>CM060178.1:66436895-67036895 GCA_030549775.1 Tamarix chinensis | reverse complement strand
AGTTTTAAGAATGGGTATTATAGTGATAACTGTTTTTGTACGATAACTCAACCAAATGTATAAAACCCTCCCAATTTCCTTATAAAACTAAAACATAAACCGGTATCATATCCTCAAGTGTTTGAATTGTCCTTTCAATATGCTTCTATAGTTTGGTCAAAAGCGATACTCATCCTCAACTTTATTCCCATAGCCTGCTACTACTTTGAAGTGTGAAAGGAAATATCGAATTGATCAAAGACTATGTTGGTAGGCGTACCATGCCTACTCACCATAGACCTTATATAAGCATCTCCTAACTAATCCATATACCAAAATGACTTTGTCGTCACAAACAGTACTAACTTAGTTAATCTGTCGATGACAAACTAGATTGTATCACACCCTTTGCAAGTCTTCAGTAGCTCACTCATAAAATCCATCTAAATGAAGTTTTGCATCCACCTTAGAACATTTAAAGACCTTCGATGCTTAATCTTAACCTTCTAACAGGTCAGACACCTTAACCTAAACTTCACTACCTCTTGCTTCATACGAGACCATAAGTAGATCCTTTTGAGGTCCTTCTACATCTTATCCCCTCTTGGGTGGACGAAATACGTAATATAGTGACCCTCTTATAAAATTTTGCTCTTCAGATTTGTGTAACTATGAGGTACACACCAATGACCTCTATAGGGAATGATACCATCCTCATGAATTTGGAAACCCTCAACTTTGCTAGACCATCCTATATATTGTACTAAATCCTCTTGATCTTAACATCCTGTGGTTGTCCTGCTAGGATATCATCAAGCAAAACTAGTGTGATCATCAAAGCACTCATCTAAACCTCTAAATGGCTGTGATGGATCAACTTTATCCCCATCTCATCAAGCTCCTCAGGCAACCTATTAGCCACCATACAAGTACTCAAGGAGTGTGATATCATCCTACTCAAGGCATTAATAATGATATTGGTTTTACCCTCATGGTATGTCAAATCAATTCTATAGTCTTTCACAAAGACTACCCATCTCCTAAACCTCATATTCAACTCCTTCTGAGTTAATATATACTTGAGATTCTTATGGTCAATGAAAAATCTACACTTTATCCCATACAAATAGTACCTCTAAATATTCAACTCAAAGACAATTGCAATCAACTACAAATCATGTGTTGGTTAGTTCTTCTCACCCTATTTCAATGGATAAGAAGCGTAAGCCACTACCATACCATGAAAAATCAACACAAAACCTATTCTATGCTTCAATGTATTAATAAAGATCTCAAACCCATATGATTACAATAGTCAAAATTGATGTTGTAGTAAGACGCTGCTTCAACTCCTACAATGATCCCTCACATACGTGATGTAATACCCACAAAATTTACTACTGAAAATTTTCATTTAATGAAAAGGTTTAGCAGAAGAAAAATAACAAAATATAATTTATGGGGATATTACTGCCACACTTAGTACCAGAATGGTTCACTTCTACTGTTCCAATACCAAGTGCAAAGGCTGAATGGGATTAACATCAAACACAAGTCGATAATTAAAATGAGCATTCATAAAAGAAATAAATTGTTTACCATACAGAAAATCAGAGTGCAATAACCAAAAGTGGTACAACCTAAAAGTAAGGATTTAAAGTTCCAAACATCAGAAAAATTGTACAACGGAATAAAATTAAATTATAACGATATAGGAAAAAAATAAAATGGAAGATAGACTCCAGCCATGTCACTCTCGACCCCCACGCTAGGTATAGGCTCAACTCTCAGCCTCGCCCGATGCTTCGTAAGTGTCGTAGGCATCAAAAATAGAACCACTAACCTGCACCAAGTCAGAAGGGCCTTCTTCTCGTGGGAATGAGCAGCACCCATGAAACGAGTAGTCAATATGCTACGTACTGAGCAAGGTAACCGTGCACTAGGACCAAACATATAAGGCACATAACACAAGTATGATCATATAGGCAACATATAATAATACAGATAACAAGGGCGGGTTACATTCTAGAGAAACTTGTTCTTTAGTTCTCTTAATAATATACTAATTTTACACATACTCTTTATTAGTCCCTCCGTGTGTGGGAACCCCACTATTATAGTCGGTGGACCAAATTACATACAAGGTAGAATGCTCCTGACCACTATTATTCGTAGGTGGACCAGTCTCTAGGGAAAAATGCTCCTAGCCACTATTATTTACACGTAGACCAGTCTGGCCCCGACTCACACAGTGTTTCACTGTAAGTACTTAGTGTATTTCCCACGTCTTAGCTTCATTACGTTTGGTTTGTTGAGCATGGAATCCCCCACTATTATAGTCGGTGGACCGAAAATCATGTAGGACAAAACACTCATAGCCACTATTATTCACTAGTGGATCAGTCTCCAGGACACCCCGGCTCCTAGCCACTATTATTCGCTGGTGGACCGGTCTGGGCCCAGCTTAACAATCATCCTCTTTGAATGATTAGTGTATTATTTGTGTCTTATTCGATAATTTTTCACCCTTAACATGCATGCCACCAATCTTCTACTTTTATCCTCCTATGAGGGGCTGATCCTATATCTTGAGACTCCAGCACCTCCTAACTACCCCAACATCCCTTCCTTATTCCACTACTCACACTAGAATCTCAATTCTGAGGTGTGCAGGTTAAGGCCCACTACCTCATACCACTAAGCCCATTCATAGTCCTCCCAAAGGTTTTCTCTAGAAAACCCTAATTTGGTCCTATGTGGCCCATCCTCCTCTACATCACACAGCCCAACCTATTTTAACACCTCACACGTCATGACCCTTAAATTCAACCCTCACTTCATACCTCACTCATCCTCATTTATTTTTATTATTATTATTATTATTTCCTTTTTCTTTTTCCACCTTCCCAAATTAGGGTTTCCTCCCAAACCCTAGCTCGGTCTCCTATGCACCATTATACTATCCCACATACTATTTTTCACCCGAAGCCTCCAGTCACCCAAACAACTCTTCCATTACCTTCCTCACACCCCAACGCAACTTTCTATACGTAAAGTTTGCCCCCATGCGGACTCTAACCATCCCATGCAAACCCTTGATATGTTTCATGCAAAACCCTAGAATTTACATGCAAACCCTAGTTTCTTCCATGCAACCCTTAGATTCTCCCACTATTTCATTTTATGTAAGTCTCCTTTTTATTCACCCAATCATTGATCATGGATTATTTAGGTCATTCCTACCTATGTTAGCCAACTTACTTCCCCTTGGTTATCTTACTTTCCCATTTTTCTTTTTCATGCTTCCATCCCACATTATCACATTAAATATTCTAGCATGCATGTCCTAAAGGGCCACATCACATCACGTCACAACTTGCAGCATATCCAGATTAGCACATATCAAAAGAAAGCACATGAACATACCTCCGTTCCAAGCTACCCTATACATAAAATAGTTAAGATAATAGCACGAGGTACACAACATATAATTATACATGGCATCCAAGGCATGTAAGACACATAGCACACATAAGACCTTAGCTACACCCTTACCTAAAACTACGTTGGGCTTGGAGCATACTATTACGCCTCCTTAGGGTTTTGGCTTGATTCACCTATAAGAGGAAAATGCTATGGGTTAATCTCCCTCTTACCAAAATTACCATCATTTCCTATCTTACCCTAATTCTGGCCTACTATTAGGGATAATCATGATAATAGTAGTTTTATAATTAAAAGTAGGGATATTATTCTCAAAATAATTAATCATGTCGCTACTAACCAAATTAAGTCTTAGTGATACCCATGGTATTAAAAGTAATAGTTTCAATATTACTAATAATAATATTACAAATAGTTTTAGTAATAATACTAATATCAACCCAGACTCTACTAATAATAATAATAGTGATGTAAATAATACAAATATAGTGACCATAATGATACTTATATTGATAATGCTAGTAGTATTAATAATAATAATAATAATAATAATGCTAATAATAATAATAATAATAATAGTTTCAATCTTGAGAATAATGCTAATAAAGGTTCTAGAAATTATAATAGTAGTAGCATTGGTGATAATATGATCAAGAATAATGATAATAATAATAATAATAATAATAATAATAATAATAATAATAATAATAATAATAATGATGATGATGATGATGATGATGATGATGATGATGATGATGATGATGATGATGATGATGATGATGATGATAGAAATGATAATAATAATAATAATAATAATAATAATAATAATAATAATAATAATAATAATAATAATAATAATAATAATAATAATAACAACAACAACAATAATAATGATGATGATGATGATGATAAGTATAATAAGGATAATAATTGAAAAAGTTAATAGTGCTATAATGGTCCCAACATTTACACTAATAATAAAGGTGATAATGGTTAAAGTTAGTATTAATATTATTAGTAAGAAAATAATGATAATAATGATGATGATGATGATGATGATGATGATGATGATGATGATAATAATAATAATAATAATAATAATAATAATAATAATAATAATAATGTTGTAGCCTTTTAAATAATAATGTTATTAGTTAGAAATATTTCTAAAAGTAGGCCAGATAATAAAAGTGATAAAATAATAAATATAATAATAATAATAATAACATTAATGATAATAATTAGTAATAATATTAAGAGTAATACTATTAATATTAAAAATTATTAACACTTATAAAAAAGTTTAAGGGTTGGGGAAATTAGAATAGCACCTAGGCTCGGTGGCGGAGCTGTCGGCGGCGGCAATGGAGGAGGAAGAGAGGTGGAGAGATGGGGGTATAGGCTAGAGGAGAGGGAAGCAAGGAGAGACGGAGGTATGGGGAGGTAGAGTAAGGTCCCCTAGTTGTTTTGGAGGGTAGAGGTGGTGTTATTTGTGGTAGATGGTGGTGCGAAGGGCGGCGGGAGGTCGAAGTGGGCTATTTGGGAGGGTGACTTTGCACGACCGGGGTAGCTCGTGTAGGGTAAGGCAAGGGAGGAGGAAGGCTCAATTCTATTGAGGGTGGTGCAGTGAAGGATTTGGTGGGTAGCGTGGGCAGTGGTGATGGTCGATGGCGGAGGAACGACGGTCTGTTTGGGCGGTGGCCCGAGGTTGGGTTTTCTGGGCTGCAAAAATCAAAACACGATTATGGCTGCCTATGGTTGTTGTATAGGTCAATTGGAGGGGAAAACGAAAAAGGGGAGCTGAAAATAAGGGGCAAGGGGTATGGGTGCACCGAACGGAGATGGTAGGCCTATGCAGGTCTACCATTGTAGGCCATGTTTGACGGGGAGAAGGGAAAGGCACACACTGGAGACGGAATTGCCGGCTGGGTCGAAATGATAGGGAAGTCAGCGGGGAAGAGAGGGGAGGAATGGCGAGTCAAACGGCATGGTCGCCTATAGAAATTTTGGCGCCAATTAGGGAGTTGCAAGCGTGCGTTGGGGAAGAAGAAGAAGAAGAAGAAGAAGAAGAAGAAGAAGAAGAAGAAGAAGAAGAAGAAGAAGAAGAAGAAGAAGAAGAAGAAGAAGAAGAAGAAGAAGAAGAAGAAGAAGAAGAAGAAGAAGAAGAAGAAGAAGAAGAAGGGGGGCTAGACCGACGGTGCAGGAGAAGTAAGAAAGGAAAAAGGTAACTGGACCGGAGGGAAAAAAGAAGGAAGGGGTGGCGCACTGGCCTTAGCTGCGCAAGAGGAAGGAGGGGACTGGCTAAAGGTGGGCAGGCCCAGGTCGAGGAAAGGAGAAAAAGAAAAGAAGAAGGAAGAGAAGAAAAGGAAGAAGAGAGGAGAAAAAAGAAAAAGGGAAAAAGGAAAAAAGAAAATAGGTGTGTTGGGGTTAATTAAAATATTTTGGGTATTTTTGGATATTAAAAAAATGTTAATATTAAATAATAATTAAATTATCTTTTTAGGTTAATTTGGGGTTTTTGAAAGATTTTTCCTAAATTTCATTTTAATTAGCAAAATACTCAAATTTTTCCTAATTAAATTATTTATTATTTTCTCCTAGATTTGCCTTAATTAATTCCCTCTTATGTTAATAAAAATAATTTATTTAATTAATTTCCCTTATAAATCTTCATTTTGCCATAATTTCCTAAATTAGGGTTTTGGGGTATTTCATCACTACCTTCTTAAAGAAAGACTTCGTCTCCGAAGTCACTTGCAATTTCCTAGGGCTAAGGCCAAGGTATCCTAATTGGATAGGGACACCACTCTTACATCAATAATTACCTCAACTACCCCCTTAAAGAAAAAGTTACTAAAAATGGTCATACCTATAGTAAAGAGTTCCGGGTACGCTTTACCCATGTTCTTCTCAGCTTCCTAGGTATCTTATTCGATTCCACATCGAATCCATAGGATCTTGATAAGGGAAATTGCACTCATGCGAGTCTTTTGTAGCTTGGTATCGACGATCCACACTGGTCTCTCTTCATAAGTTAATGAGTCGTCCAGTTCTATCTCATCTGGTCAGATCACGTGAGAAGGATCAGCAACGTACTTTTGCAACTATGAAATGTGAAATACGTTGTGAACTCGAGACAACTCTGGAGGAAGAGTCAAACGATAAGCAACCTCTCCTATATGCTCCAGGATCTCAAAAGGGCTGATGTACCTCGGGCTTAGCTTACCTTTTTTTTCAAACCTCTGAATGCCCTTTATGGGGGAGACCCTCAACAATACATTTTCTCTGGGCTCAAAGTCACTATCCCGGCACCTCCAATCAGCATAACTCTTCTTCCTTCTCTAGGTTACTCTCATATGGTCTTGAATCTATCGGAGCTACCTGGTCATTTCTTCGATCATCTCGGGCCCCAATACCACTGTCTCATTGATATCATTCCGGCATAAGAGAGTTCCACATATCCGCCTGTACAAAGCTTAAAAGGGAGTCATCCTAATACTCGCATGGTAGTTGTTGTTGTACGAGAATTCTATCAAATGTAGACGCTCCTCCCAACATCCCTGAAAATCCAGCACATAGGCCCTCAGCATATCCTCTAGGGTCTGTATGGTCCACTCTATTTTCCCATTTGTGGCGGGGTGGAAAACTATACTCATCTTCAACTTTGTTCCCAAGGCCTTCTGTAGCTTTCCCAAAAAGTAAGAGAGGAACCTCGAATCCCTATCTGATATGATGTCCCCTGGAACCTTGTGATGACTGACCACATACTTCATATAAGCACCAGCTAGCTGATCCATACTCTAGGTGGACCTCATCAAAATAAACACGGCTGACTTAGTCAATCTATCCATAATAACCCAAATAGTGTCATAGCCACTCCAAGTTCTTGGTAAAACACTGACGAAATCTATGGAGACCGAGTCTCATTTCCACCTTGGCACTTCTAAGGGCTGGAGTATCTCTACTGGTCTCCAATGCTCAATCATAACCATTTGACACACTAGACATCAGGACACAAACTCTACTACTTCTTGCTTCATGCAGGGCCACCAATACATCCTTATGAGGTTTTTATATAGCTTAGACCCTCCCAGGGGGACTAAGTAAGGAGCCTGATGTCCTTCATCCATAATTTGGCACTTTAATTCTGGACAACTCTGTAATACACATCAGCGCCCCTTGAACTGAAGGCTGCCATTCTCGTGAATTCTGAACCCTTCTGTCGGCCTTCCTACATCTTCCGCCAGATCCTCTCAAGCTTGACATCTCCGACCTGACTGACTCGGATCTCCTCGAATATGGTGGGAGTGAGTGTCAGGGCACTCATGCTGGCTTTAAGGTCCCCTCGCTAAATCATTTCAATCTCCAGACCATAAAAATCCCTTAATATTTAGTCAGTGACCACATAACATAGTACAGAATGCAAGGTCTTCCTACTTAGGGCATCTGCAACTACGTTAACCTTGCCCTCGTGGTAGGTCAACTCTATGTCGTAGTCCTTGATAAGATCTAACCACCTCCTCTACCTCATGTTGAGTTCCTTTTGAGTGAAGATGTACTTGAGGCTCTTATGGTCTGTAAAGAATCTACATTTTTCTCCATGCAGGTAGTGCCTCTAAATCTTCAGAGCAAATACCACGACAGCCAACTCCAGGTCATGGGTAGGATAATTCTATTCATACTTCTTCAACTTTTGGGAGGCATATGCGACCACTCTACCCTTCTGCATCAACACACATCCCAGCTTATGCTTGGATGCATCACTGTAAACCTCAAACCCATCAGTACCCTGTGGTAAGATCAACACGGGTATAGTGGTCAACCACCTTTTTAGTTAATAAATAATTTATTTAGATTCTTAATAATGTAGGGGTTAGCTTCAGGTTTTGTAGGAGTACTATATGGAACCCATGTCCAAGTAAAATTTTCTACATCAAATTCTCCTAAATACCAAGAATGAAAAGATTACACCACACAAAATGTACTAGCAACTTGTACATTTGACCTAAAATTTACCTATGTTTTATCTTTTTGATAAGGAATGGCATATTATGATCGAATATTAAAAGATATATTAAGACGAAAATATGGCCTCAAAATCCTACATGGTAACTACGTTACCATACTTGAAAAATACCTTTTACTTAATTATGAAAACTTTTCTAACATTTTAGCTTTTTCATAGGTAAATATTATCTTAGTGATGATGGGTTTCCCATGATGAGTGGCTTGATTCCACCTTATAGAGGGGAGCGATATCATGTGAAAGAGTACTCGCATAATCCACCAAGGTCTCCTCAAGAGCTATTTAACTTGAGCCATTCTTCATTAAGAAATGCAATGGAAAGAATGTTTGGTGTTGTAAGAAAATATTTTGTAATTATGGCAAGTGCAAATGAACCTCATTATGATGTATATACACATACAATGATTATATTAGCATGTTGTATTATGCACAACTTTCTGATAGGTGTTGATCCCGATGAAACTGTAATTAGACAGGTAGATCAAGAACTTGCCAATAACAATGTTGGAGAGTGGGAACATAGGTTTTATGATCTTACAGAAGAAGGAGATGTTGATAGAGGAGAGTGTATAAGGAATTCAACGGCAATGGTGATGTGGAGATATTATAATATATAGTCATTTCTTCTGGGCATGTAATCTAAACTCATGTAATTGTTTTGTATAAACTTTGGTCGATTAGTTACAACATGTTGTATTTTACATTGAACATGTTTACTAAATTGTGAGAACATGTATTTTTTAAATGCCGGTACTAAATTGTGAGAACACATATTTTGAAAACATGTTGCCATTCTTCTTCTTCTTTTTTTGCATACCTATTATATATGTCATCCTTTTTCTTTATAGAATCAACCATGCATCCTTGTCAAGTTGAGAGAAATATTTGCACATGTGAGATACATGAAATTCTTCTTGATTCTTTGCTACATCAGATGCCCATAGGCATACAATAAAATCGTGACTCAAAAATTGCATATCAGCTGCAATTTCACGAAATCCCAATCAGCCGCGACGAAAAAAGGCCGAAACGCAACCAAAAAGAAATTTCAAGTCGATATCACCAATATATCGGTGCAATATCGGATATCGAAAAATATCACCGATATTACCCCAAAATATCAGTGACCCTACCAAACTACAGAAAGATTCAAAACCACCCAGCACCATCCATGGTGCCCTACGACCCTACCCTACCCCCATCCCCTAAGCACAAAAATTAGCCCACCCATCCAGTCAGGCTGAGGCAGTCACCGAAAGTAAACTGCAAGCTGCAGCACCAGAAAGTAGGAGTAGAAGATAAATTAACAAGATTTGAGATTTGATCATTTAGCCATTGAGGACAATAATTTACCAACAACAGTAACTAGAAATTGTTGACGAACATGTGTATAAAAATTAGATTTAAGAATGAAAAAAAAAACACTAACCCTAACTCACAACAAATCCGACGGTGTCTGGTTTGTCAACAGTCAACACTCGAGACCTTCGTTATTTTCTATGGAATTTACTTCAGTCACCTGGTTCTATTCGGCTTTTTGAGTGTTTGGTCGTCATCATCAACGAAGAAGCTACAATCATGGACTCAAAAAGTCTCAGGAGTCAAGCCCGCAACAAACAAAATCGGAGAATCGAGTGACAATTAGCGAGCGGTGAATGGCGTGCAAGAAGTGGCAACTAGCAAGCATGAGCTGTGACCTTAGATTAGAAGTCTGGGAACTGGAAGTCTGGGAACGGGAAGAGTAGAGCTAAAAGACTGAGACTGAGAGTTTGAGACTCCAACACACTAACAGATACTAGATAATAAGATAAGTCTCTCAACACTCAACAGCAAACCATCGAACCGCCTTCACAAGAGTTAGTAATTTAGTATTTATCATTTCTTATTTAGTAAATATGAAATATTTAAATGACTTATGCTAAATTATGTTACTAACATGCTATAATACTACCTATTTTTTTTATTAATTAACTAACTAGTCTACTTAACTTATGCTTTCTAGTTTTTATTGATTAGCTATTACTTATTAGTTTAATATATTAATGTGTTGCTATTTTTACATGCTACATCTATGAATTTTTTAAATAAAATATTAATACTTAGCCTAGTAATGATATGACATTAATAATTAACTAAATTAATATATGTATAAATTAATACTTAAAATTATTATAATTTAAATTTGTTGTTAATATATGCATTTATGTACATGTAATCATGTAATATAATAAATTAATAATAGTTTATTATTAATAATTTTGTATGATTACTGAATATTGATTAGTTAAGTAATTTCAATATTAATTAAATTATTAGCTGATTAAAATTAATAGACGGATAATAAATAATTGTTATAGTGTTAATTTATTATAAATTTGTATAAATATAATATAACGATAATTTATCACTAATAACTTTAATATTATAGATTAGGTACCCAAACAATCAATTAATAATAATTTGAAAGCGGCTAAGAGGAGGAGTAGTATTTATTTAATACTAAGAAGAGTTAGATACTTAAATACTTAGATTTAGTATATATAGTATTTTCTTTATTTAACGTATATAGTATATACATAAAAATTTGAGTATATTTGTGTTATATTAAAAACTCATCATCACCTATATAATTTTATAAGTAATTATTTTTATAGGGTACTTACTAATTATAGTTACCCTATACTTTTATAGGGTAATTTAGTATTTAGTATTCCTTATTTAGTAAATATGAAATATTTAAATGACTTATGCTAAACTATGTTGCTAACATGCTATAATACTATCTAGTTTTTTATTAATCAACTAACTAGTCTACTTAACTTATGCTATCTAGTTTTTTATTAATTAACTATTACTTATTAGTTTAATAATATACTAATGTGTTGCTATTTTTTACATGCTACATCTATGGATTTTTTAAATAAAATATTAATACTTAGCCTATTAATGATATGACATTAATAATTAACTAAATTAATATATGTATAAATTAATACTTATAATTATTATAATTTAAATTTATTGTTAATATATGCAGTTATGTACATGTAGTCATGTACTATAATAAATTAATAATAGTTTATTATTAATAATTTAGTATGATTACTGAATACTGATTAGTTAAGTAATTTTAATATTAATTGAATTAAGACATGATTAAAATTAATAGATGGATAATAAACAATTGTTATAGTGTTGATTTATTGTAAATTTGTATAAATATAACATAACGATAATTTATTACTGATAATTTTTTTAATATTATAGATTAGGTACCCAAACAATCAATTAATAATAATTTGAAAGTGGCTAAGAGGAGGAGTAATATTTATTTAATACCAATAATTTTAATTTTAATTAAATTAGTACATGATTAAAATTAATAGATGGATAATAAATAATTGTTATAGTGTTAATTTATTGTAAATTTGTATAAATATAACATAATGATAATTTATTACTAATAACTTTAATATTATAGATTAGGTACCCAAACAATCAATTAGTAATAATTTAAAAGTGGCTAAGAGGAGGAGTAGTATTTATTTAATACCAAAAAGAGTTAGATACTTAAATACTTAGATTTAGTATATATAGTATTTTCTTTATTTAACATATATACATAACAATTTGAGTGTATCTGTGTTACACTAAAAAGTCATCATCGCCTATATAATTCTATAAGTAATTACTTTTATAGTTCACTTACTAATTATAGTTACCCTATATATTTTCATATATATTATCACTAAACATTTCTCATTAAACAAGTGGTGATGATAATGCTAGTGATCCTGGTATGGTTAGAGATACTACATAAAATTTTGGAGAGTCTGTGGATGGAAGTCACCAAAAAATTAAGTGTTTTTTTCATGGCAAAGTTATTAATGGAAGAATTACATGACTAAAAGAACATTTAGGTCATGTGAAAGAAAATTTTGCAAAATGCAATCAAGTATCAACTGAAGTACGAAGAAATATGGAACAAATGTTATAACAAATGAAAAAGAATAAGCTAAAAAAGAAGAGAAGGGATATTATCATTGAAGGAGAAATTACAAGAATGAAACTTGGTGCTGATGAAGAATATGAAGAAGAAGAAGATGTTCAAGCGACTTTAAGGACGAGTAGGTTTGAAGCGGATTTCGAATATGAACAAACATGTATAGGGTGACACATCATGAATATTATAATGAAGGTGGAAGCAGTCGCCAACAACCTTCTCAACCAATGGGTCGCTCATCTAACTTAAATGTAAGAGAAAGCTAGGGTTCATATAGGCATGTACCTTCATTGAATCCTGTTGAAAGATTAGCAGCTATAAATGTTTCTTTAGAGAGAGAACATCAAACGAAGAAACATACCAAAATCAATACGGGTACGAAGGCGTATAAGAGTATCAAAGAAAAGTTGAGAAAGGCATGGGGAAAATCGATTACTCATAATAAATTACAATTCAGTACAATAGAATCCGCATTTATGAAGCCATTGATAGCAGTTATTCGTGAAGTAGGAGATCATGTGCCACCACCCACCGCTTATGAGCTTTTAGAGGTATATCTAAAGGAAGAATATCAGTCACTAAAGGAATGGATCGGTTCTCTGTCACCACAATGGAAGCAATGGGGAGTTACCATCATGTGTGATGGATGGACTGGGCCAAGTAAAATGCATCCTATTAACTTTTTGATTTACTCAAAATGTGGGATAGTTTTCCATAAATCTTTTGATGCCACCTATGTTCCATCCGAGGATACATATTATTAGGCTGATGAAAAAGGTGGTTGAGGAAGTTGGTCCGGAGATAGTTGTACACGTCGTGACAGATAATGAAGCTGCTATCAAGGTTGGAGGAAAGAAATTGATGCGAGAGTTTCTACATCTATATTGGACAAGTTGTGTTGCTCATTGCATAGACCTTATATTGGCTAATATTTCAAAGAAGATTAACATTCATAAGATACTTGAGATGGCTCAAAGTATCACTCAATTCATATACATATATGATAAAGTGGTGGCCATAATGTTACAATTCACAAATGATCGCCAGCTTCTTCGACCTAGCATAACTAGATTCGCTACCAACTTTATTGCATTGGAAAGTATTGTGAGGCATAAGCATAGTCTCAAAAACATGTGGGAGTCAGAAAAATGGAAGTGTGCCAAATATGATCAAATGAATGATGATCACGCAACCAAAGTTTGAGACATTATTCTCTAACTCAAAGACAAAGGAAGAAAGTTCTGGACTAAGGCCAATGATGTTCTTAAGGTGCAAGAGCCTCTTGTAAAGGTTCTAAGACTAGTGGATGGAGATAAGAAATCAATTATGGAATTTCTCTATAAAGCCATGGAGAGAGAAAAATTAGCCATCCAAAAGAATTGTTGATATTGGGAACGTTATTAGAAAATCATTGATAATAGATGGAAATTTTAGCTTCATCATGATTTACATGTTGCAGCTAAAATTTCTTTTTATTTATATTTTATTTAGTAAAGTACCTGCCGAATGTCGATGTAAAATATATCACTAAATTATCATTTCATTTACATGTGAGTTTTAAAAGGATATTTCCTCAACCCTCAATTTACATATGGAATTCATGGAAATGATATTAGAGAGGATTGAGAAATCATGAGAGGGTTGAAAAAATTAATACAAAGGCTCAAGCCAAACATTGATAATCAGATTCAAGCTCTCAATGAGGTAAACTTAACTTGTGATACATTTCCTCGTGTAGAATAATGATGACAAATTATTGTTTTAACTTTAATATATAACTGGATATATATAGCCTTAAACAACAAGACTTTAGTGATACTACAGCACAAAGAGCCATTAAATTCACCAATATAGGTACTTACGCAATATATCTTTTTAATGTTTGATGGATATAACTTATGACTTTATACTAATTATAAAACCTTATAATTCTAGCTGAATGGTGGAATATATATGGGGATTCTACTCCACATCTTAAGAGGATTGCAATGAAATTCTTAAGTGCTACTACCACCTCATAAAATTGTGAAAGAAATTGGAGCACTTTTAGTTTGATGCATACAAAATCTAGAAACAGGTTGAAGTATAGAGAATTGAATCTTCTCATCTACTTACATTACAACTTGAGGCTACAAATAAGAGGTTTTATGAGAAAGAGGCAAGCTGAGATGGAAAAATCATATAATCCTATTAATTTGGATTATTATTTCACGAAGATGATGTTTTAAATCCTTATTTAGAAGAAATAGAGGATCCTTTTCTTGATACTAGAGATGAAAATAATCAAACATATTCATGGAATGGCTTGGATGATGATGATTATGAAGTTCAAAGAGGTAGTAGTAGCTTTCAAGCACCAGAGCTAGGAGAAGATCCTCTAATTCAGTATGGTGTTGTTGATCACTCCCAAGCTACAAATGAACCCAGTGGTGCATCTCATGATTATCATCTAATTATGAGTGATGATGATAACGACGATGATGGTAGTGGCGGTGGTGGTGGTATTGGAGTAGGAGGATAAGTATGGATATGACAGCATTGGATCATAGGGACAAAGCAACTCTACCTTTCATGGACATGGTGATGATCGACTAACTTATGGTCATGGTAGAAGAAGTGACAGAAGCTCAAGTGGTTTCCACTCAGTTTACTCTGATCAAAGATTCCATCAACTGGACTATGGTGCCTAACAACCTTTTGAATATGTGCCTCCTCATCTAATGCATGGAAACTATGGTCACAACACATCTAGTTGGTCAGAGACAGAGAGATATCAAGGACAAAATCCATATTATGATTATCAATCTTCCTCCTCCAGCTATAACAACTATGAAAATATTATGATACCATTAGCACGACCACAAAATCCACATCCAAATTACTATTACTATCATTCAAATCAAAATCAAAACCCAGAGCAACCATCTCAACCTGGCATACCACCACCACCAAAAAATGATAGTTCTTCTTCTTCAACACAATATCCATAATTTCACTTATCATTTTCTAATTTCAGAACACTTAATATAGGAGATGAATGGCACTCTATTTGGTGGTAGCCATTATGGAATATTTTATGTAATAATTTCTTGTTATTCATTTATTATATATATATTACACTAAGTTACTATTGAATTGTAATAAAGTATTATTATTTATTAACTTCACATCTACTAGACTATCACCAAATAACATGTCTTATTTATCAAGTAAATAGTTAAAAATATATTTCAAAATCAACATGTGATTTGTACAAATACTCTGGGCATACCCCAAGAGAATAAACAATAAGGTAGACATACCACTTAATGGTAGCTCTACTAAGGAAAATAAAAAATGAAGTAGGTATATCACAAAATGGTTTGTCTACCTAGTCAAAAGTTTTGATCTAGAACTTAAGGTCTACAAAAAGATTTTATAAGCAAATCATTGTGCACATTTGTTAATCTGTACAACTAAACTATTAGTATATAGATGTTTAGAATCAAAAGCATCTACATTCCTTGCTCTCCAATCTCTATGCTAGGTAAGTACTAAGTAGTAGCAGCTAGGGCTAAGCATCGAACAAAAGTAATGAACTTAGAAGTCTAGAACCTCTTTAACTCCTTCTAAGAGCTCCAATTAAAATATACACGGTTGTCATTGTACAACCTTTTTCAATACCAAGCTAAGACCTTATCTCCTTCCAAGCAGACAGAACAATAGAACAATCAAAGAAGAGGTGAGTGTCATATTCGATACCAACACACCTTATTTCTCATTATAAGGCAAAAGTAGTGTTGTTAGAATAATTTAACATATAATAAGTCATTTAAATACTTCTAATATAACATATAACATTCATGTATAGTTGTATAAGTAATTAAATGATGAATAAATAATATTTATACCATATTATGAAAAAAAATCACGCCGTGACAACTGCGATACATAATTTATCGACCGCGGTCGTGGTTTTATTGTATGCCTATAGGTAATCGTCTTAGTGGTACGTTTACTATGGCAACTTACAAATCCATGGTAAAAGAACTTGAAGAGAAGTTTCCTAACTCCTGGTGGAACAATGATCAAGTTTACAATAGGATAAAATATCTAAAGAAAAAGTTTATTGAATGTTTATGAAAAACAAATCACGTCGTGACAACCACGACACATAATTTATCGACCGCGGCCGCGATTTTATTGTATACCCATAGGTAATCGTCTTGGTGGTACGTTTACTATGGAAACTTACAATTCCGTGGTAAAAGAAATTGAAGAGAAGTTTCCTAACTCCTGGTGGAACAATGATCAAGTTTGCAATAGGATAAAATATCTAAAGGAAAAGTTTATTGAATTTAGTGACATATTTAGGAATGTTTCACAAAGTGGCTGGGGTTTTACTCCTACTACTCAAACGTGGGATCTCAAAGATGAAGTATGGAATCAACTAATTGAGGTGTGAGTAGCATCAATTTGATAAAAAAAAAATCATAATTTTATTTGTTTGTTTGGTTTCATTTACTTTGTTTGTTTGTTTGTCATAGAGAAATCTAAAAGTTGTATAATGGAAGGGTAAAACAATTCCCTTCTATGAAAAATTAGAAGAGCTCTTTTCTAAGGATATGGCAACCAAGGACAATGCTATAACTGCGGTAGAAGTCAGAGAAAGGAGAAGATCAGCTAGAAAATAATATGGAGAATTTGGTAGAATGATTCATGAAATTGATAATATAGTCTCACAAGATGAAGTTCACATTGAGGGGTTTAGTTCATTTGGTATTGATTCTAGGACACCACCTACTTCTCAGCAAGACTATGTTTCAAATGCTAGTAATACAAGTGTGTCACAGGCAATTGTGAGTCATAAAATAGGCAACAAGGGTAAGAGGAAGATGGATATATTTATTTTATAATGTTCTGATATGCTAAGTGAACAAGTAGAGAAGTTTGTCACAATTATGGACAAACGCTCATGTGTTGATCCCACGGAAGCTATAAAGTGTGTTGAGGAGCTTGACTTTGATTCAAGGTACAAGATGCAGGCTACTTCCTATCTTTCAAAGAATCGTGTAGACTGTGATATGCTAAATGTGTATCCATGGGAACAACGTCGCTCTACATTATGGCTTATACTGGTGTAAGCACATATCATTGGCAAATCAAAACCTTCTCCTTATGTGTAGTTTCACGGTTTGTTGATTGTCAAACATTTGTAAACTTTTTGAGCTTATATTGTAGATGATGATGGACATCTTTTATTTTGAATGTAGGAGGATGGATGAATTTTAATTTAATTTTGTTTTTAATGAAGGATGATGGGTGCCTTTCTTCAATGTATTATATATGATTTATTATGTTTGTATATTTTTTTTTTATCTTTGAACTAGTTACATAAATGGATGTTGCAAGGAAAAAACTACTCAACTTGTAAATGGATGTTTGTACATTTTTATGATTGTGGTGGAGAAGGAGGAGTTGGTGGTGGTTGTGGTGGTGGTGGAGGAGGAGGAGTTAGTGTGGTGGTTATGGTGGTCATGGTTGTGGTGAAGGAGGAGTTGGTTGTGGTGATGGTGGTTGTTGTCGAGGAAGAAGAATTGGTGGTGGTGGTGGTGGAGGAGGAGTTGGTTGTGGTGGTAGTGGTTGTGGTAGTGGTGGTAGTGGTGGTGGAGATTCTAGCTTAATACAAGGATATAAATGTTATTTTTATTTCTTTAACAGTAATTCACCTCAATCCAAACAGGATTTTTAAAATATTCATCTCAATTTACCTAGGTTAGATTAATATTATCCAAACAGCATTTATCTCGATTCACTTCTGTTCCCTTCACTTAGGTTAATTTTTAATGTTTACTTCACCCCGATTCACCTCAATCCAAACGGATCATATGTGTTTGCTTACACATTTGCCTCTCTTCCTCTACTTTCCCTTTCCTATGAATGTTAAGGAAAAAGCAAAGCATGGGGCTAGAGTGGCGACTCTGCTTAGCTGGCTATAGCAGTGAGCTTAAGTTGGAATATGTGAACTCATGAAATAGAAAATCCTATGATGATGATAGAGCAGTTACTTGTGTTATTAACCAATTGGATGGTCTTTAATCTATCATTCTATCAGATAAAAACCTAAGTTTTCTTTTGAGGAGTGGAGGGATGATTGACATGTCAGTATTAATTCTTCTCAAGTTTTTCCTATTAGTTATATCAAAGTTTTTTCAAGTACAATCTTAACATCCCATGAACCTTAAGGTCCTTAACTCATACCTAAAATCTAGTGATAGGAAATTGATATCGGTGCCTGAATTTATGTTCTTAAAGATATCAAGCGTGACTGTCAGAACAAAGGCAGCGGTTGAAGCTGCTAAGGGTACTGTCAGAAGAGTGCACTGTAAGAAGTTGGGTTTCCAAGCATTGCTAAAGCATGAATGGTTTGAAAAGAAAGGAATATTACTTCCAAGGCCTGCTCGATCCCCACTTAAACTATTGTCAAAACAGAGAATTGGAGATAGAGATGTGAAGAACAGAAAACACGTCTTATTCATTCAATTAAAATCAGAACCAATACAATGCTTAAGTAACCTAATGAAAAGCAACTAACTAGCTCCACTAACCACATCTAACATCACCTAGAATTAAGGATAACAATCTGACTTAAATAAAAATTCAAATAAGCCTAAATTAATAGCAGAAAACCAGCAACAACTTTGGCAGAGTCTTCCTATAATTCAACAAACTAAATCTGACTTATTTAGCCTAGTCTACGTGGACCATACAAGCTTGAATTATACTTTAACACCTCCTCTTAATTCAAGCTCGTGCATTCCAATTTTCTCCAGAAAGAACTAATGCTTGACTTGAGCTAAGGCCTTTGTAAACAGATCTGCATTTTGATCATTAGTACCACAGAAATTCATAACCAACTTCTCCTCAGATACTAGCTTCCTTATGAATTGATGTTGAACTTCAATATGCTTGGTTCTTGCATGAAATGCTGGATTCTTGGTCATTGCTATAGCTGACTTGTTGTCACACCACAACTCAATTGCACCTTCTTGCTCACAGCACAAGTCCTTTAGCAACTTTCTCAACCAAATAGCCTGCCTTTCAGCTGATCCAGCAGCAACATACTCAGTTTTAGATGAAGATAGAGCCACTGTATCCTGCTTCTTGGAACTCCATGTGATAGCTCCAGACCCCAAGCTAAATACAGAACCAGATGTACTCTTTTTGTCGTCTCTGCACCCTACCCAATCACTGTCAGAATAGCCAACTAACTTGAAATTTTCAACAATTTCATACCAGATTCCAAGCTTAATTGACCCTACCACATATTTAAGAATTATTCTCACTGCTCCTAGATGTTTCTTAGTTGAAGAGTGCATGTATCTTGACACTACACTCACACTATGAGCTATATCAGGTCTTGTATGTGTGAGGTAGTTCAAGCCACCAACTAAGCTTCTAAAAGTCTTCTCATCAGCCTTCTCTGTGCCATCCTCTCTCTACAGTTTCTCATTTGTGTTCATAGGAGTTCTTATTGCTTCACACTTCTCCATTGAGAATTTCTTCAACAAATCTTCTGCATACTTCCTTTGGCACAGAAATGTTACATCACTTCCTTGCTTCACTTCTAGACCAAGGAAATATTGAAGCATTCCAAGGTCTTTCATTTCAAACTACTCCATCATTGCCACTTTGAACTCATCTAGCATCTTTTGAGAAAAACTGAAGTAGATTATATCATCTGCATAAAGATAGACAATTACGAAACCATTCATACCTTGCTTCTTCACATACAAAGTTGGCTCATTTTCACTTCTCTCAAATCCATTTTGAAGAAAGAAGGAATCAATCTTGCTATACCAGGCTCATGGAGCCTGTTTTAGTCGATACAAGGCCTTCTGCAGCTTGTACACTTTGCCTTCTCCACCATTCTTGACAAAGCCGAGTGGTTGCTCAACAAAGACTTCTTCTTGAAGGTCTCCATTCAGGAATGCAGACTTAACATCTAATTGAAACACAACCAGTTTCCATTGAGCAGCCAAGGCCAAAACTACTCTTACAATTTCAAACCTTGCTACTGGTGAGAAAATCTCCTCAAAATCAATTCCCTCTTGTTGTGCATACCCCTTAGCCACCAGCCTTGCTTTATACTTCTAAATACTTCCATTTGTGTTGAACTTGGTCCTATACACCCACGTCATTCCAATGACATTCTTGCCTTCAGGAGGATCAACCAAAGTCCAAGTCTCATTCTTCTCAATTGACTTGATCTCTTCTTTCATTACCTTTTGCCACTCAAGCTCATTCTCAGCCTCCTCAAAATAGGTTGGATCTGCAGCCATCAAAGCAAAATCACAATTCTCATACAAATCCTCCAGAGATCTGTACCTTCTTGGAGCTGAATCACTTGATGAAGTTAGTGAAGATGGATTTGAAGGAGATAGTGGACTCTAGCTTGATGATGAAGGTGTTGAAGGAGAGCTAGGAGCGTGATGAACATTCTCTGGCACGTCTGAGCTAACTTTTAAGCTATCAAAGTTAACTGTCTTCTGCTGAGAACTGTAACTATCACTTCTTTCCTCCCAATTCCAGCCTTCATCTTCATTAAATATAACATTTCTACTAACAATAATCTTGCCAGTGAGTGGGGTTATACAGTCTATATGCTTTGGATTGAGTTTCATAGCCAATAAATACACATTTTACTGACTTATCATCTAGCTTGGATCTCAAATCAACTAATGCATAAGCTGTACAACCAAAGATTCTCAAGTGACTTACAGATGGTTTTTGTAATACCCCAAAAATTTCAAAAACCTATATTTTAATAAATAACTTTATTTGAAATAAAATTAGCTTGTAAAATTAATTATTTTCATTATTTTATGGATTTTAGAGTATTTAAATTCGGATAAGAGTATTTAATAAATTAAAATAAATATTTTGCTATTTATCATATTGTTTTATTTAAATAATTTTCCAAACTAATATTTTACCAACTTATTCCTTTTTAAACTAGAATATTACATTATAATAAATTAAATTATTAAATTAAATAAATTATCAAGAATATTACATTTTATAATTTTATAAATTAATTTAATTTATTTTACTATTTTTCCATTTCTCTTTTTACACTTTCCCTTTCTTCTCTTTTTTTTTTCTTTCTCCCCCCCTCCTTTGGGCCGCCAGACCCCTCGGCCTGCTACCCTCTTCCCCCCCGCGCGTTGGGCCTTCGCCCGCCTCACCCCTCCTCGCCCTCGCACGCCCGTCCCTCCAGCAGCCCAACGTCCCTCCTTATTTTTCCCCTGGACCGGCCGGCTCCTTCCCTTCCTGCGCCGGTCCGACCGCCCGCCAGCACCCTTCTTCTTCTCCCCTCTTCTCCTCCCACACTCGACTCTTTCTGCCATTGTCGAGCGCCGACTGCCACCTGCAACCTGACCACCACCTACCTCCCTCTCCCTCTCTCTCTTCCCCCGTCGTTTTCCTTCCCTTTTCGAGCCAAACTGGCCCTGGACCACAGCCTCGCATGCTCCCTCCCTTTCCTTCTTCTTCCCTCTTCTTCCCCTGCCACCCGACCACCACCTGCCACCTGCAGCACCGATCGTCGGCCTGCCCTGCCCCTCTCTTCTCCCTCTTCTTTTTCTCCATCTACCCAGCCCTCCATTCCCCTCATTTTCGATCCCTTCTCTTCCCCCGAGCTCCCTCCTCTCTCCTTCCTTCTTCCCCATTTTTCTTCCTCGTTTTTTTTATCACCGCCAGCCTCCGCCGCCTGAACCACCAAGCCCAGCCCTGCGCCGCCTTCTGCCACCGCCTGCTACCACCCTGCACCCCCACACAGCCCCTTCGAGCCCTACACTTCCTCCCTTCTCCTCCTTTTTCCTTTTTCTTCCCAGCTTTTCCCCTTATCGTCGAGCCACCTGCAAACGCCTCTACCGCCGCCGTCCGGCCACCTCTGCCGCCACCCAACCCACCGTTCGACACCCTGCAACCCCCTCTACAACCGCCATCCATTAGTTGGCCGAAACCAACCCTTGCACCCCTCTATCTTTCCCTCCACTTTTCCTTCGTTCTCAACCCTTTCCCTCGACCCTCCTCGGCAGCCGACCTTCGCCGCCTCTCCGCCGCCGTCTCCGCCGCCCTGTGCCGCCTTAAAACCGTCCTGTGCCTCCACCTACACCCCCTCTACACTCCTTCACCATTCCCCTACCTTAGAACCTCCCCTAACCACCTTCTTTTCTAGCCTAAAGACCCTAACCCAAAAATGGTTTATTTTTCTCCCTTCACCCCCTTCGAACCCTTTTCTCCCCATAATTTTGCATGAAACTCATGCTGCTCATGCAGCATGAGCTCCCCTTCATTTTAAAAATAGTTTGGATAATTTTTAAGGTAAAATGGTATTTTATGTTAAGTGTTTTATTAATTAAAATTTATAAAGTTTTATGCTTTGGTCTTTATTTCTAACATAAGTATGATGGATATTATTTCTAGGTGTTGAGTTGCTAAATATTCTTGGTAAGATTTTATATTTTGCGGGATTAAGGTAACCGTTAATCCTCCCTTAAATATATGGAAAAACGCATGCTAGCACATTTAGGGTTTAGTATGATTTTATGCATGTTTTGTATGCTTAGCATGATATGTTTATGGTTTCTTATATTATTTGTTAAAAAGAAATAGCATGATAACTTTTATGCCATATGTAGGTAGGTTAAATAAAGAAGGAGTTGGAATATGGATAGAAATGTTAAATACTTGTTTATGATGTACCATGTTGTTAATGCATGAATGATGTTATTGTTTAAGGGTATTTTAGTAATTATGCTTATGAGATAAATAAATCAATGTGTATAGTTGCTAATGAGTATTATGTTGAAAAATGACAAGTTGGTGGACTTAGATAATAAAAATGAAGTATTAATGTTATTATTTTATGTAGTGTTAGTAAATTCATAAAAATGGAAATTTCATAAGTAAAAAGGGCATTTTGGTAATTTGGTAAACAAAAGGGCATTTTGGTAATTTCAAAGGGAAGGGGTGAGATGATAATTTTATAAGTAAAAAGGATAAAATTGTAAGTTGTGAGAAAGAAGGGTATGATGGTAAATTTGGAGTCAAGGGGCAATATGGTAATTTTATAAGTAAGTGGTAAGAATGGTAATTTTGGAAGTAGGGGTAAAATAGTAATTTTGGATGAAGGAGGGCATTATGGTAATTGTTCAAGTAAAAAGGGAATTATGGTAATTTTGGAGGTAGAGGGGCAAAATCGTAATTTCATAAGTAAAGGGTAATATGGTAAATTGTATAAGTGAATGGCGAAGTGGAAATTTATAAATAAAGAGGTAATATGGTAAATTGGAAAAGAAGGGCAAAATGGTAATTATGTAAGGAAAGATAAAGATGGTAATCTTGGATGTAAAAGGGTAAAATAGTAATTTGTAAAGTAAAAGAGGTATGGTGGTAATTTTCATAAATGAAAGGATGTTATGGTAAAATTGGATGTAAGGGGTAAAATGGTAATTTTGTAAAAGAAAGGATATTATGGTAAACTTGGGAGTAAGGGGTAACTTGGTAATTATGAGAACGACAAAAGATAATTTAGCAAGTAAATTATGATTGTAGAAGGGCAACTAGATAAGTATGATACTATAGAAGGGTAATTTGGTAAATTAACCAATTAAAGGGCATTATGGTAATTTTAATAATGGAGAAGGGTAATATAGTAATTTTGATTATGAAAAAGGGTAAATTAATATTGGTAATTATGAAGAAGAGTAATTTGGGATTTATGATAATTAAAAAAAAGGTAAATGGCAATTAAAATAATTGAGAGGGGTAAAATGGTAATTATGATAAAGGAGAAGGGCAATTTGGTAATTTGTTCAACTAAAGGGGCAATTTGGTAATTTAGCCGATAAAAGGGTAAAGTGATAATTGTTTAACCAACTAAAGGGGCAAAATAATAATCATGATAATGAAGGAGGGTAATTTAGTAATTTATCCAACTCAAGGGCAATTTTGTAATTATAACAAAGGAGAAGGGCGATTTGGTAATATAACCAACCAAAAGGGAAATATGACAAGTGTAGTAATTATAAGGGGTGAACGGTGGTTTAAAAAGTGTAGGAGACAATTTGGTAATCTAAAGTGGACAAGGGGTAATTTGGTAATTATGCAACCTTAAGGGTAATGTGGTAATTTATCAAGTAAGGAATTGATACTTAACAATTATATAAGTAAAGGGCAAATGAGTAATTTGTACCTAATATGTCTTTGAGATTGTGGAACATTAATATGATTAAATAATGTTGATTAGCCAAGTAAGAGTATCTAATGATTAGTATGGCCTTGATGGTTTCTCTGTGACATTCTGGATAATCCTCTGAATAAGAAACGATTAATGATATTGAAACGATTGAAAGTGAATAAGTATCGGATCATCGTGCTTTCTGTGATCACCTTAATTAAGACACTATTACTTAAAGTGAAAGACCTCGAGATCGGGAATGGTGACTCCTTAGGGGTCGCTACCCTAAGGACGTGGTTTAGTCCACGATTATTCTGGTATTTGCTGGTGTGCCTTTGTGCCCCAGCCAGGCCCTATATCTTACTCTTCCTAGCTCTACGGACCTAATTAGGGGGTATGCATACTTATGGATTAGGTGTCCTTGTCGGTAGGGTACTGAGTTAGCTTTATGCACCAGTACGACCAGGGTACCTTTGCGTCCTTGGGTTCATGGTTGAAGGGTACTGAGTAGCTGATATGCACCGGTACGACCGGTGTACCTTTGTGTCCCGGGTTATCGATCTCCCAATCGAGGCAAATAAATATGATCGATGTGCTGATTAACGAAAGGAAAGATACTATTATTGAAAGTGAAATATTAATGAGCCGGGCCCAGATGTTTATGATATTGCGTACCGGTCCACCGGTTATAATAGTGGTCCAGGAGCGTGTTGCCCTGGTATGTGATATTGCGTACCGGTCCACCGGTTATAATAGTGGTCCAGGAGCGTGTTGCCTTGGTGTGTGATTATGAGTACCGGTCCACCGGATATAATAGTGGCCAGGAGCGTTGTGCCCTGGATGATGAGTTATATATATCCCGGTCCACCGGTTATAATAGTGGCCAGGAGCGTTGTGCCCTGGATGATGATTACATATATATTCCGGTCCACCGGCAATAATAGTGGGGGTCCCGAGCTCAATAAAATCAGTTATGTATGTGAATAAGATTATGGAAAAATACTAATCACTTATAGTGGAACACCATGTGAGTCGGGGCCAGACCGGTCCACCGGCAAATAATAGTGGTCAGGTGCGTTCTGCCCTGTGTGTTTATCTTCCGGTCCACTGGCAATAATAGTGGTCAGAGGCATTTTGCCCTGAGTATATACTTTCCGGTCCACCGGCTATAATAGTGGGGTTCTCGTACTCACATGGATACAAAATATGATATTGATGGATTAATGACAGAATAATGGCTTAAGGCCCAAAGTATCGATCGTGACTTATAACGTATTATGTTTGTTATTGTTATGTATGCATCTCTCATTATTTATATGTGTGTGGCTTGCATTATGTGTCGTATGCGGGCCTATCTTTAAGTGTGGTATTAAAGGGTTACTCAGTATCGTAGTACTGAAGGGATTCCCTTTATGGGGCCCCTGCCTATTCAATGGGCAGTGCCCTTGCAGGTATTTTCAGGTGCTACTCAAGTGGGTTACGGGAAGGAGAGTAAGGAATTTTCCGGTATCATGGCTTTTTCTCTTTCTCATTTAATTTCTTGGTTTTAAATGTTAACGTCGTTAAAGTAACCACCCTTGGTGGATTTTATTCCAGAAAACGATTTGATGCGCTACTCTGATTTAAATATGTTGAAGCTTGCAATTTACTCTGATTTATGCATGGTGAATGTCTTTCGAATTGCATTTCATTTTCTTAGCCTTAGCACTTGGTACTGGAACGGTATGTGTGAACCGGTCTGGTACTAAGTATGGCGGTAATACTCCCAAAGTTCACGTTTTGTTTATCTGCTTCCGCTATTATCTTTTAATAAAACGAAATTTTTCAGTAGTGAATTTTGGGGGTGTTACAGTTTTCTTCCTCGCCAAGCTTCAAATGGAGTCTTGTTCATGACAGCTTTTGTAGGAGAGACATTCAAAATATACAATGTTTTTGCAACTGATTCACACCAGAATTTGTTTAGCACTCTTCTGGCTTTAAGCATACTCCTTGCCATCTCAACCATTGTTCTATTTTTTCTTGAGGCTGCTCCATTTTGCTCAGGAGTGTATGGAGCTGTCAATTCCCTTCGTATGCCTTGCTCTTCACATAATTTAATAAATTCATTTGACTGAAATTTTCCACCTTTGTTTGTCCTCAATGCTTTCACACACAATCCTGACTGTTTTTCCACCATAGACTTAAAGATTTTAAAGCTATCAAGTGCATCAGATTTGGCCTTGAGAAAGTACACCCAACTCATCCTACTGTAGTCATCAGTTATGAGCAGAAAATACTTACTTCCACCAAGAGAGACTGTCTGCATTGGACCACACAAATCTACATGGAGAAGCTCAAGACACCCACTTGCTCTCCATGCCTTCCCACTTGGAAATGATCCTCTTGATTGCTTCCCATAGAGGCATCCGTCACAAAGCTCAAGTTCTCCTTTTTTTTGGCAGTCCTTGCACCATGTCCACCTTTAAACTCTGCATATGCACATGACCATATCTCAAGTGCCACAACTTAGCATCATCGTCCCTTTTGACTATTAAAGCTCTACTGATGTGTCCTGACAAATCCAGAGGAAACATCTTGTTTCTTCCCATTGGAATTTTCACCACAACTTCTTTGGTCTTCTTGTCACAAATTATGCAAGACTGATTTTAAAATAGCACATGAAATCCAGAGTTTAGTAGTTGACCCACACTAAGCAAATTATGAGCCAATTTTGGCACATCCTACACATCACATAAGAGCTTAGTATTGCCTTGCTCAGATGTGATTGCAATCGTGCCTTTGCCTTCCACTTCAAGCTGCTTTCCATCTCCACGTCTCACCTTGCTCTTTGCAGTTTCATCCAGATCTCTGAACATAGACTTAGCACTTGACATGTAATTAGAACACCCACTGTCAACATACCACATGCCTCCTTCTACATCATTGCCAGATGTAATCTGAACCAAGAACAACTTCACTTCCTGCTCTACAAATTTAGACTTCTGTTCACCCTTTTGCTCATCCTCCTCTTTCTTCCAGCAGCTAGCTTCTTTGTGTCCAGGTTTCTTGCAATAATAACACTTGAGAGGGACTTTGTAATTCTGAGAAGATTGATCTCTTCCCTCTTTATTTTTCCCTCTTCCACGTCCTCTTCCTCTTGAGCCTTCTCTTCCTCTTCCTCTACCAGAATTCTGCTGAAATCTCTCCATGGTTGAAGACTCTCCTTTTGCTTGGAAAGCCTTCTCCTCTTTCTTGTCATCTCCTTTACTCATCCTTTCTTCATGAGCCTGCAGAGAGCCTTTTAACTCATCAAAAGTATAGGTCTCCATATCTTTGGACTCTTCAATAGCAATCACAACATGGTCATACTTCTTGGTAAGGCTTCGAAGAACCTTGCTTACAACTTGACCTTCTTTGATATTTTCTCCAAGAGCTATCATCTGTTGGACTGTACTTGACATCCTTGACAGATACTCTTGAACTGTCTCCTTTTCCTTCATCTGAGAAGTTTCAAACTCTCTTCTCAAGGATTGTAATCTCACAATGATTACCTTCTTGTCTCCCATGTATTCTTGTCTAAGAATACTCCATGCTTCTTTTGCTGTTGAAGTTGTTGCAATACGTGGAAACACCTCATCATCCAATGCTTGTTGAATGATGAAGAGTGCCTTTGCATCTTTCTTCCTCTTCTCCCTTAAGACTTGATCTAGTTCCTCAGTTCCATTGTCTTCAAAGCCACTTTCAACACAATTCCAGATTTCTTGTGATCTGAAAAGAGTCTTCATTTTTAAACTCCAAAAATGATAGTTTATCCCTTTGAAGATAGGTAGTTGGTTTAGTGAGTTTCCATTACCATTCCCATTGTTGATCTGCATGGTGAATGATTCACTAACAACCCTGTGTTTCCCTTGTGTTTAATCTCTCACATGAAACACTCACCAGACCCAGGATTACTCTCTCGCTTTGATTCCAAATATTGTCAAAACAGAGAATTGGAGATAGAGATGTGAAGAACAGAAAACACGTCTTATTCATTCAATTAAAATCAGAACCAATACAATGCTTAAGTAACCTAATGAAAGGCAACTAACTAGCTCCACTAACCATATCTAACATCACCTAGAATTAAGGATAACAATCTGACTTAAACAGAAATTCAAATAAGCCTAAATTAATAGTAGAAAACCAGCAACAACTTTGACAGAGTCTTCCTATAATTCAGCAAACTAAATCTGACTTATTTAGCCTAGTCTACATGGACCATACAAGCTTGAATTATACTTTAACATAAACTAGCAGATATAGTTGACAGCGTTGGTTGCCTGCCTGCTCCAAGGAAACATGTATCCTTTATGTCAGAAGAAAAGATGGCGGCTGTCACTGCTTAAAAACTAGTCCCTAAACGGGTGTAAAGGTTTTAAAAACCTTTTTTTAGCCAAGATTGATAAAATGGAAGGGAAAGCCATTTCTTGTGTGTGCATGAGCCACCAGAAACCAAACTCTTTACAGTTTGATTTTTATTCAGGACCAAGCAAGAGTGAAGCTTCAGCTGCGAGAGCTGATGGTTGCTAACCCGTGGATGGTCTGGTGGGGTATGAATAACCGGTTCTTTAGTGTGAAATCCTACTACGTAATACAGGCTGTACTGCTTTACTGAATCATCAAGCAATTTGTTCGTCCCTTTCAATAAAAGATCAGAAGTGCTGGATTAAGATTTTCGGTGTAGTGGATTTGATTGATTTTCTGCCTTCATTATCATTTTGGTCGGCTACATCGCTCTTTATTTGGAAATGATATTTGCTTATCCGTTTGTCCCGAGAAATGTGTTGGCCGAGTGGCAAATTTGATTTGGATCATTGTATATATTTTTTGGTAGGGTTATACTTTTTTAGGGGTCGTTGTACATCAAATGAAGTACTTTTAGTTGATATTTATCTTTATTTCTTAGTGTATGTATATTTATTTTCGTTGATGTATCATTCTTTGGATCAGTATGTATATTCTACTGTTGCATGAAAATCTTGTTTAACTCAACGTCTCTGCCTCAAAAATATTTCTACCGTTTCTATTTTCACGTTTCCGCCTCTCCAAAATATTTGTAAATATACCATATTCATTTTAATATATATATCGTGTCTGCATCCCCATGTGTACAACTGTACATACTCGTTTGGATCTATGTATATATCCTCCGTTGACATGATATCTATCATCCTTTCTTTTTTTTTTTTTTTTTTTTTAGATTAATGTCTATCAACTCTTTTTTTGGATCAATGTATATCCTTCCGAAACTTGAATTCGCAACATATAATATAAAAAGCCACCGCACTGCAATATGTTTCGGTTATGGTTACTAGTTCGTTGTCTGATAACCCCCACTATGTCAGCATGTTAAGTCATTTGATTGTACCTTGCACGGTACATCTAAATATTGTATAGCAGTTGAAGTTGCTTGAAATTATTTTGCCATGAGGCTTTGCCTTTTAACTTATTATTCAAGAAGTTTCTAATACTTTCCATATTATTTCAAATACTTTAATGCTCTGTTTTTCCTGTCTTATTTTTAAATTAGATTAAATCAATGCCATTTAGATCAAATTAGATCAATAATATTTGGTATTTATAATAATTATATCCAATAATATTTATAAAAATAATTTATTTATAATTACTTATTATCATCATTAATATAATAATTGTAATAGTAATAATTAACACCGATAACATTATGATTAATATAAAAATTATTAATTTTACCAATACTAATTATATCAAATCCAATGATATCCTATTAGATCCAATCTAAAAAAGTAGGTAAATAAAACGTGATCTAAGTAACGATGATGAAAACGTAACAAATCATCCATATATTTTTTTGTAATATCTAATTATTTAGTTATTAGACATAGCAAGGGTTCCCCGACAAATTATTTTGTTATTATACATCTTATTATCTAGCTATTTATTTATTTTTGGGACTCTTGTACAATTTATGCTAAAATTATCTTACCCCCATATTAAGATTTATAAAAGTCACGTAATAAAAAGAGTTTGTGATATTATTTATTATTTCTATTATTGTTTATAGTGACTCTAAAAAATATCATATTATTGATTATTCATACACTAACCATTATTAATTTGACTAACAAGAGTTCATAACACTTGATAAGGCTTCAATTTTTCATTTAAAATAATATAGCTAATGAATTACTATAAATAATTAGTGATATTAAATATTGATTTAGATTTTATTTTTAGTGACCTTGATAAGTAAATTTAAACCCTCCCTTAAAAAACGATATTACTTTAATTTTTATGTTAATCATTATTATTATTTTCATGTTAGTAGTATTATTTTTGTAATAATAGAGCCACAATACTAACACAAACACCGCTTCATTTTTTATACATATTTTTTTAGTAAGAGAACACCAACACCAACCACCCAGAAATAGCCCTGCTAGCCTACGATACATATTGTTTCTCTGACCCTTGCGTCACGTTTACATTTCTCTCTCAGACGGAAGAGCTAACATGGCTGCCGACATTCCAGCCACATTGCCGTACACATTTTCTTCCGGTCATCACCAGAGTTCATGCATTTCAACGTGAAATGGATCTATCACTATGATATGCCGTCACCTTGCTTCTGCTTCTTTGGTCTAATACTCTCTTCCTCTAATGTCTTCAATTTGTTCTTTATCGCAGCAATTTTAGCAGTACGACCCATTTGTCCAGAGGTGCTACCTGTACACCTACTCCAAGTTTTTGTATTACCACCAATGATCTTGGACGAATTTTCTGCCGTCTCAGAGACACATTTCTCACCAGCAAGGCGAACAACCATGGGCCGTCCTGCAGCCAATCTCCCATGCATCTTCTCCTTTGCTAGTTCAGCTTCCTGCATACTCACTTTTAATGAAGGGATGAAATACTCATTCTAGTAAAGAAATGTGACATACCTGCAAAAACTGAAGTGTTATAAGCATGATAATTGACCATGCTTACCTCTTTCTTGCTATACTGAATGAAAGCATATCCACGTGGCTCTCCTCGTTTCGGTCCTCGAGTGTGCCATAAGAAGTCTTCTGATTCGACCTTTCCAAATGGAGAAAACATCTTAATCAAAGTAGCCCTTCACCACCAAAATGCAACATTATGAGTCAGAATTGGAGTCCACACGGCCAAATGAATCGTTGAGAAATATATTCAAATTAAGATAATGCATACTCTGAAATTCGGTGATCAATGTTACCAATGTAAATTCTCCTCTCAGAAGTCTCATCACTAAAACATGGATCCTGCAAATGAATTGATTGCTGAATCAGTAACCGTACCCTCATGTCAGAAAACGGTTATAAACAGTTAATATTTTCCATAGAAACACTGGACATGCTATCTGTCATTGGTTAATGTGAAATAGTCTCCAGTGGCTTTATTATCTAGAATTAACAAAGTAATATAGAATGCGATTTCGGAATGAGGCTTGCTTAATCCCCATGCAACACAGTATCCAAAAAGATAGAAAACTGAGAAAACTATATGTGACTGACCATTGATAGTGAACTTTACATATAATCTGCTTCATGATCGATAAATGATGTTGAATCGATCATTTTATGTACAAAAGAAAATTTACCAGGAAACAGCAACCTTCAAAATGTCTGAAAATTGAATAACTTCACCATCATACATGACTACAAGACATTTAAGAGTGACCAAAACAATCCACAAAGTCCCAAAAAATTAGGACATGTAATAAGGAACTGACAGCATACAATTAAATAGTGGTCCCGCTATAGTGTGGCGGCCGCTATTTAGCAGTTTTTTGATCAACTGCGATTCGAAATTATCGATAGGCCATGGTTTTAACAATTCACATTTATCGGCCGGTAAATCGTCGATAAATCAGAAAATATCAGCCATAAATTGCAAATAATTTAGCAATTTATTAATGAATTCTTAAATCTATTGAAAAAAGCATGCATGATAATTTTTCCTTGTTCATTTACTATATATGTCTTGAACCAAGTACTATTGAACAATAGTAAAGTATTGTCATTTGTTACCTTTACATGTCCTACTAAATAACATCTTTTTTTATTCCAAGGTAAATTGAAGATTGTTAGGACAATTTAGTATATAATGACTCACTTAAATACTACTAATATAATATAAAACACTAGTTTTTTGAATATTCATATTCAAATAATCAATAAATAATAATTAAAGTATAAAGTGAAATTAAAATAATAATTCATGCTGCGACACATAATTTATCATTCGCAACGCTCCAATACCACGACACTGCAGCCGCAATTTTATTGCCTGATTGGCAGGCTATAACCACAGCCCCTACTTTGTTTTCCCAAGGACCAAAACATTGGTCAAGTCATCTAGAAATTACCCAAATCCAGAGATAACTATGTGGAGCAACGTATTTGGAGAAGACATACAACCACGAAACAAAGTAGCAGAAATTCATGATGTAAAGAATATGAGCTTAAACGAATAATAACTGAAGTATGTTTTAATCACCATCAAGCTGAATATAATTTTCAGGAAAATTCTACAATGCTTCCAGCTCAGAACTGAAGTACAGATTATCAGAATCCAGTGGCACCTGCATTTGGACAAACATTTTCATTATAATGTTTCCTGGTACACTAGAAGCTATAAGCCAATAACTTTGGTGTAAGAAAGAAAGCTCAAATAAAAGATTCATAACACGGTTAAGAAAAGCAAAACAAAAATGATGAAGATGCTGGTTTGGAAAATTTTATAAATCAACTCAACCAACGACAACTCTGTAGCACAAAAGGTCAAAGCTGCATTTTGTTGTAGTCTTGCGTCCCTTATACACCATACTAGACAAATATTTTATTCATGCAGAACTGGCATGCCACTTTTTCATTAGCAATAACAATTCAGTTCTCTTAGCAGATACTAAGATCCTCCAGCATTTCTTTTCCACCAGTGAAATTTAACTACAGCTTAAATTTTATGCACTTCTATACTTTCGCAATTTCTTCAAGTTCGGGTAAGATTCCAGCCCTCATTGTCCACCAACAGCAAGAAGCCTAACAGTCCATTTATGTGGAGTGAAGGTAAATATCAAAAATTAACCTAAGTAAAGCAAATAGAGGTGAATCAGGATAAATGTTTTAAAATGCTATTTGAATGATATTAGCCTAAATTGGGTGAATAATGTTTTAAAAATTCTGTTTGGATTGAAATGAGTGTATAAAATTTATTTATGTTTTCACCTTTACCTTTGTTACCTCTAAAATTAGAGATTAACAAAAATAATATTAACCAGGGTGAACAGAGGTGAAACTTTAGCCCCGATTCACCTAGTTGAGGTTAATAAAATTCATTCTCAAACAAGGTGAATCAATTCTATTAACCTTCATTCACCCCAAAATAAACGAACCATAAAAATTAATGTGGATGTAGATTCACCAATAATCCCACAGGCACTCAGGAAATGGGGAAACTCTACGAGGCCACAGTCAGTAATTCTTGACTTGTTTGTGGAGTTAGGAGATGGAGTGTGGTTCTTAGCCACTAGAAGAATAAATAATTATATTGAACATATAACCACATAGCTTAAACTTCTGAATGCTATGGCAAAATCTGATGATAGAAACTAATTTTAGTTGCTCTTTAATAACTAATAGTAGCTTATTGTGCTCATATGCAGGATATGATGCAACACTTTGTCCAAACGAACCCTTGTCACTCTATCCTTTTGAACCAATAGTTTTTTTCTGTTTTGCAGATCTAAAAGGACTTCTCCGCAAATAAACAATAATATGAATGAATACGAGACTAAACATGAAGACAAGAGCCTCATAGAAGTTTAGCCCAATGGCTCTACTATAATAAGTTGAACAATTTGTTCTAATTTATTATATGTCACTTTAATATTGAGGTTCTGTTCCTTATAGTTTTTGTTTCTGATTTTCTGGGCTCAAACGAAAATCTTAACACAAAGTGTATTTGTTAGGAACTGTGTTGTTTTTAATTTTCAAGCTTGTATTTTATAACGTTGGACACAGAATTTTGTAGACCACAAAAGTTAGTTTTGACTTACTTGTTTTCAATCCAAAAAAAAAAATACAAAGAGAGATGGAGTGTATCCCTTCTTCAAGAAAAAACTTGTTCAAGATTTCCCAGTTAATATATATATATATATAGCGCTTCTTGTCAAATCTCTGCCTGTCAGTCTTCTGCTCCTTCATCAATTTGGCACACCAGCTTTTCTTCTTCTTCTTCTTTGAAACATCACTCCATCCATCTTTTCTACTTCGCTGACGAGCGTTTCATGATTTCAGCAACCATTTTAAGTCAATTTTCTTCTTCTTTTTTCATTGTCACTCTCTTACATTGTTTGTGTCGCCTCCCTCCCTCACCCACCCACTCAATCCTTTGTTGCACCAGTGCCCTTCTTCAATCCTTTTCACCATCCTTCATCCCATTTCTGAAACATGGAATAGTTGTAGGTAAATGATTCTCTCTGCCCTTATGTTAATAATTATTTCTGTAAATCTTAGGCGTATATGCTCCAGTAACATATTGTGAGGGAGGGGAACTTTAAGTATTTCTCCAATTAGCCAATATATCCAATCTTGATGGTAATTTAACATCTCCCTTTTACAAGTCAGGTATTCTTGATGCTAATTTCTCCAGTTAACCCTATCTGCAATTTGGTCCAGTTAACTTTAATATTATCAAAGTAAGGATGATAATTGTACATATAGAATAATTTTATGATGTTTAATTGATGGGTTAGGATTGCAGGAGATTGGAATCCTCTTTTGTTGGTGTAACTGACTGAGTTGATATATTCAATATTTGCACGAGCTAATTGGGTATATGTAAGCCGTCTTTTGTCATTTCTATAGATTTTCAGACATGTATTGAGTTGTGTCAACTGCAGTTAGATTGCTGGTGGCTTGGGTTTTCTCTTCTTTTTTTAATTGTTTTCTCTGGGAGGGGACGGTGATCTAGTGAGCAGTGTGCTGGGAAATGTTGTCTTTTAGTCTTGCTAAGTGATCGAAAAAGAATACAGTGAGTCAGTAACCAAGTGTTAGATTTTCTTCCCTAAATGATAGATAGATATACCGTGCCTAAAGCCTCACCCGCTTTTGTCAAGATATGTTAAATAATATAGTATCTCAGGGATGGGAACTATTTGAATGTTTTAGCTGGAGCCTGTTGATGAGCAATTGAGCATTCTGGACTGTATCTCATTGATTAAAATATTGCACCAGCACATCCAGTTGGAAGGAAATGACTCAAGAGACTTTATTCCTTTCCTTAAGCAATCTCCTCCATTTCCTTAGATACATGAGCAGTGTAGAATAACTTGATAGGAAAAAGTACAAAAAGAGAGCAAGTGAAATATGCGTGTTTAAATTCAATGTCCCAGACAGTTTGATCAGAAGAATAGATGGGAATATGAGCATGAAATTGTGTTTTAATGACAGGAGACTGATAGGCCGATAATCAAATACACCTACATGAGGGGCAAGAAATGAGACAGCCAACCGTTATAGCTGGTCCAACCCGATATCCTTTATAATTTGTCTATTAGTAAATCAGAGTCTACGTTAGGCTGAGTGTTTTATTTTGTTGGGGGGTTTTTGTTTTGGTAGTTATACTGAGTCAGAGGCTAGGGAGCTGTGCCCACCTCAATTAGTAGTCAGGGAAGGGGAAGAGGAGGCAGGTGGGAATTGAGTGGAATAGGGAGGGCACCAGGACCTCGAATACCTGGGCATAAACTCTTCTCCTCTCTTATCAATCTATCATCTAGCCTTTCTTCTCTCAAATATTCATCTGTTATTTGTTCTCTGCTCACTGTGCTATCTGAATTGCTGGAACCTAACAGAGATTTAATGTCAGGTTCTTGATAGGCCATTGATCAAGAGGACCTATGTGAGACGCAGAGTCACCAGAGAAGGGGGATGAGCTGGGCAGGACCGCATATATTTCTCAATTTATTTCTGTTAGTTATTTCCCTTAGTGTAGCTGTCATTTTCTGTTATTGGGCAGTGTGCCAATTCGGTTAGGGAGTTTGTTAGCTGCTGAGTCATGTGGTGAGAGGAGGTCAGTGCAGTAGGGGATATATAGCAGGGAATGGTATGTGGAGAGGGGATATGTATGGTGTGTGGAAATATCGGGAGGCTCTAGGGTCTCTAATTCCTGGAGTATCATTAAACTAGTAATCCAAACAAATTCTCCGATCATTCTCTACTCTCTGCTATTAATTGCATAGATAGCCTAGTTGATAGGGTCTGAACTAACAAATTGGTAATAGAGCCCTCTACAATTATGGTCTATGGAAAGATGTCGCAAAAGAAGGTTGATGCATTGGAAGAGAAATTTGAGGCGGCTCAGGCAAACTTGAACAAGGAAATGGAGATGGTGAAGGCTGACACTAGGAGATTACTGATATTTGAAGGGAGGATGGAATCTATGGAGACAAGGATGGAATCAATGGACAAAACGATAAATGAGATGCTAGTGCTGCCGAAGAGGGTGGTACCTGAGGGCTCGGCCACTGGTGGAGGAGGGTGGGCATCAGTGGAGGAGGGAAGCCAAGGAAGAAACTAATGCTAATGTTGTGGGAAGGGTCGAGACAAGGCCCTTTTGATAGCTGGAATTAGGGATGGCAATTTTCCCCGCGGGTTCGGGGCCCCGTCGGGGATTCCCCGTTCGGGTTCGGGTTCGGGGAGAGAATTCGGGGATCGGGTTCGGGTTCGGGGATTCTTAACGGGGATTTTTTCGGGGACGGGGCGGGGACGGGTTTGGGGTCCCTGTCCCCGAACCCGCCCCGAAATTTTTTTATATATATATTTTTATATAATTATATATATATATATAATATATATAATTTTTTATAGAATATAAATTAAAAATATAATATGAAAAAATAGTTTGAGGATCGGGGATGAGATCGGGGATCGGGTATAAAGTCGGGTTTCGGGGATCGGGTCGGGTTTTATGAACGGGGAATAAATCGAGGATTAAAAATAGATCGGGGATCGGGTCGGGTATGGGGACTTGATCCCCGCGGGGATCGGGTCGGGGAATCCCCGATAAAAAAATTTCGGGGATCGGGTCGGGTTCGGGGATTATTTTTCTTATCGGGTTCGGGATGGGGATGGGGTCCCCGTCCCCGACCCGCCCCGTTGCCATCCCTAGCTGGAATTTCCCAATTTTGATGGAAATGATTCGGATGGCTAGATCTTCAGAGCTAAGAGGTATTTCCACTTAAATCACACTCTAGATTTGGAGAAGTTGGAGTTGGCGGCCATAGCTATGGAAGGAAGGGCACTGGCATGGTTCCAATACACTGAAGACAGTCATCGGTTTGGCTCATAGTCCGGTTTCAAGGAGGTTCGGCTCAAATCGGTTATGCTCGCGCCATCAAGGAACACTATGTGAGAGGTTGTTGGCGATTAAACAGAAGAACTCAATAAAAAGAATTTGTGGAGAAATTCGAGTTGCTGGCATCACCATTAAGAGTAGGGTTATCGGCAAAAGTACTCGAGAGTACTTTTCTCAATGGGCTGAGGCCAGAGATCCGGGCTAAAATTCGAGTACTGAAACCCAGATGTTTAACTAAGATTATGGAAATGGCGCTGTCAGTGGAGGACAAGATTCGGGTAACCCATGGACTTGGATTTGGGTCAGAGACTGGGCAAACCAGGTTAGCAAGCCACGGGGTGAAATCGGCTGGACCTTAGCCCAATACCTAATACCCAAATCCCTAAAAACTCGACAGGCCCTAACTCACAATTGGCAACAATCGCACCTACCCCTATTAGTTCCAGACCCACGATGGTGGGGGCTTTGGGTTGCCAGGCTATTGCGACACCGGAGAGGAGCTCAGAGGACACCGCCGGTCACCGCAGAGTCCAGCGCTAGACAGATGAGGAGATTCAGAGGCGACAGGAAAGGGGGCGGTGTTTTAAGTGCGAAGAGAGGTACCATTCAAGACATATATGCAAGAATCGGGCGCTAAAGGTCATGTTGGGGGAAGAATTGACCCAAACAACTAATGGGGAAGGGAGTGAAACTAGGCTGTTGGAAGAGGAGCGAGTAAAGGTAGAGAAAGTAGAGGGGGCAATCGAGTTGTCAATGAACTCTATGGTTAGGTTCACAAATCCACACGATCTAAAGTTATTAGGTACTATCGGTGCTCACCCCGGTCACTGTGCCAATTGATAGTAGGGCAACCCATAATTTTATTGCAATAGATGTTGTTAAGGAACTGAATTTGCCCCTCACTACCACTGCCGATTATGGGGTCATTGTGGATACGGGGGAATCAATGCAAACCCGGGGAATTTGTAAGGGGGTGTCGGTATCTTTACAGGAAATTGAAGTGGTGGAAGATTTATTACCATTGGAACTCGGTAGAGCAGATGTTATCCTAAGGATGCAATGGCTAGCGAAGTTGGGAATGACCCATATAAACTAGAAGGCGTTAGTGATGAAATTCAGCCTAGGAAATTCCACAACGACATTACATGGGGAACCTGGGTTGTGTCAAACCCAAGTCTCCCTTAAGGCTATAAGGAGAACCATATAAAAGGAAGGGCAGGGGTTATTGTTGGAGTGCACATCCTCGGAGATCCACCCGGAGGTTAGCAAGGAGCCAGGAGAGATACCTTGGGAAATATAGCAGGTAGTAGGTAAGTTCCAGGATGTTTTCGTCCTACACACTAGACTGCCACCTCCAAAAGCACATGACCACTTAATTGAGCTCAAACCAGGCACTACATTAGTCAGCATTAGGCCCTATTGCTACCCCTAAATTCAAAAAAATGAGATTGAGGTGCTAGTTCCTGAAATGCTAGCAAAAGGAATTATTCAGCCAAGTAGGAGTCCCTTCTCTAGCCCGATACTCTTGGTGAAGAAAAAGGATGGGACTTGGAGGTTTTGTGTGAATTACCACGCACTTAATAGGGTAATAGTTCAAGACAAATTCCCTATTCCTGTTATTGATAAGCTGCTGGATGAGCTCCATGGAGCAATAGTATTTTCAAAACTGGACCTAAAGTCGGGGTATCATCAGATTCGAGTAAGGACAGCCTTTCACACACATGAGGGCCACTATGAATTCCTAGTAATGCCGTTTGGGTTGACAAATGCCCCGGCTACTTTTAAGTTGTCAATGAATGAAGTGTTTAGGCCTTACAAAAGTTCTTCCTGGTGTTCTTCGATGATATCTTAGTCTACAACCCTACCTTGGAGGAACACTAAAGACACTTGCAACTGACTTTAGAAACCTTGCGCTCACACTCATTATTTGTAAATGAGAAGAAGTGCTCATTTAGTAAGACGGAGTTGGAATATTTAGGCCACATCATTTCAGGCCAACGAGTGGCAGCAGACCCTACCAAGATCAGGGTAATGTTGGAGTGGTCCACACCAAGAAACTTAAGAGAACTAAGGGGTTTTTTGGGTTTGACAAGCTACTACAGAAAATTTGTAGCCAAATATAGGCAAATTGCAACCCCTCTCACAGCTCAATTGAAAAAGGACTGCTTTGGGTGGAATTTTGAAGCCCAGGCCACATTTGAAGCTCTTAAGAGAGCCATGATTGAGGTACCTGTTTTGGCATTACCTGATTTTCTCAGCCCTTCATTGTAGAAACTAATGCGTCGGAAGCTAGGTTGGGAGTTGTACTTATGCAGGGTCAGCGACCAATTGCCTATTTCAATCAAGCTCTGGGAAAGAGAGCTCACACAAAATCTGTCTATGAAAAGGAGTTCATAGTAGTAGTACTGGCAGTTTGACAACGGCGACCCTACCATTTGGAGCAAAAATTTACAGTGCACACCAACCAGAAAAGTCTTCGGCACCTACCAGTTCGGCGGGTAGTCGCATAGGAATACCAAAATTGGGCTACCAAGCTGTTGAGCTACAATTTTGACATCGAGTATAAGTCGGAATGCGAAAATAAGGCAGCAGATGCCTTATCCAGGAGGGAAGATGGGGAAACAAGTTTGTTGACTCTCATGGTTGCATGGGTGCATGATTGGATGGCTTTACAAACCAAAATAGATGTTGATTCGCACTTTGGGTAAGTAAAACAACAGTTGCAAATGAATCCACGATTAGTAGCGGATTATTCCTTGCATCAAGGACATCTTCTCTTCAAAGGGCAGCTAGTCCTTCCTGCTAATTCAATTTACATTCCCTAGGCGGTGTAGTGGGGGGGAACTCAAGGGTCCTACACACCTTCCATAAACTCTCTCGAGATGTGTACTGGCCAGGAATGAGACAACAGGTGAGGAAATTTGTAGCAACCTATGCCATATGTCAACAGCATAAAACAGAAACTTTATCACCAACCGAGTTATTATAGCCTCTACCAATCCCTGAGCAAGTTTGGGAAGGCATAACCATGGATTTCATAGAGGGGATGCCACGCTCAGAGGGATACAGTTGCGTTTTGGGGGTGGTTAACCGGCTGTCCAAGTATGCCCACTTCACTCCTCTAAAACACCCTTTCACTGCACAGTCTGTGGTTGTTGTTTTCCTTAAAGAAATTGTCCGATTTCACCGCATTTCCAGCACAATAGTGTCAGACAAGGATAAGGTTTTTGTTAGTCATTTTTTGCAAGAGTTATTCAAGCTACAAGGAACAGTTTTGAGGCACAACTCAGCTTACCATCATCAAACCAACGGTTAAACAGAGGTGGTGAACAGGAGTATAGAAACCTATTTCCGTTGTTTCTGCTGTGACAAGCCTAAGCAGTGGACCAAATGGTTAGCATGGGCTAAATACTGGTATAATACTTCCTATCACTCAGCTATACACACTACACCTTTCCAAGCTCTTTATAATAGGACTCCTCCGTTGATCCGTTATACAAAGGGTAATACTCCACTGGCTGTCGTGGATGAGGAGTTGAGAGACAAGGACCTCATGATAGCAGAGCTGAAGTATCACCTAGAGTGTTACTGAAAGTTGATGAAAGATACTGCTGACCGCAAAAGAAGAGACTTGCAACTGTCGATTGGGGAATGGGTCTATGTGAAACTTAAGCCATACCGCCATAAGTCCTTAGCTAAATGGGTGAACGAGAAGTTAGCTCCCATGTTTTCTGGGCCTTACAGTGTAGCTGCTAAGGTTTTGGGCAGGTCTGGTGTCAATCCACCCTGTTTTTCATGTTTCAATGCTGAAACGAGCAATGAGAAATCATCAACAGGTGCAACCTTTTCCCACACCACTGACAGAAGAGCTGGAACTACAAGTGGAGCCTGAACAGGTGCTTGACCTGCGCTACAACAGAAGAGGACAATTGGAAGTACTTATCAAATGGAGGGAACTACCAGATTTTGAGTCTTCTTGGGAGGATTTTGAGTCACTGAACGAGAGGTTTCCAGCCTTGCACCTTGAGGAAAATGTGAAGGTTCAAGGGGGAGGGTATTGATAGGCCATTGATCAAGACGACCTATGTGAGACACAGAGTCACCAGAGAAGGGGGATGAGCTGGGCAGGACCGCATATATTTCTCAATTTATTTCTGTTAGTTATCTCCCTTAGCGTAGCTGTCATTTTCTGTTATTGGGCAGTTTGCCAATTCGATTAGGGAGTTTGTTAGCTGCTGAGTCATGTGGTGAGAGGAGTCAGTGCGGTAGGGGATATATAGCAGGGACTGGTATGTGGAGAGGGGGTATGTATGGTGTGTGCCGATATCGGGAGGCACCATCCTGGAGTATCATTAAACCAGTAATCCAAACAAATTCTCTGATCATTCTCTACTCTTCTCTGCTATTAATTTGCATAGATAGCCTAGTTGATAGGGTCTGAATTAACAGCTGTTTCTTTGGTTGAAGCAATTAATAAGCTTTTGTATCTTACTCAAAGCTGCGACATATTCATCTGGTGTAATAAGCTGGCAGGCTAATTTCCATCGTGATAGCTGTTAGCCTGTTAAGATATAATTTGCTTTGCTTTAATTTCATTTAGATAATCTGCAGTCATTTTCAAATCAAATTTACTTCTAGTTTGTATTCTGAATGCCACTAAACTTCTATGTTCTATAAAGGTCTACCATTATCTGAAAGTTCCAGTATTACTAAACTTCTATGTCATGAATGTTAATTTGTACAGATGAATTATCATTTTAATTACTTTTGCTCACAGATTGAAATATGTGACAAGTGACACTTGGGTTGAGGATATTAGCAAATCGAGGTTGATACCTCAAGAACAAATTTATGGTGTCTAGAATTCAAGTCATATTTTATTCATCTACTACTGGAAGAGGTGAAGGGGAATAGACAAAGTATACTCTTAGAAAGAAAGAAAAAGCATGGAGTTATGCTATTTACCATATATGCAAATGAAAATGTTAAGCTTCAAGACAATGATAGAGACAGAAATAGAGATGACGTGAAACCAGTTGGTTAAGTGCAACACAACTTTGTCAAATGGCTGATCTTTGACAACTCAAGAAAATATACTTCGAGCTAATAGGAATTAATTTAATTTATTTTATCAGAATATCCATCTTTTGTAAGAACTTTTATTTTTTTCATCATCATCATTGTAACTATTGTAATCGTTATAAATATTATATGTGCAGTTGTTATTACTATTATTAGGGAAAATGCCAAACCACCCTCAATTTTTGCAAAATATACAATATAACCCTAAGTTTACACCTTTGCACACCCGATAGCCCTCCGTCTATTTTTATCATTAACTTTCTAACAATCCATTAAAATTCAAAATTAGCCCATGATATGACCATAATATCCTTAATTATACTACGTTAATTTTCCTCCATTTAAATGAGCATATGATGAAAATGCCCTTATACTAATTATATTTCTTTTCACTCCATTTCTTCGCCCATTTTCATCTTTTTTCAAAGAGAAATAACTATAATGCTCCTAAAATTTATGAAAAGAAAAAATTCCCGCTTTTTATTTATTAGAAGTTATAAAAAACTCTCCCAGATGGAAAATATCTTACAAAATCCAAAAAAAAATGTCTTCAAATTCTTTAATAGTATTCCTAGATTTTCATGAAAAGTTCATGAATTTTATTAAAATATTATAAAATCCATCATACATGTATAAAAACCCATAAAATTTTATAACAATTTTAAAAATTATTAAAAAAAAATTAAGATGAATAAAATTTTCATGATTTAAAACGATAAAAATACCTTTTGTACAAAATAACCCTAGTACCCCAAATACCCAATTTTCTTGAATAATTTGAAAGGACAAAAAAAAACATTCCCAACATTTAAAATGATAAAAGCACCATTTGCACTAGATAATCCTAACACCAGTACTGAATTTTCATGAATAAATTGAAATGAAAAAAATGCCCTCACACATTTAGAAAAAGATTATCTAAAGCAAAGGTTGTTTTTGTCATTTCAATTTAATCAAGGAAAATCGGTACAGACACTAGCGCAAAAAATGTTTTTTCCATTCCACTTTTTTCATATCTGGGATTTTTTTTTTTTTTGTCCTTTTAAATTATACAAGAAATTAGGTTATCAAGGTTCTAGGTCTATCTAGTGCAGAGGATACTTTTGTTATTTTAGTTTCATAAAAAATTTATATATTTAATTGATAACTTTTAAACCTAGAAATTATTATTATGTGATTTGATAATTTTTATATATTTATGACAATTTTTATAATATTTTAAGACAATTATCAATATTATTAGATTTGTTCGAATTTCAAATATTTTAGAATTTTTTAATAAAATTCTAGAACTTTTCATAGAATTTGAAAAGGTTTTTAACTATACAAAGACATTATTGATTTTTTTTTTCATTTGAATTTTAAGATCTTTTCTAGATTTTGAAGTTTATTTATGATTTTTAATAAATAGGGGCAATTTTTTCTTGTTTATAAATGATTTCAGATAATTTATCTTGAAAATAAGATGGAGAACGACTTAGATAAAGGACGGGAAGTGATAAAGTAGAAGTAAAAATATCATGATCAGTTTCTTTGCTTTTGAAAAAAAATGATGGAATGTCAAAAAGTTAATGGCAGAAAATTGGGGAGCATTATAGGTATTTCTCTTCAAAAAAATATATATGAAATTGGATGAAGAAATGGCGTAAAAAGAAACGTAATTAGTGTAAGGGTATATTAGTCATTTCAAAGTCTCATTAAATGGAGGGAAATGAATGTAGTATACACAAGGTTACTATAGTCATTTCATAAGCTAATTTTTGAATTTTTGATGGCAAAAATAAACAGAAGATTATCTAATGCATAAAGGTGTAAACTCAATATTATGTATAAATTTCTAGAATCTCAAGGTTATATTATATATTTCGCAAAAAAAAATCAGATTGTTTGATGTATTTTCCCTTATTATTACAATTACTACAATAATAAAGATAATAATAATACAGTTGCTGTAGTTTTTATTATTATTACTATAATTATCATTACTACTATGGTTGTGGTTTGGGGGATGGTTATAAAAATGAAAATAAGTCTATGTCGCCCCTTCTTTTCTAGTTTCCTACTTCATTGCACTAAATGGGTTGGACAAAGCACATTTCATCATTTACATTCATCTCATCACATAAATCCAAAAGACCAAAACTCATTTCATCCCTTCCTCCTTGCAATGCACATCCTTCTACTTCCTCCTAATCCTAAGTAACCATCCTCTTACAAAAACCTCCTACTACCTTCCTCATCCTTCCAACAATTCCTTCATTCAATCATTGTCCCTACCCTTCCATATTTAATTCAGTCGTTCTTCATCTTATTTATGTTCATTTTCGTTGTAAGTTTCAGACCAACAATTACGATTAAGATTAATGATAATTTTGAGTTCTTTATTTTCTTTGAACCAATAGGTCTCATCCATAACATTTTCTCTTCTCATTTCAATATTTTCTTGTTCAAAGTCATAGGAATGCGGGAAACTCACTTATGTATTGAGCAAGGATATGCTCTAGCCTTAAGGGTTTATCAATAAACCCCGAAGGTTTCTCAAAGACCCCAAATACTTAGTATTATTAATCACAAACACATGAACTAGCATAAGCCAAAAGACATATAAATAGGCCAAAGAACAATAAAAGATAAGACCTAAATAATATCAACAATATCTCAAAAGTTACTGATTCCTAAGGATAAACACATAAAAATACTAAATCCAGATAATAATCCCTCTATCCCTAAAAGATGGTTTAATACTTTTTTCACTCATATTAAGAAAGATTAATTAATGTATTAGAAAATTGAATTTATTTATTTTTTACTTAAGTTTCCCATTATAACCTTACTCAATCAAATACCCACACTTCATGTTCATGGTCTATGATTTCTTAAGATCAGGTACATTAAATAATTAAACTGAATAGTTATCTTGGAAGTTGGATCAAAACTACTTACGAACATTACTGCGACTATTCTTACTCTCTCAACACTCAATACATAGTAAGACGTGAAGACCGGCATACATCAATTAGAACTACCACAATTGTATGGCATTCAATTTTTTCCTCCCTTTTATTGTGAACATATTCATGAAGAAACCATTATACAGTATGATGACTAGCAATAAAACTACTATCAATAATGTCACATGTATAGAGGCATTTAGAGGCAAATGAAGAGACGGTTAAATGGTGGGTAAAGAAGATCGGTCAAGTACCATTTTTTGTCATACTATTATCAGTTATCACTAACTTTATGAGCCAAAATTTAGTTATATCACACCTTCTCTTTTTTTTTTGGCTAGACATAATTCTTTATCCATCAAATGGGTTCTGAAAATTTACATTTGCAAGATGTAATTAGTACTAATCATAGAATTGAAAACCAAACAAAACCAGCCAGTCCGACGAGTGAACAGATTCAATTCACCAATATAGTTCTTTAGATCTCAGACCAAAAAAAACCCACAAACGGGTCTAAAAGCCAATTAGATTTGTATGTTGTTATTTTTTTTACACGTCGCACATTATTTGACCATATATGTACCACTACATTGACCAATCCAAACCATCGAACATCCAACTACTAAACCGGTGAATCAATAATGACAACGGTTCAATTTTTAAAACCATAGTATGAATCGTTGCATGTAATCATAAGGGAAAATGGATAGCTTATCCTCTTACTTATTAAGACTAATCTAGAATCATCATAAAATATGATTGAATTGAATAATTTTCCGAGAGATTACATGCACAATCATACAAAGAAGAAAAAGAACTTCATCCTCGAAACTAAGAGAGAAGTTCATAAGAAGCTACATTTACAATACCATAAAAGAAAGCTAGAAAAAAAAATGTCAGTTCAAAAGTGGCAAATGAATTCTCCAAAAGTTCAAGATTGGTATCTCGCATTTGGCATCATCCATTGCAGAAAAATAAAAGTACCCTAGATTTCTCTTCAAAGCTTGTGAAAAAGGTTGGTCGTAAAAGAGTCAAATTAGACTTTGTGATGCAGGAGCATCCATTATCCGGGATATTAATTTAGTTGTTAATTTCTCTAAGTCAGGGGGACATAAAAACCTCCTCACTTGGACTAATTAGTTTAACTAAACCCCAAGCCATGAAAGTCATGCAAAACTCCAATCCAGCCACCACCTTTTGCACCTTAGTGGCTCATTTTTTTGGCTTAAATGGCTCACTACCCAGCCAAGGATAGGCTACAATTCAGGTCCCACAATAGCAGCCACAACTCCACTTTTTTGGGGCAGATGTGGGCACTAGCAGCAGCAACAGCTACAAGCATCTGAGGAGGCAGACCTTTTTTGGAAGAAAAGAAACCTATGCTCAAGCTATGATGGCACTTTAGGCTTGCAGCAGAAAAGTTACTTTCTGCTTTATGCTTTTAATAATGTTTTTAGTCTTTAGCATAAAAGCTACTTTTACTTTTTACTTTTAATGATGTTTTTAGCTTATCAACTTGTAAGGAGCCTCCCCAGTCAGATGTAAGACATTGGGAAGGTCCCAAACAATTCTGATTTCTCTGTTTTAGCTAGTACAAAGTCAACTTTAGTTTTGGTTAGGATTAAACTGGTTAAAGTTAGTCTCTTTGACAACTAACTAGTTTGGTTAGTTAACCAAACCAGTCCTTTTTTTTGTTGAGTTGTATTACAACTAAATGAGACCCAACACTCTCCTATAAGTGTTGGGCTCACACTTGAATGAAAGAAGGAACTCAGAATTTGACTATCTTATTTCTCTCAGCAGAAATCAGTCACCTTCAACTCTAGTGCATGAGTTTGAAGTTTGAATCCTAAAATCTCACAAGATTTATCCTAAGTATTGAAACCTTAGGTGGTTCTTGTTGGTATATGATCCAAGGAGGTACCAAAGATCATATTCAACCAATTTTCTTCACCCTCTTCTCTGTTTTCTTATTCAGCTATCCCTCATTGATAACCACCTTCCTAACTTGACCCAATTTGTATTGGCATATGCATCACTTTGAGGAAATGAAAGGGTGTTCCTCTGTATCGACAAACAAATATTATATCATTATCAAAGGTTGGGTACATTGAATCCAACTGTACATAGGAGAATCAAAGGAGGATATATTTGTCGTGTTGCGATGATGAAACCATATTTATCGAAAGACAACAAAAAGGTCGAGTTAGAATTTTGCTTATCAATGATAGACAACCATTAACTTACTAGTCAACCTTTATTTGTCAATATGCATAATCGATTTCATATTGATGAAAAGTGGTTTATACAACTAAGACATCACAAAAGTATTATCTACAATGGGAAGAAACAGAACCATATCGCACATGCAAAAGTAAACAATTATCACGAAGATAATGTTCTTGGTTGTTGTTGCTTCTCCATGCATCGTCTCCAACAAAATCTTTGATAGGAAAATTGGAATATGGCCATAGAGATGCAAGAAAGCCGCCAAGAGGAGTCATAAAAATCAAGCAGCAGGTACGTCAGAGAAAAAAGCAATAATAATGGTTACTAAAGATGTTATTTGATCTTGTTTGATCGATAAATTTTTGCCATCATTCAAAGAAAAATGGTCCTAACCATATTTATTCAACAAAATAATGCAAAACCATATTTGGATGTTAACAATGTTGAGTTTGAAGAAGTTGCCAGAGAGAATGGATTTGATATGCAAATTGTCCTAACATGAATATTGGATATGAATTCACTTCAACATCATGAACTTATTTTAGCTGTGGAGACGCCATTTGATGAATTCCCAATGGAAGATTTGCATAGTGTATTTTGAACATTAGAATCATGCATGGTTGAGGTGATGTAAATGTTGGACTGCAATAAGTCTAAGATTCCACATATGAACAAGCAAGATTTGATTACAAATGGACAAATACCGAATTGCATTGAATTGGACTCAAATATTCTAGATGAGGCAAAACTAGCTTTGTGTTAGCCAATTAGAGTGCAATCACATCAACATTTTTACTTGTTTACTTACCTAAAGTTATTGAATTTATGCTAAACTATTTAAATTTAATTGCTATGAATGTGATACACGTACATGATAATAGGCACATGCTCAATTTCTTATAAGTTTGCTTCTTAACACCGAATTTTATGTTATCTAGTAACATGAGATATAACGAAAAAACACGAGAAGAAATGCATAAGAGATGACAGAATACGTTTGTAGTGTAAAAGCGCGTCACAAAACAGAGTAGCGGCTAGGTTGTAGCAGTAATTTCATTGATATTGTTAATAACATGAAATTACATGATAAACTAGACTAATTATATTGTAGAAAAATTACAGATAAAATTTGGGAAACAAAGTTCTGATCAATTTAAAAATTATTCGTTGAGCTTCATGAATGTAACCATCAAATTTTGGTTCAACATTCAAATCAAGTAATGGTCGCACCACTTTCTCTGCATCATCTTAAATTTGGATAGTAGTCATACAGGTACCTTGACTTGCGTGGAAGAAGTGGGATGAGTACTTCAATTATTTATTTATGTTTCAATAGGTGTTGAATTGAATAGGTAAAAAAAATTAGTGATAAGAAATTGATTACGGAGGAATAGTGATTAGGAAAAGTGAAAAATGGAAAGTACTTGGTCGGGAAGAACCACTTGGTAAGGAGGGCGTATATGCACAGGGAATAGAAATAGATCATTCAGGTAAGATTTGAATAAATTCAAGCGTAGCATTTTAGTAGGGGTAGACGGTAGATTAGGAGAATGACTCGTTAGATTTAATATTAATAAAAGAATAAGATGGTAATATGGGATAGATAAAAATGGAAAACAAGACTATCTTTTAGGGACGAGGGAGTAGTAAAAACATAATTAATAACCAAATACTACTAGTTCTAGACTTGATCCTAAGGAAAGGGGGATATCATTTGGACTTTGGCCTCCTTTCCAATAGTTAACCAGCAAACTAGTACTACAACTACTGGCCCTATGATGAGGAAGCACGTATATAGCATCATTATCCCTTGCTTGATAGAAGTTCAACCTCAGACGTCATGGTGCGGAAAAGGCTCAACTACATTGGAAACATCTAAGTTGTGAGGTGTCATGATTAATATGACACTTAGACCACAAGGTGATCAACAAGATCTGTGACAAGAACTAGCCACGAAACAAATAACCTTTCTTTATAAGACCTATTTTAAAGGAACCCAGCAACATAAAGTCACGAAACAAAAATGAGTGCTTGACTTAATGTTAGACAATGAACACAAAAGCAACAAGCAACCAACGGAACAAGACAACTATGGTACTAAATGATGGCGACGCCAGTAAGGCACAATGATGGATATGGCGATGTCGATGGCAATGATCAGCAAGTGCGAGGTCTTCATTTGCAAACTCCCTCTCCATATCCGGAAAGCGTGATAGTGTTGACACCAAACTCAAACGACAAAGGTGATTTTTATGTTGGTTGATTGCAAAGGCAACAACACTTTCTACTAAATGGTAGCGAAGCACTACTTTGCTTGTTAGAGGGTAGTGGATGCAAGAGTCTTTCATGAGGCTATCAAACAAGGAGGTGGTTGTGATTCTATGGCGACGAAGATAGAAGCGGTGGCAATAGTGAGCAACTAAGCTAGGGTTTCATTTTTCCTCCCTTGTTTTAATTTTATTTTTTGTTTATGACAGAAACATCAAAATTGTAGAGCAAACAACCAAAAAATTAGCAATCATGGAACAAGTTTGGATTCTGATGTCGAATTGATGCAAGGCTCCACTCTAGCCTTGTGGGTTTATCAACAAACCTCAATATTTGATTAATCAAAACACCAAAAAAAAAAAAAAAAACATAAGCATAAGGCCATGTGTACACAAATAAAGACTCAAAGGATTACAAAAGATACACCTAAATAATATTTAACAAATAGCTCAAAAGATACTTATTCCTAAAAATAAATAAACTAAATCTTAGTAAATAGTAAAAATATACTTAATAACTAAACACTACAAGTTCTAAGCTTAGACCTATGGAAAGAGTCATATCCATTTGGACCTGGGCCTTCATTCCAATAATTAAGCAACAAACCAATCCTAACCCTATGATGTGAAGACACAAAGATTGCAACATGTGTCCTCTATTTCCTATTTTGTTTGATTTTCTATGAAATCCCTAGTTGAGATCTCAAAAGGATGCCTTCTATAATGGCAAATTGCCATGCTCAAACACCAATAATTAGCCAATCATATTGCTACCACTAAGTGTATAACTGTTGCAAAGTGATGGAAGGGAGATTGCTAACATGGATGTTCTTTGTATTGATAAGACTAAAACTATGACATCGAACAAAATCTCTAAGAATGTGATTGAGGATTTTGTCGAAGGCGCAAATATCAATACTTTTGATCTAATGGCAACTAGAGCCTCTAGAAACCAAGATGACGCAGAGACATGTCCTACAAACTCTATAAGTCACACAAGTGAGGGGTTGGCTTACTTAATATTAGATCTTGTTATTTTAGCCTTACTTGAATAGTTGGGTCAAACTAGCACAATTAAACCTTACTTATTTAATCATGGATTAAACAAGAACATAAGGGTTATGATGCTAATTTTTAATGATACCACATGATTGGTACATGAGGGGGATGTCCCATGCTAAGAGAACCGGCCATATCTAGTTAATTAGTTAGATATTAGTTAGTTAGATAATAGTTAAATTTTTAGTTGAAGTTTTATCTTGTTAGAAATTTTATCTTGTTTTCTTTCTTAGGGAGTGGTGTGATTAGTAGCATAGATTTGGTGTATTTTTCCTTTTGATTTTTTAGCTTAACTTATGTTGAAAATTAGATTTGAGGAGGTGAAATTCAAGAATAAAAACGTATGGTGTAATCGATTCAATCATCATGCAATACAAGTTGGTACAATTTTGAATCTTCAATTGGATCTCATTATGAGTTATTCCTTATTTATAATTTCTTTGTGATCCATAATCAACATTTTCTATACTCGATTTCTCAATTTCTTTGTGATTTGATAGAGAGAGTTTTTGTTCAATTAACACATCCATATCCCATTAAAATCTTTCCCATAATCAATCCCTACAGCCACAAACTCAAAATATCAATCATCAAATTCATCTTCAATCTAAAACCCAAACCCTCTTATCATCAACGTTTATTACCATCAATAATACCCTCTTAATCACGATTTCACCTGACATAATTAACCCCATTACACTGCCATCAACTACCCATTAATAACACATGACATTGAACCCCAAAATGCTAATAGAAATAGCAAACCCTAACCCCATAAACAAAACCCTAATAACTGAAACCATCAATTTCTTCTTCTGGTTGGCATTTGATTTGTGTGCTGTTGATTCTAATTACCTTGTTTTGATGTTGTGTGGTTCCAATACGCATCACAAGATGCAATTGATACAGACAGATTTGCTAGTGATTTCCCTGAACATGGATATGAGATTCTCAAAAGGCTGCAAGCTGGGAAGCACATCTATGGTATGGCTGGTGAAGTGGTGATGGTCTTGAGACTTGAGCTAAATGATTATGATCTTGATCTGGCTAAGACAGTGCTCTCTCAATAAGGTATTATTTCAGCTGTTAGTTTCTGGTATCGCTATGATATATATTCACTAAAAAGAGGCTCATGGAAGGGAATAAAGACTTTCATTATTAGCTTCAAGGCATTGGAAGTTCAAGTGTGCTGCACAATTTTTCATTGTTCTCAGGATATGACAACCCTGCTATCTAGAGGACACGTTCTAGTGAAATTTAACTTAAATACTCTAAATCTTGCGGACAAAGTTCATTTACCTGAGTAACATGAACCCTCCTGATGAATCAGCTATTCTGTTGGATAAGTTTGTTAGTGAATTCAGCTGTTTTGGTTTATTTAGACTTGATTAGATGCTGTTAGACTATGCTAAATTCTTTTGCTAATATTAGCTAAGGAACAAATGAAAATGCAGGAAATTATAAACAAGCAATATCATATTCTAACCTAGTCTCTATTCTTCCTCAATATACTTCTTAATCCTCCCACTGCTCACATAGTAGAATTATCCATCACATTAGCTGCATCAGAAAATCACAACTTACTCTCAGGCCCTCAGTGTATACTTAGAAAAGAAAAATAGTGAAACTATACATTTCAATCAGCTCATAAATATTACAATCCCAAGTGAAACAAAAGGATCGTTTCACGAAATTAAAAAGAAAAACAAAGTCTCCGAGACATGATCAAGGAATCCAGTTTTCAGTATTCCTACCTCATCAATTCGGCTAAACCAATAAAACAAACTCAATTCAAATTCAAATTTAATTAAAACAATTTCTCACAGATCTCACTTGCCTTTAGTTTCCAGATGAAATAACAGACATAAAAATTTACCTCGTTGCAGCAAAACAGATATCTCAAGCCTCCGACACGTTCCGTTCTACGAACTGAAATAAGCAATGAAGCACCAAAACAGCAACAGCGAATTACCAAGCAGAAGATATAGAACCGTGAACAGGAAAAACAAGAGAAAAAAGGATAATGTATTTGCCATTGCAAGGGCAGGGGGCAGGTCATTTTAATTTGTTACCTATTGGAGCGACGAACTTAGGATCAACGCCAACCTACCACAAAAGAGAGAAAAGGAGGGTCAATGATCTTAAGAACGGTCGCAGACTCGCAGGGCTCGGGCAGCAGAACTCCAGGTCAAGGAATAAGAGATCTAGTCGGAGAGAGGCAAATGATCTTGAAGCTGAATTTGGTGTCTGAGTAAAAGACCCCGTTGGCCGTTATCAACATATAATGTTCCCCTTTCACAATAGGCTATCTATAAAAAATAAAATTAAAATTAAAAAAAGAAAAAGATTATTTTTTTAGTAAGATAAATCATACTTTAACTTCTAACAAATTTTTATTATTATATTTTTTATTTATATTTTTCTAATTTAGTAATGTATTTCATAATAATTAAATTATTCAAATTTTAATATATATATATATATATATATATATGTATGTGTGTGTGTGTGTGTGTGTGTATTAGTTAATTTATATGCCATTTATTTTAAACTTTAATATTTTTTAATATATGTGTTAAAAAAATTAAAGATTTCTATTGTAAAATAGATGGAGTATATGTTATTAATTTCACATAACTACTACTCGTTCTAATTAAAAAAAGATACAAAAAAGTATTAAATATAATACTAATTAATATTATCTCTTTTAATTAATATCTAACCATTTTTTAATATTTACTTTAATAAGATTAAGACTTCAATACTATTTCAAATTATATGGTTTATAAATTTCTCTATTTTAGTCATTGTAAAAAAAATCATTTTAATCCATATAGAATCATTTTGGAATCAAACTAGTCCGTAAACCCTATACTAATTTACTAAAACATAATAATATATATTATCTCTCCTACTCATCATTGTATATCCTTATCAGCTACTTATTTATTTTTCTAATTACCTAACATGTTCCTATACTTCAAATCTAATTTAAATAATCGATTCAAAATATGAACAAAATAAACACATCCTGGCCTTCATCCTCCTTCGCCCTCCCCTAACCTTCATTCTAATGCAATTAAAATTGAGAGTTGGGAGTGTTTGGAAAAATTGGTGCCCTTGTCTTCCATTGTGGAGATAATACAAACATTGAAAATATGAAAATCTTTTCTCAAACAATCCATACTCGCATTTAGATAAGCAATTTCCAATGTTAGTAATTAAAATCAATTTTATTAGCATGGCATCAAAGCATATTAACATATTTTTCACCTATTTAAACCTTTTTTGTCATAGATTAAACATCTAAAAAATACTAGTAAAGCGTAATCTAGCCATTCCAATAATCGAGAGAAAAGTTGGTATAACACTCCCAAAATTTACTATTTAAAATTTTCACTTTAGTAGAAATGATTACATAAAACATTGAGTGTTACTACTCATAGTATCAAAAATCATATTGGTCGACTAATGAACCAATGCCGAAGGCGGTCAGATTAATGAATAGGACATGTTAAGCAAGAAAATCGATCAGACCGGCCGGTTAATATAGTAATAGGGCTAGTTTTGTAAAATCTATTAAACATCCATTTCTATCATTAGTTGTAAAACTACAATGCTTATACTACAAGGGTAATATTGTCATCATGTGAAGTTAACCTTGGATGTTGGCTGGGTTTGAGTCCGTTTGTTTTTTACTTATGTTTGTCTTCATCTTTGTTACTTCATCTTCGTCTGCCATTGCTAGAGTTGGACCCTAATCCACCACCATTTGCTTTATTGCTAAAGCTTGGAGGTCAACCTTTGCATATGACTGTTCCTCACGCAAAGGTTCATTTATTTTTTCAGTCTTCATCTTCATCTACCATTTTTATGCTAACCTATCATCATCGTGGTTGAGGAGTTTCTTTATCCATCTACATTATATCATTGTCTTCAACTACTCATCATCGTCATCTATGAAGTCCTTCATCCATTTTTTTTGTCCGTCTTCTTTAGCTCGAGAATGCAATAAGGCGGTCGCCATCATCTTCATCTTGTTCTACACGTTCCATTACTATTGATTTTTTCATAGCTTAGTGTCCTTTATAATCTTATTTAAGTACATAATTTTATCCTAACTTTGTTTTTTATAAATATTTTTGTGATTTATGTCTTATTTGTATGCATTTTGATATATATTTGTTATCCAATTATTTAGCTTATTCGCCTAAACAAGGGCTTGTTTAAGCTCGGCTTGTGTCTTTTTTTATATGGAGGAGTTTATTGTTAATGTTTAGTTTTTATTTACTATTGTAATTTATGATTTGAAATGTCTTTAATATTGATTGTTTGGTGGTGTTATTCGACCCTGATTTAGTCGGCCTGATTTCCCAAAAATGTTGGATCTTGATTTGGTGGAACATTAATAATGTTTAGTTATAGTTATTTGCTAAGACTTTATCTAATTGAATTGTAGCTTCTGAACTAATGTATATCATTTTAAGTTGGTTATGAATATGTAAGAGACTTGATGTTAAATTACGTTATTTTGTAACCATATTTGGTATTTAGGAGACTTTTGATATGGGATTATATTATTTTATGATCTTATATGAATATGTAATGATATACTTGTTATGAAATATCGTGTTTCGTATTCCATGATATATAATATTAAGCATTAAACCATATCTTTATACAAATATGGGTAGATTTGACTTTGATCGAGTGAACCAGACAAACCAATGGTTCAACTAGTTTGAACCACTTGTTCATCTAGTGAACTTGTAAAACCAATAACCTAACCAATTTGCTAACCATACCAGTTTTTAAAACTATGTTAACGCCACATCCAATTGGGTAGGGTGTACAAAATCGGATATCCACTTCATATTTCCTAAACAGGATCATATGGCTGAATGTATCTAAAGTCCATTATACTAATATTCATAGTTGGATACATATATTTGGGAGAAATATTACATTGTAGTATAATAATATACTCTCTAATATGTTCTACTATGTATTAACACATTACAATATACATTTATATATTCAACTACACTATAATACTTTCAAAATACAATATAGTACGTTGGAAGTATGAAAATTATACCGGTTTGGATGGTGTAACACTCCCATTTTTAGCACTCAAAAATTTCATTTTAAAGAGTTAATTGCATAAGCTAAAATATTAAAAATACACGGTGTTACTACCACACTTAGTATAAGTCTAATTTCCTCTACCATTATTATACCAAGTGTTAAGACTAAAGCATTACTCCACTTTAATTAATAACAATAATCATAATAACAAAATAGATATTACATTATAGATTAACAAACTTCTAATAATATAAGATCGAACAATAGCTACAAAAGTCCAAAGAAAAATATACATAAGGGACATAAGAGTCCATGAATATCCGAATCATAAGATATCATATCAGACATCGGATAGTCCTAACTCTCAACCTCCAAAATACTAGCTAGCCAACTACACTCATAAATGATCCTAAAAAGTCAAAACTACTCATTAACTAGGTAGGGGACTATGAACGGAACCCATAAGTACAACAACACTAAGTATACCATTATACAAGACTGAGCATGCAAAGGTCGCATGGAGCACGTAGAGGGTATCACAAGTGAAATATGGAATAAACATATTAAATCATACATATAATGACATGAAATAAATATACTAAATTGTACCTATAATAACAAAGTAAGATAACGCGCCATAACATACACATTACCAAGACACATTCTCATCATACCTTTATCCTTAATCATTTTCCTTAACAAACATCTCTTATCTTATAAATCTCAAATTATCATACCTTATCTTATAAATCTCAAATTATCATACCATTAAATTATACAACCATGGAAGTAAGTGAAATAACTTGAAGACATAAAAAATATTTTGGTTATACCAGTGACTATGGCAACACAGTACCCTCCAACTAAACCATCACACCAATTTATATAAACCACAAGTAGGCAAGAAGGTAGCTAATGAGCTAATAAACAAATACATTACTAATAACCATACTCATTAGTTACTTCCATTTTTAGTGCTCAAGGGGATACAAGAGACAAACTAAAGATGTATAAAGTACACTAGTCATACTAGCTTACAAAAGTAGCAAAGTATCCTCTAAACCACAAACCCGAAATTATAAAGTACATTGGTCATACTAGCATAATAAAGGCATCACATTACCCTTCAATCTAGGTAACCTAATCCTCAGTTTTTGCCACCTCTTATAGGGTTTATGTCACTTGTAGCATATAATAGCGTCTTATTAGGGCACTAAGGTATACAAGTAAAACTAATCCAAGATAAGGACTCCTACCTCTTATCTAGGGTAGTTAATCCTAGATAATAAACCATTCCCAAAATATTGAGATCTTCCACTTTAAATATTAGTATTTTATTCAGTGATCACATATATTACATAATACATAGATAATTCTAATTTCCTTATTTAGCCACTTTTCCTCATTTCCAATTATTCAAGTTAATGATAAGGTCAACATTCAAAACAAAGTCAAAGTTAATACTAGTGTCAATCTAATATTCTGCTAAGGTCATCCTAGATCTAATTATTCACTTTTAGGTACATTATGTCATAAATGACCAAAATACCCTTGAGACCATAATTATCACGTTATTATCTATTTTATATATTGCTTTTATTTTAGTTAAAAATTTGTCATGAAAAGGCTAAAATACTATGATTGAAACACTTTATAATGGAAGTGAATTGTGAGACATGACAATTGACCATTTTCCACCTATGCGTGATTTAGCACATGAAACTCCAACATGTATATACAATTTACCATAAATCACATACTCCCATATTTAACATCATATAATTACAAATTAGGGATAAAGTAAACATTGTACACTTGAAAATGGCAAATTACTCTTAGGGCATACAAATGGTAATAATCATGCCAAAATTCTCCTAAATATGATCAACCTATCATACTGTATATATATATCAAGCATAATTCATACACTACATTAAACCTATTCTAGTATGATTTCGTACCTATATTATTATAACAATTTAACATACTCTATTATACATAATTTCATGCTAGCATACTTAGAAAAATAAATATTTCATAACATGACATACTTAAGATAATAATCACAACTTAGCACATCAGACCCCTAATATGCTATCATATAATTGTTCATATTTGTGTAAGGCAAATGGGTTACCTCTCAAGCCTAAGAAAACCCAAATATACCATAACTTAAACCAAACTCTAGCAATTACTAATCCTCATCCTTTACCTAAAATAAAACCAAACAATAAATACATAAGCAACTAAGCAATACTTAACCAAGTCATCACAAAAATTAGTAAACCTAACTAAAAACACCACAATCAAGGCTAGAGTCATTAGTTAGGAAGAAAAAATGACGGGGACTCAAGCTACATGGCTTAGTTGTGTGAACATGTAACATTAGCCAAAGAGTGCAGCGTGAGGAGGCAATGCAATAGGATGTTGGGGTGTGTAGGAGGAAGGTGGTTTGAGCTCATGAAAATAGTGCATTAATAAGGGGAAAATTTTATGTAGGTTGGCATAAGTGCTGGTGGAGCAAGGTGGTGAGTGGAGGTTCTTAGTATTGATGAAAAAGGCAGTAATCAGGGATATCAAAGGAAAAGTTGGCTTAGTGGGGGCAGTCAAAGGCTCAAAGAACAAATTGGAGGAAGAGGGAGATAAAAGAGAAGAGGTTTGATGGTGGCGATGGCTCAAACAAGAGGGGATGGTAAAGGTGGTTAGTTGTTGGTGATGATGGAGGGTACACAAGGGAGGTGAGGATAGTGGTTCAAAGTTTTGGGTAATGCAAAATTGGCAAATAATGGAATTAGTGATTTTATGAAGGAAAAAAAATCCCTAGAAATAGGGGTTGGAATGGTGGGGGAAGTTTACATGGGAGGTTTGCATTGGTCGCAGGGACGACAATGGTTATGGGAGGAAGGTTGGTAGGCGATGATGGTGTTACACACAAAAGGAGGATTCAATAGTCGTGTGAGGTGGATGGTTGTAAAATAAAGGAAACCAAAAAATAAAGGGAGTTTTGGATGGTTGCTTGGCCGAGAAAAATAGAAGGGAAAGGAGGGAATCAGGGTGGTGGCGTATAAAAAAAAACTAGGAATAAAAAGGTGTTTGGGTTGGATAGGCTAAAAAAGGAAAAGGAGGATGGAAGGGTTACGTAGGGAGGTGGTGGTGTGTGAAAGAAAAAGGATGAGGAAGGGAGTTGGCGAGGTTGGTTTCGCATGTAGGAGGTAGCGTGAAGGGGGTGATTGCAACAAAAAGAAAATGAAAAAAAGAAGATTGTAAAGGGTAGGTTAGGTTAGGATTGTATGAGAGAGAATGGGTAGGGTGGAGTATTAGTTTAGGATTTGTTTAGTCGGTTTAGGATTTCCAATTAGAAAATCAAACAAAAAAAATATCCGGTTAAAAGTGTCATTTAAAGAAAAAGGGAAATGGAAGATGAATAATTAAGGTAAAATTATTTAAGAATGGTTTAGGTTATAATATATGAGTTTAAAAGGTAATTAAGCTAAGGTTTAGGGTTAAGTTTGAATAAAAGAATAAATTCATGAAAATAAAAGGTTACAAAATTTTAGGGTGTTACATGTGGTCCTTTTAAAAACCAGATTGAATATCTACTCCAGTTGCAACTAGATTTTCCCGAATTTAATTTTTTAGATTCTAGATCAGATTTTCATATTCTAAATATGACTAATACCTAACTCATGCTGAATGTAAGGCCAAAATAACTTAAACACAAAAATTAAGTATAGTTAACACCTAATACAAGGTTGAGGCAAAACTAACAATATATATATATATATATATATATATATATATATATATATATATATATATAGAGAGAGAGAGAGAGAGAGAGAGAGAGAGAGAATAAGATTGAATAAAATATGAAACTATTTACAACATGTGATGTTCCAAAAGGCGATAATAAGAACAATAAAACTATATGAAAAATAAGGTATGTCAAATAGTCATAAACACTCTAACCCAACCCAAAGCAGCCACCAAACTTATAATAAGTCACCTAAAAATGTAGTATCAATATAATTTCATCGTATTGAGTAAATTACAACACCTCTAAAAAGGTAGAATTCCCACATTGCAATCAATCAAGCAAAAGAAAACAATCATACATCACAATTAAGGATATCCATGATTCCACAACTCATCATATACTAACAACCAAACATACCCTAACAAAGGTCCAACTCAAAATGATTTCAGTACAAAACTCAAACACTTATCCATAAAATATCTATAATTTGAATCGAGTGTTCATTATTTACACCAAACCCTTAAACATTTATCAAGCCAACCCTAATATAATTATTCAAGAGGTATCATGGTTCGTATCTAATTTACTTTACAAAATCGGGTGGAATCAAATCTTGAGAGATACAATCCCACAGTACAAAGTAATGATTGCTAAGGATAAAATCAACAAATCAAACCACTAACTTTCTAACAACAAGTTAAAGAAATCACACGACATAAAGTTGTGTACACACAACATAAGACTCAAGTCTTTAATTATGCATACCCTCTATAGAATTTGTGAATCCCGTTGAAAATAAATGAACTCTTTGATCTAAAAGTCTAGTTATGTAGTTGGTGGTCTACGAGGCACAACATCCCTTTCTAAACTCTAGTTTTTCACTTTAAATGATTAGTGTTTTATTCAAAGTCCATATTATTATTCCTCAAAGGATAAAAGGATTAGCAACAACAATCAATCAAAACAAGACTTCATTTACCACTATATGTCATCAACAATCAACCATCCAATAAATCAAAAGGACTTCAAGGGTTACTGTAATTCAAATTTATCTAAGCCTAGAGTTAGGTATCATATTACAGCCCGAACACTTAATCAATTCAAATCAACTTAATTGAATTCCTTTCTAATGTTTTGCTTCCAATTATTCAAAGATTAAACATAGAGTCAACTATAAGGCCAAGTTGAAGGTGTATCCTAATATATATATATATATATATATAAATCCAACTTAATATAAGATAATACTACATGGTCAACATACATAAATCAATGCCAATTCTTATTCAACCCATAGGGTCAACCTCCCAAAAATCAACAAAAAAATTCTTATGGGGCATACTAAATGGTTTAGGATCATTAATAGCAAGCAGATAAACAAAATAAGCTAACCAATTAACTAGTACAAATGGACCAGTCAACTAGTGACTATTAAATACAAAGAGTAAGTAAAATTGATAACTAACTAGTCAATTGGTTGACCACCGGTACCACTAAGTAGAAAATATTGAAAAATCATGTGATTAATTGTAAAAACCTCCAATTAAACTAGAAAATTTTAGCATGCTTCTATACTATTAAAATGCATATAATACATTCTTAACACTTGGCGTCATATAGATTCATGCTTGATAATAAAAACCTGACATACTTATATTTATCTGATCAAAATCTTAAGTAAGGCCAAAATGACTAAAACCTACTCTGAAATGCCCCAAAAATATTTATTTTAGGAAATATAATTAAATAAGGATTTATTAGGAAATTTATTTATTTATTTATTTATTTGGAATAGGAAGGATTTATTTAGGGAAAATTAATAAGAATTTATAAATATTTTTATAAAGGAAAATTTGGGATTTTTGCTAATTAAAAAGGATTTTAGGAGAAATATTTTAAAAAACCCTAAATGAGCCTAAAAAGAAAATTTAATATTATTTTAATTAAATATTTTATTCTAAATACCTAAAATATTCTAATTTATTTATTTAAACCCAAACCACTTAAATTTTCCTTTTTTTCCTTTTTCCCTTTTCTCTCCTCATTTTTCTTTCTTTTTCTTTCTTTTCTTCTTTTTCTTTTTCTTTTCTCTCACCAAATTGGGCTTGAACGCTGCCCAAATCCTCTTTTCCTTTTTTCTTTCCTCCGCAGCCTAGCGTCGTTCTATCTCTTCTTCCTGCGGCATCTCGACGCTGCATTTCATGCCTTTTATTCTCAAGACGTCGCGTTTCATTTAAGGAAATTATAACCGTTTCCAGCCGGCCGGTTCTTTCCTTTTCTTTCTTTTCCTCGGATGCCCGGTTCAACCATTCATTCTTCCTCCTTCAGCTCCGTCGTCAACCAGCATCGTTAACCTCCGAAAATGGCGCCGCCAGCCACACGGTTTTTGATCGGCCATTTCTCCCTTTATTATCTCCCTCTTGACTTGCAGATTAGCTTGGTATAATCCTCTTCCCTTATCTCTTGCTCGTTTTCTCTCTTTTGCTTCGCGAAGGTTCGACCCGACCATAAATTCCACCGGCCGATTAACGTCGTCGACCACCCCAAACCTAGCATCCAATACCCTCCTGCCGACCTCCAAAACCATAGTATCCCATCTAAGCCCTATAAATACCCCTGGTGTGGGTGTTTTCAAAACCTTTTTCCCCCCAAAACCCTAAGAGTTAACCGTGTGCCACCGTGACTTCAGATGAGTCGTTTGCCGCCGTTAGCCAACTTTGCTGCCACCTCTTCCTCCCAAATTCTTCCCTGCACCACACTCTAGCTAACTAAGCTCTCCACCTCCTTCGATTCTTCTCTCATGAGCCACCATAGTCGTATGAAGTTCCCTGTCCATCTTGAAAAATATTTTACCCCACAACATTTAAACCACCGTCCACCACCACATCTACCACTTCTACCGCAATCTGCACCACCCAAAAACTTCTACTAATTCTCCTCCATCGAACCATAACATCCTTTTTCTCCTTCTCCTTCTCCCTCCCCTCTTTTTCTTCATCTTTTCCCCTTTTAGCCTTCTTTTCCGGCCATCGCCGTGCACCACCGCCGGTGCCACCCATCCCCGCCAACTAAAGGTGAAACCCTAGACCTTCTCAGCCTTCTCTTCTATTTATTGTAATTTATTCTATTTTTATTCCAATTTTTAGCATGTATTCAAATATAATAATAATTATTATCATTATTATTATTATTATTATTATTTTTGTTGTTATTAGATGTAATATTATTAATAAATTTTGTTGGTAGGGTGGAGATTATTCTTGAGTTAATTAGATTGTTAGTTTCAAATTTTAGGAATTTATTTGAATTATTATAAGTTTATTATAATTATTAATACTATTATTAATATTATTATTATTAGTATAATTATTTTATTATTAATTTTAATTATTTTAGGGGGCCGAGACCTTAAATTTTAATTAGGTCTCGCACCCTTGTATTTTTAGTACTATTATTATTAATATTATTATTATCTTTATTATCTTTAATATTATAAGTAGTATATATTATTAATATTATTATTACTATTATTGAATAGTACTTTTATTATTTGGGGTAGGGTCGAAAGCCTACCTTGTAATTTTAGGACTATATTATTATTATTATTATTATTATTATTATTATTATTATTATTATTATTATTATTATTATTATTATTATTATTTCTACTAATATTAGTATTATTAATAATATATTATTATTATTATTATCTTTACTAATATTATTTTGGTGAAGGGCAGAAACCCTTATATCACCATTCGTTTTAAGTTACATTAGTATTTTTAGTAGTATTTTGTATAGTTAATTTTAATAAAGTATCATTTTAATTAAAAACCAAGTCTTAGGATAAGTTAGTATCTAATGGTATTTTTAGGAGGGAATCTGATTCTAGTATTTTTCCCATAATAGGTGAGCCCAGTTAAAGCACTCAAAAGGTATAGGAGCGTGCTCCAAGACCAGTGACATTTTAGGTAAGGGGCACTAAGGCCATTTGTGTAATTTGTGATTTATATGCCATGCATACCTTGTGATATGATTTATTGGGTATTTCATGTGTATATTGTATAACTATTATAAATGCAGCATGATATGGAAGTTGAGGTGTGTCTTGTGTGAATAATTGTGGCATAAGAATGATGTGTATAAATGTGTTATTATTATGGTATGATGTGGCCTTGAGACATGCATGATAGAGTTTTGCATGGAGTTGCATTATGATAGGGTTTTGCATGGAGTTGTAGGGTGATAGAGTTTTGCATGGTGTTAGGGTTTTGCATGGTGTTAGGGTTTTGCAAGGAGTTAGGGTTTTGCATGGTGTTACATGGTGTTAGGGTTTTGCATAGAGTAGTGGTTGCATGGTGGTATTAATGGTTGCATGGTGGTATAGGGTTTGTGGGGTGGTATTAATGTTGCATGGTGGTATTAGGGTTTACATGATGGAGTTAGGGTTTTGCATAGAAGTTAGGGTTTATTTGGGAGTTAGGGTTTGCATGGGAGTAGGGTTTACATGGAGTTAGGGTTTGCATGGGTGTTAGGGGATGTTATGATTAACTATGGTGGTGTTGGTTAACTAGGGTTAGAGTGGTTAACCCGTGTTGAAGAGTAAGCATGGTAGGAGTCTAACTTGCATGTCTTGGCATGGATCTCCGAATAAGATACTTAAAATATTAATTACGTAAAGTGGAAGATTTTGAGTCGGGTCCAGACCGATCCACCGGTATAATAGTGGCCAGGTGCTACGGTAGCCTGGAGACCGATTCACCGGCGTATAATAGTGGTAGGGTACGTCACCCTAATGACCGATCCACCGACTAAAATAGTGGGGGATCCTAAGCTCAACAAACCAAACCATATATGTTGTTAAGATATGGGAAGACACTAATGACTTACAGTGGAACACCGTGCGAGAAGGGGCCAGACCGATCCACCGGCATATAATAGTGGTAGGGTATGTACCCTAAGTGACCGATCCATCGGCTATAATAGTGGTCAGGAGCCAAAATGCCCTGGAGACCGATCCACGGGAAAAAATAGTGGGGTTCCCGTACTCGTAAAGACTCGATAAAGAGTATGGTGTGAAAATAAATTCGATAAAGGCTTGATGAAGTAAATAATCTGATCTATATTGAATCATGGTATTTCACCTGAGCATTTATTTTTATCTTGTGTTATTATGATTGAATTCTATGCTCCTTTATTATTATGCATTGGTTGTGTGAATTCTGTATGTTGGCCTTAGTGCTCGGTTACCTTACTCAGTACGTAGCGTACTGATCACCCGTTTCATGGGTGTTGCTCATTCCTATAAACAGAAGGTCTGTCTGACCTGTTGTAGATAGGAGACGCTTATTTCGATGCTATTGATGTCTATGGGACATCAGGTGAGGCTGAGTGATTGTGGGTTGGATCGGTTCCTGGAGCGGCGTGGTCGTTTTCCTTTTGAGATTATTATTCAAGTTACCTTTTTATTATGCTTGAGTTTGTAGAAACAATTCTATTAATGTTGTTAATTTATTCTTCGAAAAACAATAGCCAGTATTTCGAATTATATAAAGACGTACTCTGATTTTCGTATTATGGATTTGGATTATTGAATAATGTTATAAGTTGTTTTTCTTAACCTTAACACTTGGTACCGGAATAGTAGGAGTGAACCGGTCTAGTACTAAGTGTGGCGGTAGCATCCCCAAAATCCGTAGTTTTAATTTATAAGTATTATTTTAAAAAAATGTGTGTAAATTTTGGGGGTGTTATATACTCATACTCACATATTTCACTGCAATTAACTAGATAAATGATAAACCACATACAACATGCTTCCATACATATTCTTGAAATGTATAGTCACCTTTACATACATATTATCGTACTCTTAAAAATAATAGCATAACGGTCACAAATTCATAATACATACAATCTAGCATGATATTAATCCTAAGAAAACCTACCTTTCACACTCCCATTGTTCTACTATCTTAAGATTAGTTGAACTTACTTAGATCCAAGCTCAAACAAAAGGGAAAATATCCCTAAGATTCAAGACCCTCTTCAAAAACCTTTGGCCACCTTTAAAAAATGGAAGAATTAAGGGGAAAGAACTATAACATACTTTATACATTAACCACAAATATAACACTCCTTTACTAATTTAAAAATTAATTTTTGTTGCTAGATAAAAAGAATTAGAGAAGTTGAAACTAAGAGAACAAAGAGGAAGGGACTTAGTTTTAGTCTTGAACAAAATTTAGCCAAAACTCAAGCAAAATGAGGAAAGAGTGACCTAAGAAAGCTAAAAAAATAAAATGCTAAATGAAGAACAAAGCAACACAAGGTTATAAGGAGGAGAAGCTAGTTCTAATATTAGCAGCCAATAGAGTGTGATAGTTAGCTTAAACAACACTTGAATGAAAAAGGAAAATTATGTGAGGTATATAATTGAGGTTGAGTGAAATCAATCAAGTATGAGAATGGAAGTGTGTGCAAGTAGAAATCATCTGGAGAGCTATCCCCCGACAAAAGAGAGAGGTAAGGGAGTTTCCATGAGTGAGGTAAGGGGTGGTTAGGTAGAAAGTGTACTTTTGGTAGATTTTTGATGAACTAATTAGTAAAAGGTTCTAGAAGTCTAAAGAATAATCGTACAACTAGTTTTTGTGGTGGTGGCTCAATGGTGTGAGATTAAAGTTGATTATTATTAGTAAGAGAAATTTTGTAGGTGTGTGTTGGAGGTTGAGTCATGAGAAGGACCTTGGTGTAATTGGTGGTCATATTATCAGTTATGGTGTTGTTTGTTGATGTAGCTACTAAATACTATGGTCGTGTTAACTATCACCAGTAGATATAGATGAGAAGGAAGTGAGGAGTTGGGTACGAAAGGTTAGTGGTTGCAAAATCATTCTATAAATTAAGGAATGAGAATATCTTTAAGCTTTGTGGTCAGAGTCTTTGGCTACTATGCCCTTATTAACGTCAAGTTTGCATGGTGGAGGAGATCGATTAGAGTGGAGAATTATAATGGATGTTGTACTTATTTTTCTACAAAGTGGAGGTAGTGGTTAGCTATGGAGGTTCTTGAAGACAATTGAATATGAAGGAATAAATAGATCTGCAAGATAGGGGTCGTGGGTGAAGAAGAAGAAAAGGGAAGGGGAAGGGATAAGTGCTCATAGGGATTTTTTTAATTATATTTTCAATTATTAATATATTAATAATTAGACGGCCAACTTTTTAGTAATTAGGATGCAAGTTTCTTATTATGAGAGAGTATAAAAATTAACCTACAATATTGGGTCAATATAGGGTTGAGGGACTATTTTGAACAAAAAGTAATTTTAGAGGGACTAAAAGGAACATTTTTTTTTTACAGGGACCCAAAAAAATTGCAAAGCACAAGGACCAAAATAATATTTAACTCATAAGATTAATAATTGTTAGGGCAAATTATAAATTGTAGACCATCATTTATATTAAAACATAAACAAATTCCTAAAACATCTTTTATTTTAAATCAAATAGAGGATGATATTTGGAATAATTTTAGTTAGTATTTAAGACTAAAAATATTAATAAAATGATACTAAAGTAAAAATAATATCAAATTTAGTTATTTAAAGCACATCATTTGTAAAATATAGTTACCTAAATTAAATTAAGCAAATGTAGAACTTATCTTAAGTTTAAACTCTTCATCCACATATATAAGTACAATAATGCAAGTCAAGGGTCAAACTCAAATAAAGTTGGTGTTAGTTTTGTAACAGCTTGTTTATAAACCAACTTTGGAGTATCTTCTAACTTCACATAATTATCAATTATATATATATTGAAAGGAATATAACTAGTTATGCTAAGCACTTGCACAAAAATAAACGATTATAGCCCTTTAGTAACCGATTACTTTTTCAACTTTTAATTAACTCTTAGCTAGGTATATGGAATATTGCTTATCACATATATTTTTGTTGGGTTTTATGAAATTTTGATGATTCAAACAACTATGTGATGGCATTGATGATGAATCATGTATATTGTATGTTTATGCATCTATGTTTCACTAGGAACAATTCTTGGTACAAGACGAGGATTATTATTAGGTACAAGACATGGAGGATCAAAGGTTATGATAACACAAAATTAACTAAATCAAGACCAAGAGCTAAATAGAAGAATTTTGAGTCTTTAAAGTTTCAAAATAGGATGAAGAAATATCAAGGATGAAACATCGAAATGCTTGATACACAAATATATAAATAGCATCCAAATCAAGTACAAGTGTAGTGTTGGGAACACTATTGGAAGATTATGTCAATTAAACTAATTTTCATAACAAAATATTTCCATATATTTTTTAAATTGATTTTTCAATATTCACATGATAGAGTTTCTAAAACATATTTGAGAGGAAAATAAAATGATATTTTTATAAAATAACATTCTGAAGTTTTAACAAATAAATTGTGGTTAAAACATTCTTCCCAAAAACAAATTCTAATTTTTTGAAACATAACTTAAGTCCCTTAATTCCTTAATGAACTAATGACTATCATGAGATCTAAGACTTAAGGATGAAGATTGTTTTATGACTTTGAAATGATTTCAATGAAAGATATTTTGTGTTTAAGAGTATTTTTCTTTCCTTTGTTCACATCTCTTGAGCTACAAGAAGAAACAAATACAAAGATCAAACCATTAAAATCGAATGAATAGTAAGATTTGAAATGTCATTGATATCAAGCACTCGCATATTCTTAAGTCTCCATGAGAACTTAAGAGCTATTACACTAGCACAAAAATAACTTCTAGCGACGATGGATAGATGATTATTAATATCAAAGCGTTGATAAAAGTATAATTCTTATATGCATGCTAAATGAAAAAGGTGTTAATAACAGTTGTAAAAAATCTATTATTAAAACTATAACTTTTAATAATGGCTCTAAAATTAACCATCATCAAAACTCAAACCAATTTTTTAGATTAAACTTAATATTGGTTTTGCTTACAACCATTTTCAAAACTCAACCAAAACTTTTCAAAAGTCATTTAAAAGCATTCATTCTTTCCTCTAGCCCTCACTATCATTCCTCTCTCCTATAATTAAATGTGAGCCTATGAATCCTCTTCATTGAGTTCCCCATCTTCTACTCAAATATAACACTCAATGTTTTAGGTCACCTAATTCCTAGTGCTTCTTTTCTTAAATTCCCCAACCTCCACTACTAAATCCTCCTCAGTTTTTTATCCTCCACCTTTCTATCTCCCTCTAACCATGTCTCTTACATGTTCAATTTCATCTTATAATAGAACAATTTCTTTTTAGCCATCTTCATTCCATTTGTTTTCATTAGCTATAGTGGCTATTGAAGATCTCAACAACATTCTACTTTGTTCATTCAAGCTATAAGAGTTAACACACATGAAATACTCAAAAGGTAGGGGTTGAATTAAGCATTTGGTAAATTTTCATTTTAAAACTTTAATAAGATACAAATTAAAATTGTATGTGAAGACATTGAACGGAACTCATTATGAACAAATAAATGAAGTGATTTCATTAATTTTCATTCAAAAATATTCTTGTTTGCACTTAGTTCCCTGTACAATTCTGTGCACAATTCCTTGATACCCTATAGTAATGCTTGTGGCATAAACAAAATTTAAATGACACGAGATATTACATGGTTCCTCTACTCAAAAGATACTCCTCTCTTAATTAGAATACATCTTCAATCCTAAATTTCCCTCTTTATTTCTCACAATAACTTAGATAGACCAAGTACAAATTGTTTGAAACTCTTCAAACACACACAACCTAACTCTAGGTTGCCAAATGTATACTCTACTCTGGATGTTATTCCTGTATCCTAACTCCAAGATGAAGCACACAAGCTTACCTCTTAAATTTGTCAATTGATCTCTACATAGTGATTAGTAAGAATTACAACTCAATAAATATAATTTGTATATGAAAATCAATAGGAAATAAAAAACTTATTATTATAATTAAGAATCACTTCTTTAAACCATAGAAAATATTACATAAGACTTTAAATCCTTTTTGCTCTAAAAAAATGTGTTTTTAATTTTTTCTCTCTCTCTCAGGTTGTTCCTTTTTTGTTGTACATGTACTTAGTTAAATAGAAAAATAAAAACAAGCTTTTTAGTAAGAAATTATCAACAAACTTTAGTTGCACGACTCTTTTTTTCCTAATGATTTGGCCAACATGTTAACAAATAAATTCTTAGATTAACACAATTTCAATTGCTGAAATATCTTAATTAATATAGATGTAAAATGGAGATAAAATTAATACATGCTTTACACTAAAAGATTCAATAAAATTAGCTAACAAAAAAGCCAGTGAAAAACTTTTTTTGGAAATCTCCAGCCATCGAGAATATCTCTAATTTTTAATAAAACATCTTTACTTAAAATCCTCACTATAAAACTTAAAACATGATCACATATATCCTCAAGATGTTACCAAAACAAACTTGATAAAACATCATTAAATAAATCACAATTTGATCTCCTAATTTTTGGATACCAACTGATTTAACATATAGGGAACTCAACAAGAAATTCAATTGAGTTTCCTTAAAAATCACTTTCAATTCATAAATCTATTGTTGTTAAAATCAAGTTTTAAGAAATACTTTTGTCCTAAGTTGCTAAAGAAACTTTATGAGAATCATATTATATTATGACACTTAACCTAGATACTCCTCTAAGCTTTAGGATCTTCATGCATAACTCTAGTTCCTTCTTTCAAAGTAAGATAATTTGAATAGAGTGGTTACAAGTAGGGCTGTTGACGAACCGAATCAAGCCGAACCTTCCCTGGCTCGATTCCGCTCTTTAAATTTTTTGGAAGGCTCGAGTTCGGCTCGAGCTCGAATCGAGTCAAGTATTTGAGGCTTGAGTTCGGCTCGAAAAAAGCTCGCGAGCTATTCGACTCGGTTTGTTAATTGAAAACAAACCAAATTGGCTCGGTTCGTTAGGCTCGGCTCGTGGCTCGGTTTGGCTCGGTTCGTTTAATTTTAAATAAGCCAAACCGGCTCGGTTTGGTCGGCTCGATTCGAGCTCGATTTGGTCGGCTCGATTTGTTCGGCTCGTTTATTAGAAAATTTAGCCGATTAAACCTGTAACTTTCAACAAAAATTAAATATCAAATAAAGACCTGTTTGTATTGATTATAAATACTAAAATAAGACCGTAGATCGTACAGTATCAAATCATTCATACAAAATATTCAAAGATTGTGCCTTCAACCCTGCATGATTTTACAAAATAAAATATTCTTCAATCCTTAATTCTAAATTCCAATATCCAGAATTATAGCAAATTTTCAACCTTCATCTCATCCAATCCATCATAAGCACTTCTACACCGAATCTCAAAATATGACACCAAAATCCACTAACCTTCATATCTGCAAGGATAATTTTATGAATAAATAAGAGAACTAGATTAGTAATAGTTATTTGAGAAAGACTTCAATCCCATAAGTTTTTATTATATTATACCTTAAATTTGATCAAAAAATATACCATATTATGGAAGAACTATGATCTTCATGCTTGGAGCATCTGCAACCTGCTTATATTAAGAGAGCAACAATAATATATATATGAATGATTAGAATTTAATTCCTAAAATTTCAAGAGATCAAAAATTAATAATGAAAACATAAAAATATTATTTAACATATCAAAAATATTAATTTAATCAAATTGAATGTTTAGAAATGCAATTAAACACATTTTATAACATATCAAATAATCAATTGCTCAAAACCAATAAAAGAAATACACAATTGAGCACAATTAGGGTTTTTGAGTCCGGAACGCAAATCCGATCAATTCTTGCTAGAATATATGAATTAACGATTCGAAAATGTAATTAAATGTATTATAATGCAAATTATATAGTCATTTGAATAAAACAACTTGATTACACAATCCAATTTAATCTCGTAAGAGTTTTGACCTAAAAATTTAATTCCGATCAATTACACACAATTTGCCCAAATCAACACTTCCGATATGAAATTAAATACATTTCAAATGATATTATAAAATCAATTGAGCGGAACGACTCATTTATATGACCCAATTTCATTACATCCAAATTTTGACCTAGGAATCAAATTTCGATAAAACCTGCGTAAATTTCTCAAATTGACAATTCTAATATGAAATTGGATACATTTTAAAACATACTGTATAATCAATTTACCTAAAATAGCTAAATCGGACGAATCCGAAAAATTCGGGCATAACCCGACCAAAAATCCAATTTTTCCAAAATTCCAGCATAACCATACAATTAACTATCCAAATCATTCCCGCAGCACATATATACATAACCAAACCATTAATTTAGCTTATCAAAAGCTAAAACATACTCAATTACACAAATTAATATTAGGGTTTTTCAGAAAATTATACCACACGAAAATCAACGATTCGATGCAAGGGAAGGCCGGGGGAAGCTTCGTCGGAGGCTGGGGGTGGCTCGCCGGTGGTCAGAGCTGCTCGCCGGAGCCGGACGGTGGCGCAACCAGCGTGGCACGTCACTATCAGCTGCTGCTGCCGCCCGCTGGTGATGTGTCGTGTGCGTCGCTCGGGGAGACAGGGACTCGAGACGAGAGTCGAGAGTCGGGGGGAGTGGCGAGTGGGACTGGCCGACTCGACTGGGGTCTGGGGGTTGGGACGAGGGACTCGGGGGATGAGGACGACCAGTGGTGACTGGTGACGAGGAGAAGAAGCACAGTGACGAGTCGTAATCCAATGGGCGACTTGGGGACTTGGGGAGTGGGCCGAGTGAGGACGGGAATTCAAAACAAAAAATTCCGCTGTGCCCTGTGCTGCAGACTCAGCTTGAAAGCCCCGCCCGGTTCGTCATGCCCGGTTCCAACGATTCAGCGGTCCAACCGGTTAAATTATAAAAATTATTTTTATTAAATAAAAAATTTATAAGAATTTTTTTATTAAAAAAAGACTTAAATTATGATAATTATTTGTAAAAATATAATTAGTTCTTTTTAACTTTATTTTATATTTGTATATATTCTCAAAATTTATTTGATAAACGAGCAAACGAGCCGAATTCGAGTCGGGTTCGAATCAAGCCGGTTTGCGAGCTAACGAACCGAGTCAACCTAGGCTTGAGTTTGGCTTGTTAAGTAAACGAGCCTAAGATCGAGGCTTGGATTTGATTTGTTTATCTAATCAAGCGAGCCGAGTCGAGCCGTTAACGAGCCGAGTCGAGCCGGCTTGCGAGCCGGCTTGATTTGTCAATAGCCCTAGTTACAAGGGGCAATTCCCGCTTATGTTCCCCTTGAAATAGCCATGTACATATACCTCCATGATAAGTTCACTAAATGTAAGTTAAATGCTAAAAATATCCATCTCAACAAAATATTTGATTCACCCAACAATTGTGAAATATGATTATCATAAAACTCCAAAAATTGAATAAAAAAACCTCATATCATATAAACACCAATCAAGTATGATAATTATTCAAACTTGAACATAGTTAATGGATTCATTATCATATTTTCCAAGTTATTTATAGTTTTCACCTCCTTCCACATAATCATATTAGTAGCAATAATACCTTAAATGATGTGGTGCTTAATATCAATGTGTTTCATTTGATAATGGAAATAATTGTGATCCTTTGAAAAGCATATAACACTTTAACTCTCACTTCAAACCTCAAGAGCACCTTGATCCAATCTATCTCACATAATATTTGTTCAAGCCATGGAGTTTTATAAAAAAAAAAACCTATATTTATAGTTATGTTATCAACACTAATTATAAAAGCAATCACCTCTTCTAGAGAAGACCCCTGATTATTTGCTAATCTAATAAGATTAAAAAAATATGCACTTGTGAGCATATAATTATACACATCACCACTAAAAAAGAGTTCACAAAGTCAATCAACACATTACTCAACCTCCTACACTCTAAATAGGCCAATGTTGTATCTTTTACATACCTTAGAACCCATTTCATTACTTAACAGTGCACTTTCCTATACTTTATCATGTATCTACTCATAATTTGAGCAATATTAGTCATGATATATACCATCGTATACACAATGTATCCTATGACATCAAAGTAGGTAATCATGTCCATGTAGTCCTCATGAACTTTGAATCTAGATAGATCTAAAGCTAATAATATATAAAAGTATGAAGCTTACTTGGCAAAATTTTCATACATTGTTCATACAATAAGTAAAGACATTTTGTCTCAATCTCAAGTGATCTCTATGCCAAGGATATTCTTTACATGTCCTGGATCTTTAAACCCAATCTTTAGCATTTATTTTACATTATTTTCTAAATACATATGTTTTGTTATAACTTGGATTTCATTATCATACAACAAGAGATATACTAGAGAACCATCACTCGCCTTCTTCGTAATACACATCCATCATAATCATCCATAGACAACCCCTGTTCATTCATAAATTGATTGAATCTCTTTTACCATTGCCTTAGAAAAATTTTCAAAATAGTTATACTAGTTGGTTAATTAATCATAAAGAGTGACTTGTTCAATAAGCACACATGATCATGTGAAATACCCTAAAACCCTAATTTTAAGAATTATATCTAATTAAGGATTTATTATAGAAATTAATTAAATTATTTATTTTATTTAAAATAAGAGGGACTAAATAGGGACAAATCAATAGGAAATTTATAAATAATTTAATTGGAGAAAATTAGAGTGATTTGCTAATTATAATGGAATTTAGGGAAAATATTTTAAAAATCCTAAATTAACTTAAAAGGAAATTAAATATTATTTTTTTTAAATATCCCAAAATACTAAAATATTCTAAATATCACAACCCACCTATTTTTCTTTTTCCCCTTTTCCTTTTCTTTCTTTCTTTTATTTCCTTTTTCTTCCTTTTTTCCTTCTTTTCTTTTTTTCTTCCACCTCCCCCGACCTGGGCTAGCCTAGTGGCCCAAGCCCCTCTCCCATTTTCTTCTTTCCACGTGGCCCAGGTATGTGCCACACTTCCTTCCCCCAACCAGCTGATCCTCCTCTTCTTTTCTTTCTTTTCTTTTTCCCGAACTGCCCAATCCCGTACCTTCTTTTTCCTCCTTCTCTATCGCAGCATGCAATTCCCCCAAAATCCTCTCTGTCGACCATGCTGCTGACCGACCACTTCTCTCCTCTCTCTTCCCTGCTGACTTGCCTACTGCTCGACCCAACCAACCCTCCCTCTCTTCTCTCACGAATTCCCTTTCTTCCCTAACCAATCACCCCTGCCACGAGCAGACTTGTGTCGACCTGCCATCGCCGGCCAGTGAACCCTAACCTACATGCTCCTATTCTTCTGTTTCCCCTAACCTTATCCCCTCATTTAGCTCTATAAATACCCCCATAACTAGCCCTGTTCGAGCTTTTGATTTCAACCTAGAAAAATACCCTTTGTGCCACCACCCAATCAGACGCCTTTTCCACCGTTGTTGCCCAACGCCACCACTCAAGCCACCCATAACACCACTCCCTACATCACCCTCTACCTAACTAAACCACCCTTTGCCCTCGATTTGCCTTGTATGAGCCACCCCGGCTGTGTGATGTCTCATTTCCATTCAACCACACTTTCACTTATGCCGCCCTTCGCACCACCATTTGCCACCACTTCCACTGCAACCACCACCTCCTACACCTCCCAAATTACACTGCAAACATTCCTCTACCTCCCCCTACCCGCCTTTTTCCCTTCCTCCCACTCCTCCTCTCTTTCTCCCTTTCCTCCACTCTTGGCCACCACAACTGCTGCCGTGCGTTGCCACCTTTGGCCGCACCACCACCCTTATTCCAACCCTCTCAGGTTGGACAACCTCAATCACCTCAACTTCTACCCTCATTTCCCTTATCTTATTCCCGACACTTAACTATCTCTCTTTTCTCCCCTTTTTCCTGCCACAGCCGCCATTGTCGTGCACTACCACTGATGCCGCTGGTCACCGCCAACCCTAGGTGGTACCCTAAACCCTAATGTATTAAGCTTTATTTATTTTAATTTCATTTTATTAGTATTATTATTATTAAGTATTACTATTATTACTATTATTATCACTATTAAGGGTCGAAGCCCTATTTTGTCTTTATTTTGATTATTACTAATAATAATAATATTATTATTATTATTATCATTATCATTATCATTATTATTATTATTATTATTATTATTATTATTATTATTATTACGTATAATTATTACTTATTATTAATATTGTTATTATTATTATTATTATTATTACTATTATTTATTTATTGTTATTGTTATTGGTATTATTAGTATTATCATTATCATTATTATTATTATTAGTATCATTATTATTATTAGGATAAAATCTTCAAACCTTATATTATCATCTTTTCCAATATTACTATTATTACTTTTATCCTTAGCAAAATTAGTATTAAGTTAGTGTTACTATTATTATATTATTATTTTATCTATAACCCTAATCTTAGGATAAAATAGGAAATATTAGTATTTTTGGTAGGAGGGAACCTAATCTTTAGGTTTTCCATCTTATAGGTGAGACAGGTCAAAACCTTAAGGAGGCGTAGGAGTGTGCTCTAAGACCGGTGTCGTGTTAGGTAAGGGTGTAGCTAAGGCCTTATGTATGTTATGTACCTTATATGCCTTGTATGCTATGTATCATGATGTGTTATGTATCTTATGCTTATCGTTATGATTATTTTATGTGTAGTGTGACTTGGAGTTGAGGTATGCTCATGTGTTATCTTATGGCATGTGTATAATGTGTATAAGCTATGATTATAATGTGATGTGCTATGGCCCTTTAGGCCATGCATGCTAGGATAAGTAATGTGATGATATAGGGTGAAAGGATGAAAAAGGAAATGGGGAAATAAGTTGACCAAAGGGGAATAAGTTGATCAAGGAATGTGGGTTTGACCTAAATATTTCATGATCCATGAGTGGAAGAATCTAGGTTTGTATGGGAGAATCTAAGGTCGTATGGAAGAATCTAGGGTTTTGCATGGGAGAATCTAGGGTTTTATATGGAAGAATCTAGGATTTTGCATGGGAGAATCTAGGGTTTGCATGAGAGATTAGGGTTTTGTATGAAAAAGTTTAAAGGGTTGTACGGGATGAATAGGGTCTGTATGAGGGTAAAATTTACGTATGAAAAGTTGACTTGGAGTGTAAGGAAGGTAACAGAAGATTTGTTTGGGTGTTTGGAGGCTTTGGTTGAAAATGGTACGTGGGATAGTATAAGGGTACAAAGGAAACCAAGCTAGGGTTTGGGAGAAAATCCTAATCCGAGAAGGTGGTAAAAAGGAGAAATAAATTAGGGTGAGTGGAGTACGAGATGAGGATGGAAATTATCATGTGAGGGGTGAGCATGATCACGGTGGAAAGATAAGAGTGGAAGGTGAGAAATGGAGGAGTAACATGTGCAAAGGAGGATGCTAGGGTTTGGTGTGGCTACTTAGGGTTTCGTGATCTCACATGTACTTAGAAGTAAAGTGTGATGATGAGGGTTGACTCTAGGGGTTATGATGTGTGGGGTGTTAAAATAGTTTGGGTTGTGTAAGTTGGAGAAGGATGGGCCACATAGGCCCAAATTAGGGTTTCTGGAGAAAACCCTAATGTGAGGTAGTGAGTGGACTTGGAGGTGTATGGTAGTGGTTCTTGACCCATACACTTAGGAGCTCTAGTGTGAGTTGCGGTAAGGAGAAAAGGATTTTGGAACAATTTAGGAGGTGCATGAGTCTCATGATATGGGACGGGTCCTTTTGAAGGATAAACGTAGAGGGAGTTAGTCATGCATGTCTAGGGTAAAACTTCTAAACAAGATATTGTAAGACATTAATCATGTAAAGTGGAAGATTATTGAGTCGGGCCCAAACATCGGCATATAATAGTGGTTACAGCGTTCTTCCCTATAAGTGACCGATAAACTAGCTATAATAGTGGTTAGGTGCATTTTGCCCTATAAGTGACCGCTCCACTGGCTAGAATAATGGGGGATCCTGAGCTCAATAAATCAAACCCTAAGTTTTCTAAGACACATAAAAGACACTAAGTACTTACAGTGGAATACTATGCGAGTAGGGGCCAGACCGATTCACAAGCATATAATAGTGGTTAGGGTGTTCTGCCTTATAAGTGACTGATCCACCAGCTATAATAGTGGTTAGGTATGTATTACCCTATAAGTGACCAATCCACTAGCTATAATAGTGGGGCTCCCGTACTCCCATGGGTTGATAAAATCATGTTGTGAAATAAGTACTGATTAGAGATTAAATAATTAATTTATCTGGATTATAATTTGGCCTTTATTTATTTATTTAAAGTGATCGTATGTTGTTATATTATCATGCTTGGATTATGTGCTTTTGTGTATTGGCCATAGTGCACGGTTTCGTTACTCAGTACGTAGCGTACTAACCACCCGTTTTATGGGTTCTACTAATTCCCACGAGAAGAAGGCCCCTCTAACTTTGTGTAGGTTGGTGATATTTATTTCGATGCCTTCGATGTTTACGAGGCATCAGGCAGGGCTAAGTGCTGAGTATGGACTTAGCACGAAGATCGAGAGTGGTGTGGCCGGATTTCCTCTTTATGTTCTTCTATTTCTCTATGTTATTCCTTTTTATATTAGATTTCCTAGAACTAAACTATTATCATTTATAGACCTTATTCCTTTCAATGAACGTTGACTATGTATTTTGGATTATGACTCTTTTTCATGCACTCTGATCTCTATCTTTTAATCGACTGTACTCCTTTGGATTGTAAACCTTTTACGCATACTCTGATTTCTATGTTATGATCTTTCTAGTCTTTTTATGAACTCTTGGTTTAAGTATTGACTTAAGTTAATAATAATCCTTTTAGCCTTAGCACTTGGTACTGGAATGGTCAGAGTGAACCGGTCTGGTACTAAGTGTGGTGCTAACATTCCCGAAATTCACAGGTTTCAATTTAATTGCTTCCATTTTAATTTTTTTTAAATAGTAAATTTTGGGTTGTTACATCATGTGTCATCCACAATGAAATTGTGCGGTTGCTACATATGTATATGTGTATATGTGTGTGTGTGTGTGTATCTTTTCCTTGAGCTAATCTCCTATGTTCAATGATTCTTAAGAGATTTCACCTCTTTTTCATAGCAAAAAACTACATAACATGATCACCACTAACAATAGCTTATGAGTAAGACATTAGCTTATGCATATTAATACTTTTTCTAGGTATCCTTAACATTAACCACTGGTCATTATTCATGAGAACTTTTAGGTTTGACAACTAGCTCTGAAAATCAACATGTATAATTTCTAGTGTACTTTGTCCCTACTCACATACTTTTCAAGAAATATCTCAAGAGTTCACCCATATTTGGATTAGTCCAAACTAAATATACTTCATTGTGGAGTTCTTCCATGATGGGCTTTCAAAAAGGAAGGCACACCTTGTTTATAAGAGCAGTCATATCAACATTTTTAAGCCTCAACCATATATCACTTAACTTGGAGGCATTAAATACTCATTCACAGTATAATACCTCAATCTTTTAACCTTGAGATAATGTTGATTATGTGGTATATGATATGTTAAATGTGCTTGTGTGCCATATATTTAAAAATATTTGGAAAGGAGATGAAATTTAAAGACTTTTTGGTACTTTTGAGAGACCAGTCTATTAGTATAGTGCTTACATGTGGACTTGTTCATCGCTAAAAAGAATTTTTAACCAAGTAGAAAAAGTCAGCTAGTTTTGAGGCACCACTCAATTGGTTTGGTTGGCTTTGCTAATTTATGTTCTATTTTGATTTAATATTGACCCAATGGCTCTAAAAACTTATGATTTTGATATCATTTTATTGTATAACATTTTAGCGTTGTGTGATTATTTTCATAACTTTATATCATAATTTAAATAAAGTTATTTAATTTTATCAAATAGATACTTTTAGACTTTTTATTTTTTCTATTTGTCATACTTACATTTTCTCTCCCTTCTCCTCCATATCAACCTTGAGTAATGATATATTTAGTTGTCAGAGTTGTTGCTTATCTCTCCTTTAGTCATTTCCCCTTCATTGTGGAGGAATTTTTGGTATGTAATATCAACTTTCAGCCTCCATTATACCCTAGCCTCCTATGCAGTAGCACTCAAGTAATCTTGCCTAACATTCCCCACCCCTTTCTCTTGATTATTGAAAATCACATGAGGCTAGGGCATGAGACTTATTATTAACCTCAAGCTCTATTTTACTCTTCACTTCTCATTTTTAAAAATTTAACTAAGTCTTGTTGAGACTAGGGGTGTGCAAAATTTAGCCTAACCTAGAAATATGGACCATACCGAATCAAATAAAACAAATTAAGTTCAAATAAAATTATAAAAATAGTCCAGGTTGTGAGTTTTGTGATAAAAAATATCATGTCATCTAGTCTAGTTCGGGTTGAACCTAGAATGACACATTTTCCCTTCCCTTTATTTTTCCTAATACAATCCTAACTCCTCATTCATTCCCATATCCTACCTCATTCATTCCTCGTTTGACACCAACCTGTCCATCTCCCACAATCCCCGTATCCCCCTCCTTGACTACCTCCTGTAGCTTCTAGGCCTAATTGAAAACTCCCGCACTACCACCCACACAACTACACTATGGGTGATAGCACTAGGCCTCACCTCTCTCATCTTAGTTCTCTCACTAGCCACTATACTTAGCACTTGTAATACCCCAAAATTTTAAAATATTATTATTATTATAATTATGATAAATTAATTATAATCATTCTTTTCATTCTTTTGACTCTCATTACATTTTTAAAATGTTTCATTTCAATCGTTCAACCCTTTTTACGATTTTGAGTCCCATAAGACTTTTATACTACTTTTGGCCATTAAAATTATTCCAAACCTTTCTAACTAAATCATATTTTAATTCATTGAATTTTTTTGGGTCTCCTAAGAATTTAAAAAAAAATAAATGGAGATTTCTAGAGAAAAAAAAAAGACTATTTACCACCTTTTCTTAACCCTTACTTATGTTTTAAACCCTAAAATGAGCATTTTAGCAAGCAAAAATTTTATAAAAAAAATTAGGGATACTTATATGTTGGAATACATAAGCTAAATATTAATTAAAAATGGGTTATAAATATTTTATAATTTTTAGAAAAACTCCACCAATTTTAAGCATAATTAGTCCCTAAACTCAACTTCCACTAGAAGAAACCTATCCTAAATATCTAAAACTAATTCCTACATTCCTAAAATATATATTAAGAAAAGGTTGAAATTTATTTTTCTTACCATGATGATTTCTTTATGGGATTTTTTTATTTCTTTATTTTTTTATTTGATTATTTTCTATTATTGTAAGCATAAAAGTTCCTTTAAATTGTTAAACATTTAAAATTTAACCAAAACTTCTTTCAACCTCTTTTCTTCTTCATAATTTCGTGCCTTTAGATCCGAATAACTTAATCCTTCAACTTAAATCCATTCCTCTATTGTTTGGCATTTGTTTTGAATTTTTTAACTTCTTTATTCTTAATTTTTAGCTCTTTATTATTTTAGAAGCTTTCTTTGTTTCTTACCTTGCTACTATTTGGCATGAAAGGAACCTTTGATTGTTTCAGAATAAGGTTAGGCAAAATTATATGATCTTAAGAATCATCATCATGAATGTTACTAGGAGAATAGTTCACCATAGTCTTCATGCTAAATATGCTAGTTGGTTATCGCTCCTTGATTGTATTGAATGTTCTACTTCATTGTAATTGCCTTTCAAAAGTAATAAATCTTCTTACTTATCGAAAAAAATATGAAATAAATTGAAGGAAAATATTCCTAAAATCTTCCTTAATTTAATAAATCATTACAATTAAGGGTAAGACATTTTATCCTTAACTATTACTTTTATTTATTTTATTTTATATTTTTTAAGTCTTTTAATGGTTTTTGTTGATTTTGGTGCAAGGTTTTCAAGTGGTTGGAAAGGGTTGATTTTGAGTTGATTTTTGCTCAATATTGGAACTCAGGACTAGTTAAACTAAAGTATGATATGATTAAATAGGTTTTTATGTGTTAGAATGCTTAATTATATTGTTGTTTGTGTTAATGGTAGCTTTGCCATATTTTGGGTAATTCAGCCTGTAATCACAATTTTGTGTTTTGGTGGTTGTTATTATTATTTTTTAAAATTCCCATGGATTATTTAGGTTTTTTAAGATGCAATTTCATATATTTAAAGTATGATTTTGTTTGGTATAATTAAAGTTATGATTAAATTAAATTTTAAGCATAACTAAAGGGTATTTTGGTCATTTAACATCTAGCCTACGAGATTGGCTGTTCTTTATATTCTAATATGTTCATAATGTGTTTAATGAATAGTCTAAAAAGTTTTAGGAGGTCCTCGAATAATGAAAGTTATGCCATTTTTGGTATTTGTAAGGTTTAGGGGGTATTTTGGTCTTTTTACTTGCATACCTAATTTGTTATTTAAAATTTTGTGTTCTAAAATGCTAAGTATTGATTAAATGTTCTTATCATTTAATTTCATAATTTTAGGAGTTAGTTTACTATTTTATTCATGATTATTATATTAAGAGCATTTTAGTCATTTTACACCTAAAAGACTTAATTAAGTATTTTAGAATCAATGGTTTACCTTGACCATTGATGTGACTCTTAAAATAGTAAATTTATGGGAATAGTGATTTGATGTGAATATTAATCCTATTAACAGTAAAATTTGTCAATTTTTAAATTTAAGCTTTTTGACATATTTCTACAAAATATCCAATATATGAATAATGTTTGATGAATAGTAACTTTTATGAAATTGGTGTATGGGCTTATTTTGGGGTAGTAATCATTAATATATATGAAAAGAATATGTTTAGGACTTAGGCAATTAGCCTAGGGATGGCCTCTAAGGTAGGCTTTGTAGTGAATACAGTCACTATTTATATATGTGGTTGTGTTGCACCATTAGTATGTAGCGAGACCTATTTCTACTATATAGGTAACATATAGGTCTTATAGGGGTATCGATACTTAAGAATAGAGGGTTCCTAAGTGGTTTTGGGATGTTTCCCCAGTCGTAGTGCTTTAAATCGATATCTTAGCCATTAGTGCTTCAACTTTAGTATTGTTCCCTCTTATATAAAATGCATCTTGGTTGATAGTGCGATAACCTAATATGGATCAGAATAATCAGTGGGCCTTGCATGTGTGTGGATTAAATCATTTCAGTGTTCAAATTCATGTTTAAAGTGTTTGTGTGATGTTAAAGTTTGTGATAAATAGTAATAAAATAGTGATGAATGATGAATAATAGATTTTCATTAAGTATTCCATATTTTATGTATTAGCATATTTTCTTATATTCTTTTTCTTTTGCATGTTTTGTATGTCTTATGTGAATGTATGATATCTACTTTTAGTAGATTTATTTTACTTAGTACACTCATCGTATTGATTCTATTCTTGTTGCTATATTTTTTAGACGATTTAGTGGAGAATGGAGCTGGTGAGGACATCATTGATTTCACAGAGTTTTCATGAAGGGTTGGGGTTAGAATAGGGGCATTCGGTACACATTGTCGGTGTTATTTTCTTATTCGGATACTAATATTCTTATGCCTTATTGTGATACTACTCTCCATATCCCACTTGTCTAGGATTCTACGCTATTTTGTATCCCTATTGGATTTTTTTTTTTGTGTGTATATATATATATATATATATATTTATATATATTCCTCTTTGTGTTATAAATGTATGTTATTTTGTGTTTGAATATTTTAGCCTTACATTTCATATAAGAAAGGTAAGAGAGCTAGATTTCATTTTGTATAAGAAAGACAAATGAGCCAGACTTGTACGAAACGTGATAGAGACATTGGTACATTTGATCTAGCTTCTCCGTTAAAAAATAAAAAATTATTCTAAAAAATTAGGTTGTTATAGCACCACTCACTAAGGCAGCCACCACCATGCACACTAGCATTGCTCGATCTAACTAGCTCAAAAAAAAAATCAAAGTGAATCTCACCAATGACCATCGTTCATTAGTCCTTTCTCACTCACCCATCAACCACCGTCACCAAGCCACAATGGCTCAACCAAAATAAGATGGATGCAACTGACAACTACAACAAGGGCTGTAAATGAGCAGAATCGAGCCGAACACTGCTAAGCTCGGGTTCGGCTCGTTTATATTGTATGAAGCTCGAGTTCGGCTCGAGTTCGTTTAGAGTTCGATTATGTGTGTTCGGATTCGGCTCGTTTAGTATTCGCGAACTATTCGGCTCGGTTCGTATATCTTAATCGAGCCTTTTGGGCTCGTTTACTGCTCGTTTAAATGCTCGTTTGAAGTTCGTTTGGGGCTCGAGTTCGTAGTCCGTTAATAGTTTGGTAAAAGCTCGTTCGGGCTCGTTTAAAGCTCGTTCGGGCTCGTTAATAGCTCGATCGAGCTCGTTAATAGCTCGTTCGAGCTCGTTAATAGCTCGTTTATGCCTTATTTACAGGCTACAGCCCTATACACTTAATAAATCAATATTTGACAAAATTCAGGCATAATTTATCTTGATTATAGCCTAAACAAATATTAACCTGTTTCAAAAAAAATTTGCAATGCACCTATTGCACTCAAATTTAGGTGCAAACTACAAAGTTTCTCCCTGTTTCAAAAAATGTTTACCATGCACCTATTGCATACAAATTTAGGTGCAGAATTTCTCCCCAAAACCTGTTTAATATTACAATAAATCCATAAAAACTAAATAATACAACTACAGATGTAGATACATCATACATCAATAAATTCAATACACAAACAAAATGGCTTCAAAGTTCCTTATCCATAATAATCATCACAGCCACATCCATTGCCATTGACCATTGAGTAGTAATATGATAAAAATAACCTGCACCAAATTAAAAGTATAAAAATTATATTAGCATAGCTTAGAAGTTATGATATAATAAAAATTACTATAATAAATATAACAATAATAATAAATCACAAAATTTATTTATTGTTCATATTAAATTGAATCACAAGATCATGAAGGTTATAAATAAAATGAAAGGAAAGGGGTGAATCTTGGTGGATAGAAGAGAACAAGGAAAGGGAAGAACTTCCTTCAAAATTTAGTGTTTTTAGTTAAGAAAATAAGAGCTAAATAGTGATTATTTTATTTTAGAAAATTTATTCTAAGTGTCAAAATATTTTACATATAATAAGAATATTATTTATAGCATGTTACATATACATATATTAAGGTTTCATGATGAAAATATATATTTTTAATATAAAGGGTATTTTGGTCATCATTTCATAGTGACCAATTCGGCTGAACTTTTTAAACCCATTTCTTCAAGGTGAAAGATCACTGGCAACAGAATCCGCGGAGCACAAACTAAACAATATTTGTAAACCCAGTAGCTATTATATCAAAATAACGCACTTGTTACATTCTAGTGCAGTTAACATGCTCATATTGGCTCAATTTCAAGCCAACTGCAATATGAAAACCATAGATTCAGAGGGTAAGCGAGAATAGGAAAACAAGATCTTCTAACAACTTCATATAATGTAATCATCTGATAGTGCACAATCCTAGAGGCATAAACGGAATACAAAAAATGGATTGATGACAAACTACCTCAAATAACGCTTTTTAACATAACAAATCTATATTTTTCCCCTTCCTCTTGTGTACACAGCACCTGAGAGCAAAATTAATTATACTTAATTTCATGTTCACTTATTCCAGTAAGAGCATGCTTCTGATGTAGGTGATACAATAATAGCCAGCGGATGCAAATGTTATCACGGCCTTCATTTTGGTGCAAACAATTGCAAACTGTAGCCATATTATTTTAGATTTCTTACACCCGAATACCCTCCTAGACAAAACCAGTCACAGAAAATTGCTTACTGGAGCAACAATCAAGATCAAATTTCACTACATACCCCCCATCTGAACTTACCTGATCATGCATTTGATCCGTGCACACAGTAAAGGAGGGTGTAAGAAGGCAAATAAAACACAACAAAATTCTAAAAATATTTTCACATTCGTAAAGTGCAAGCAGATTAATGGTACACATGGATTGGAAAATTAAGGTACAAGACTATGAGGTCAAAACTAGAAAATAATGATGCAACGTGCAGTGTAGAAGAAGCAGAGAAGGGCCTAGTCCGAACCTGCAGCCAGCGACCAGAATCAAAATGATTAGAGAGAGGCCTTCTATTGGGTGTCTGAAATCATACATAAAGAAAAAAGAAAGAATTGGACAACCGGCAATGCTAACAGTCTGCACACAGGACAAGAAATTGAACACCAATCATCCAATGCTCTAAGATTTCTCTCAAATTGGATATCTAGCATACATAAACTACTGGTGGATGAAATTATCAGCAGGAACAAAACAACTGTATTTGATCACAGCCAACCTATGTTTCAGCATCATATGAGCGTGGAATGTCAAACCAGTAGATAATTGTTTTTGTTTCTCATATTTTCAGGTAATATTGACAGGTTTAATGCACCAAAGATATATCCAAGCAAAACGAAAAGCTTGACCACTTCAAAAGAAAAATATGAGCAAATTCAAACAGTAGACCTGAGAAAACAATGATTACATCACCTACATCATTTAATATAAATTATTTCAACTGATTACATAATATAATTAATCAAGAAGTAATCAATGTTTATAAAATATAAATAAAAAAAGACTCATTTAAGTTGGTTATTAATGGATAACTTACCCCAATTAAGCATCCCCTCAATCTCAAACATGAAGGAAAGCAAAAAAATTATCCCTTTACCTTCCCTGTATCTATTTCAACCCTTCTAATTTCTCTAGAAAGGGCATTCAAAGAAAGCCTTCGAAGAGGAAAAACAGGTAAAGAAGAAGAATACCAGCATGGATTGAAATGAAACTGAAACTCATGTTTTTGAAACAATTTCAGTCACTTTTAAAGGAAATTAAAGGCCATCGATTGAGTTTGAATGAGATCATGGAAAGTAGATACCAGCATGGATAATCTAAATAATCTAAATTCAGAAAAATGATAATCATAATAGAACAATGTTAGAAAACATACCATGATACCAAAATAAATCATAATGATCCACAATCTGCAAAAACAAATTATTCAAATTATAGTCATTATAGAGGCAAGTACCTTATATTAGAAGTTAGAACATTACCAACCAAATTATGGCAAATCAATTTCCTGCATAGCTTCATATACTTGCGTGTGTGCCTATTTTTTTTTTTTTACAAAAAAGGGAGCAAAAAAAAATTAGTAGCTGCACTTAAATTGAAAACATAGATTAAGTAACTAAATTTAAATAATAGTAAAATAATTACCTTTTTCTTAGGCAGGTCATTATTACGAACCCATAACCCCTCCTTGAACCAAAAAGTAAAAGAAAGGAAATATTGTGTCTGTTTCAGACTAGTAAACAACTCTTTCACGATGGAAAGTTGCAGAACCCAATCAATTAATCACATTATTAACATGTCCAAACCAAGATATCTTTACGCAATGTAACCAAAAATAGTAATGAATGAAAGAAGGGTTATATTATTGATGGCAGTAAAAGAAAAAGATGCAAATGATAATGCCAATCAAACTGCAAGCACTGGAAACATGAACAGCCATTTACCTTCTCAAACTCGTGTATTTCTGGGGAAGGTGCGACAGAAGAACCTGCAACAAGAGATACTTACTTAGGACATAAACAAAGACAATAAATTACTATTTTTATGAAGAAAAGAGTGCATCTCTCTCTCTCTCTCTAAATAATAGAATAAAATAGCATGCTCAGCATATATGGTGCATGCATAGAAATTAGTAATTTTAGATATTTGTTTTTTACTTCTACCATGACTAATGGTCATACTTTAAGACATTCTTGTAAGTATGCTATAAATTTGAAAGGATAAGGCACTTACAATATTCATGCAAGAGCAAACACTCAAGACTTGGTATTAATCATAATGGAACAAATTATTCTTCATTTAGAAAAGGATCTCTCACAAAATTGAAGACAAACGGATATTTACATTGCTAATCATAGATGAAACATACCACATAAGTTACTCAGCATATATGGTGCATGCATAGTAATTGGTTTAATTAATTAGTTGAGTTAGATATTAGCTAGAGAATAAAGTGGCATAAATCTATTTTTTGAAGAATATTCTATCTTCTAATGTCATTTAGCTAGTAGATGGCAATATCTTGTATAAATTAATTAGTGACCTTGGCTATATAAGGCATAAAATACACATTAAAAAAAAGGATTGAATTGAATTTGAATGAAAATTGCAAGTATTACTTATTGAGTTATGTGTGAGTTCATATCAATTTTAATTAAATCTGCAGATTATTGACAATGATCCCTAGGTATGAAGTGAGCTAAGCTAAAGCCACCAAACTTCAAACCTGCTTCATTTGACTTTTACTTCATTTGACAATGATCCCTACGTATGAAGTGAGCTAAGCTAAGCCACCAAACCACACAAAATCACATAAAGCAGGGCTCGTTAAGATCAAATTAGTGAACCTTAACCATTATTTGATAGAAAACAAAGATCCTTTGTCCTCTTAGGTTCAAATTTATCAGATGCTTACACAAACCCTAAACTATCAATTTTCTTACAAAAATTATCTCATCTAATTTAAGTGCAGACATTGGAAATTTGGAATTGAATCATGTATATGGAATTATTCAGGCAAGCCTCAAAAATTATTCAGTCACAGAATCAAGCATAAACAACTGGAATACAAGAATAATTGACGAGAAATATTACCTCACTACAAAATTTAGTCCACACAGAATCTGCAAGGTCTTACGATTCTGTGACTTCAAATCGAACAGACTTGAGACCTACAACATCAAAATCAAATTCATCATCTAACTCGTCAAAGGGTTTCAAAGGAAGAACTTTCCGATTCTTGCTATAATAAAGAAGGAAGAACACATACCTGGGGGAAAAACCGAACAAGTGTGCGATTGGTGGCGATTGATGAGTGTAGGGCTGCGAAAGATGCTCGGGCAGGCTAAGATTTAGTTCCACTATGTCGACTGTCCGGTGTCGATAGTCGAGAGTCGAGACTCGAGCACAGAGGGTGCGACTTGGGAGCGTCGGGGACTGGGAGTTTGGGGCTGTGTTTGGGACTCGTTCCGTCGCTCGGGGACTGCCGGACTGGTGTAACTAGGGTTCCTCCGCTCGGACCGCTCTGTGCGCCTGTGCCTGTAAGTTACAATCTTGCAGAATAGTGAGTAGTAGTGACTGTAAGTCTGTAAGTCGAGAGTCGAGACGGGCAGGCGGGAGCCGCGGTACCAGTTACCATTTCAACGGGCGGTAACTTACCAACAAAAATTTTAACCCATTTCAACCTCTAACCAAAACGCGGTGTTTTGATGTAAAATGCTGCGTTTTGGTTTCCAACTTAAACGAGCTTTTAACGAGCTTCTAGCGAGCTTTTAACGAGCCGATTTCGAGCCGAGCCGAGCCGAGTATACGTATGCTCAAGCTCGGCTCGTTTAATAAACGAGCCGAATACGAGCCTTAAATTAAGCTCATTTAACTAAACGATCGAGCTCGAACGAGCTTTTAACGAGCCGAACGCGAGCCGAGCTCGAACTGGCTCAGCTCGTTTACAGCCCTAACTACAACTTTATAAAGCTACACCTCAACGACACCTTGGGTTTACCACCTGTCAGAGAGGAAATAAAACCTCATGCCTCTAGGATCCTTCCTCACTTATCTTCATCAATCTTCATTATTCTATTCCATTACTAGACACCACCAAGGCACCAAGCCTCAATATATTCGGCCACTGTCTACTGAATTTTGGCCTCTTCCTGACGTGCTCGTTGGTGTCAATCATCTCCGTTGCTAGAAGCCAGAGCCTCCGCCCACTACCCAATGGAGTAGCTTATTTTTATAATCTTTTTTGCTCCCAAGTTTACCAATTACCATTAATATATGTTGATTGCTGAATGCCTTATGCTAATTGCAAAATGCCTAGATCTACTAATATTTGCTAGAGTCTTAAATCTGCTAATATTTTCTAGATTGTTATCTAATTATTGATCATTTGTCCTTCATAGCTACAGGAACCCTATAGGTCATTGGTTAATTGGCTAGTTGTTCACTCCATGGCTCCCTAAATTATGCCTTCAAAAAGCTAATAGTGTAATATTTGTTCATTATTGAGGCATTAGTTAATAATTAGTATGTGAAATTGTAAACTTGTAATTACTCTATGTATTGCTAATATTTTCTGGTTCAGCTATGCTATATGAACTATGATCTATGATGGTTTTTTGTGGATATGTCAAGCTAAGTATACAATTAAGATTGTTAACTTACCAGGTGAAGAGAAGAAATTATGCAAACAAAGGTGATATATATATGTATATAGAGAGTAAAATAAGCATCCATACAATATGTATATGACATACAGTTAGGTTGGGAGGAAAATGAACATGATCCTTTTACTTTTGATTTATTGTAAGAGGAGCGGTAAAAAGAATATTATAAGGTACCGGGGAATAGATATTTGATTTCATTATTAATACCTTAGTTTATATGAATTTTATAGTATATAATCTAATTAATACCTTAGTGTCTATATACATTTTAGAGTATATATCAATATTATCTTAGAGTTGTTTAATTGGTGTTTCTAATTTACTTTCAATATCTATGCATGCTTGGTTCTTATAACTGTTGGTTATTAGTATAATAGTGTGCACTTGTTCTTATTTTGATTGTTTTCCCTTTTTTTTAATTTATCTTATACTTTTGAATTTGTATTATTTGTGACTGGTGATTAGCGACGGCTATAAAATTATAAATCCATATATTCATTAGCTCAAATTTCATGTAATGTAAGTTAATACCTTAGGATTTTATTCCTTTTCTTTTGAAACCTAGAAACTATTTAAAATGTGTTATTACTTCTTTTTATACTAATATTTGTTTTTTTCCTTCTCTTTTAGATGTCAAACTCTGATATCATATCGAAAAGGTAATATTTACCATCTGGATCCACTAATCCTCCTGAAATACAGGTAGAAATTACATTGAATTACTTAATGTAGAGGTAGAATATTTTAGACCTAAGAAGCTAACAAAAAGGATGTCAATATGTGAATAGAAAAGATAGAAAGAGGGGCACCTATTGGGATCACTTTTGTGGATATGTGGATGAGAAAAACAAATCAAGGGTGGAATTTAAGTATTTCTTAACAACTTTTTTAGAAGATATTGATAAGAATGGTGGGAAAAAAATACATACATAAATTTGTGTAAATAATCCTCAAAATAAGGGCAAGGTAAAAGGTAATCAATCTCATCTATGTTTTAACCTTGTTGTTGGTGATAAAATGCAAATAGAGACTAATTTTAGGTATAAGACCGTTGATTGGGATGAACTTAGAGAATTTTTAGGTGAAATGATTATTGTTTATGAATTGCTTGTTAGTTTTGTGGAGAAGAGAGGTTTTTGAAAAGCAATGTCTATTGCTTATCCTCAATTTCATATATCTTCACGCACTACTATTACATGTGACATCTATAAGTTATATCTTAGTGAAAGGATGAGAGTGAAAGATTTTCTTAGCACATCATGTAATAGAGTTTTTGTGACTATAGATACATGGACTTCTAAATAGAGAATTAATTACATGTATTTAACTAGTCATGTCATAGATGATTAGTGGAGGCTGCAAAAAAAATTTAAAATTTTATCCTGTATCTAGTTATAAAAGAGGAAAAATTAGTATGGCAATTGAATATTTTCTAAGTTTTTGTGGTTTGAAATAAAAATTATATACTCTCAATGTATATAATGGGAGTTCTAATGATGTTGCTTGTGTCTATTTGAAAAATAGGGTGAAAACAGATAGTGGCATTGGTTATGATAAATACTTACACATGAGATTTATTACACACATAATCAATCTAATTGTATGGGATGATATAAAGGAGCTCTATCATTATATTGATTGGATTAGGGATGCTATTAAGTATATTAGAAATTTTCTTATTAGATTGATTGTATTTGAACAACATGCTGAAGAGTGTAAAATTGAGTGCAGAGCTTCTTTGTCTCTTGATGTGCCTATTAGGAGGAATTATGTCTATCTTATGTTGGCTATTGTTGTGAAATTTAGGGATGTTTTTAGTAGGATGGAGCTCCCTGTAGAGCTGATACATAATGTTGATGTTGTTGGGCCCCTGTCTAATAATGATTGGGATAAAATTTATCACCTTATTGTTTTCTAAAAGGAGTTTTATAACTTCACAGTTAAGGTGTTTGGTTCATTGTATGTGACCATTAATCTTATTTTCATTGACATTAGTCGTATGTTTGAGTTGTTAAATCAATGGATTAAGGATGTGAATGATGAATTTAGAAACATGGGACTTCAAATTAAAATTAATTTTGACAAGTATTAGGGTGACATAGAGAAGATGAACATGTTGGTATGCCTAGATGTCATGTTATATCCTAATTAATATGAGTTTTTTACGATTGACAATTGCTCTTTGTTGGACGTTTGGTGAAGAATTAGGGGAGATATTGACTAGAAAAATCAAGAAATTTGTTGTTGATTTGTTTGATAATTATAGGAGCAAGTTTGATTCAATTACAGTGAAAAAAGTTTTGGGCCGAATTTTGATCCTCCTACGAGTAAGGAAAGTGTTGAGGCTATTAGAAAAAGTGTGTTAGAGGAAGCGATGAGGATGGATAGAGTATATTCTAGTGTTACAGAGCTTGAGAGGTGTTTGGAAGAAAAGAAGGTAAAACATAAAGAAAAAGATGTGTCACCACTACTATAGTACATGAGCAAGCTTCCATTCTAGGAAAGAGGAAACTGGAGATGCAAGGTTCGGAGGTAGGATATATTTTTAGGGAGGCATACCTCAAGGGTTCCAGTAATAGGTTTGGGTCTCATCTTAGGGTGCTCAATTTTGACACTAGGGTTAGATGGGTTGCGAGAGAAGATTTGCAGGACAGCTGAGGAGCTTCATGTGTCATTTCTTTGGCCAAGATCATCCAAGGCGAGAATCTTGGGGCACTCCTATTTAGTGTAGGATGCGGGGTAAGTTGGGCCATAAATATTTTAAGTGTCAATGTCAATAGGGTTAGTTTTAGCAACAAGGACCGCTTATACTTCATTAATAAGCCTTTCAGTAGTAAACCTACCATCCACAACAACATCAACAATAGCAGGGGAAATTGGCCCAGTTTGTGGATAGCCTAAGGAGGCTAAGGGGAGACCACATAGGCTTTGCCCATATCCTCAGGGAGGAGGATAGGCTTAGGGTTCTAGAGGGTATTGTGGTGGATACTAGATTATAGAGGAGGGTCACTGTACTCCACATTCCATTCACTTAGAAGGAGATAAGTTGTATAAGGACTTAAAGAGGATATATTATTGGCTTTGCATGGAGTGAGAAGTAGCAGAGTTTGTGTTAAGATGTTTGATCTATTAGAAGGTCAAGATCAAGCATCAGAGGCCTGCGGTATTAATATAACCCTTAGATGTTCTAAGGTGGAAGTGGGGCTCCATCTCAATAGATTTTGTGAGTGGCATATCGAGGACTCATAGTGGGTGCAATATGATATGGGTTATTGTTAACAGGTGGACTAAGTTAGTGTGTGTAATCTCCCAAAATTTTAAAACCCTACAATTTAATAAATCACTTTTATTAAGGATAATTTAGCTCTTAAACTTATTTAATTTAATTATGTTGAGAATTTTGCCTTTTAAATTTTATTTAACTTAATTATTTTGTGGATTTTAAGTATACAAAATTAGATGTGAATATTTAATATATTAAAATAAATAAATTGCTATTTTATCATACTCATTTTATTTAAATAAGGTTTCAAACCAATATTTTCTAAAAGTTACCTTTTAAACTAATATAATAAAATATATTAAGTTAAATTATTAAAAATTGTTTATCTACCAAAAATACTACAACCTATTTCCCATAAGTTATTTTATTTATTTTCCCCCCTATTTTCCCATTTTCCCTTTTCCTTATTTTTCCTTTTCTTTCTCTCCCTCCTTTCTCCCTTCCTTTCTTCCATACCTCCCCGACTGGGCCAGCCCCTCGTGGCTCAAATCCCCTTTCCCCCTTCCCTTTGGCGCGGCCCAAGCCCGCCTGGCTTATCCTCCCTCGTCGTCGCCCTAGCCAATCCACCCCTCCCCTTTTCTTTCTCCCTTAAACCGAATCGGTCCTCCCTCTTTCCCTTTCCCTTCTTCCCCGTGCCCCGCTACAACTCGCAGGAACCCCCCTCTGCACCGACCAACCACCTGCACCGCCTCCCCACCTTCTCCCTCTCTCCCTAGCCGTTCACCTGTCCCTCCCCGACCAACCGACCGACCTCCCTCTCACCTCACGCTTGCCTACCTCCTCCCCCTTTCTTCTCCCTGATCGAACGCAGACCTGCCATAGCAGACATGCGTCAGCCTGCCACCGTCGGCCGGCGTGCCATCTACGCCTGCCTCTACCTTCCTCTGTCCCCTCTCTTGGTTCTCCCCCATTTTCGGCCTATAAATACCACCCAGGAAGCCATTATCGAACCTTTTGGAATCGCAGCCCAGAAAACCCGCCTTGCGCCACCCCTAGTTTAGACAACTGCCCCCTCGCCGCCGCCCGATCCACCCACAGAACCCTTCCCTGCATCATCTCTACCAACCTAAGCCTCCCTCCTCCCTCGGTTTACTCTGCACGAGCCACCTCGGCCGTGGAAAGTCCCTTCCCCGATCAGCCCTTCATCGAGCCTCGCCGCCCTTTGCACCACCGCCCTCTGCCAGTCTCGACGCTTTCAACACCCCCTCTGCCCTCCAAAACGACCAGGGGAGCTCCCCTACCTCCCTATACCTTCATTTTTCCCTGCCATCCTCTCCTCTTCCTTCTCCTCCCTCCACCACCATTTCTCCACCTCTCTTCTCCCCCCATCACCGCCGCTGCCGCCACCGTGCGCCGCCGCTTGTGCCACCACCATCCCTAGGTGGTCCTCTAAACTCCCCAACCCCTAAACCCTTATTATACAAATGTTAGTTATTTTTAGTAGTATTATTAGGATTCTTCTTCTTCTTCTTCTTCTTCTTCTTCTTCTTCTTCTTCTTCTTATTATTATTATTATTATTATTATTATTATTATTATTATTATTATTATTATTATTATTATTATTATTATTATTATTATTATTATTATTATTACCTTTACCATTATTATTATTTAACCTAAATCTAGAATATTTATAACTATTATTATTATTATTAATGGCTTATAACTTTAGTATTATTATTTTAACATTATTATTATTATTATTACCTTTATCATTATTATTATTTAACCTAACTTCAGAATATTTATAACTATTATTATTATTATTATTATTATTAATGGCCTATAACTTTAGTATTATTATTTTAACATTTTTATTATTCTTATTCTTATCATTATTATTCTTATTATTATTATTATCATTATTATTATTATTATTATTATTATTATTATTATTATTATTTTCTTGCTATTATTATTAATGATAACTTTGTCACCTTAGCACTTTTATTATTATTGTAAATATTTGAATCCTTATATTACTACTACCATTTCTATTATTATTATTATTAGTATTATTTTTAACATCATTATTATTATTGTTGTTGTTGTTGTTGTTGTTGTTATTTTATCACCTTGTCACTATGGTTAATATTTCATATATCACTAACCTTACTATTACTACTACTATTATCATGATTAGTAACATTGAAACTATTACTGTTAATAATATAAATATTATTATAATTACTTTAAATTATTATAGCTATTAAGACCTATTTTTGATTAGTAGTAGCATGATTAGCTACCTTAGGAATAATAACCCTACTTTTACTTATAAAGGTATTATTATTATTTTTAGCCCTAATAGTAAGTTGTGATAAGGGTAATGTAGGAAGAATAGTAATTTTGGTTAGAGGGAAGTTAATCCATAGTTTTCCCTCTTATAGGCAAATCAAGTCAAAATCCTAAGGAGGCGTACGAACGTGGTCCAAGACCGGTCGTATTAGGTAAGGATGTGTCTAAGATCAATTATGTGTGTGTTATGTGCCTTGTGTGCCATGTGTTACGCCATGATGTATACTATATGTTTTTAATGACTAATTACTTGTAGCGCAACTTGGAGTTAAGGTGTGCTTATATGAATTCCTAATGACATGTGTATAATGATTGATCTATTGTGTTTATGATATTTTATGACGTAACCCTCTAGGACATGCATGCTAGGATGTTAATAATATGATGTGGGGGACATGAATGTGAAAGGATAAAACAAAAGGGAGAAAATGTAAAGTGAGTTGACTAAGGGGGGGACATGAGATTAGCCTAATTATCTCATGATCCATGTGGGAAAATTTAAAAGGAGATTATGATTAAATAAATGAGGGATGCGTACTTTGCATGGAAAATTTTTAGGGTTTGCATGGGGTGGATGGAGTTTACATGGGAATGATCTTTACGTGAGAAAAGTTGTTTTAAGGTGTAAGTAAGGTAAGGGGAGAGTTGTGGAGTGATTGGAAACTTTGGATGAAAAATAGTACGTAGGTTGGTGTAAGGGTGTATAGGGGACTTGATTAGGGTTTGGGAGAAAACCCTAATATGGGGGAAAATGTGGAAGTAAGAACAATTAAGGAAGAGTGGAGTAATGGGTTAAGAGTGGAAAATTAATATATGCGGGATGAGTATGGGTGCCATGGGAAGTAAGTAATGTTAGGTGGAAAGTAGAGAGATTACTTGTGGGGGAATAAATGTGCTAGGGTTTGGAGTGGCCAGCTAGGGTTTTTCGATCACCTGCAAAATCAACAAGTAAAGCGATATGATTTGGGGTTGAATCTAAATGAGATGAGGCGTTGGACGATAAATGAATTAATGGTAGTAAAGTAAGAGGAAGTTGGGCCACATAGGTCCAATTAGGGTTTCAAGGGAAACCCTAGAGGGTGATAGTGGGTGGAGTTTGATATCATGAGGTGTTGGGACTTAACCCGCACCCTTAGGAGTTGGTTTTCATTATGTGTAAGTGTAAAAGGGAATGGATATCGGGGTGTGATAAGGGGCGCAAGAGTCCCAAGATATGGGACGGGTCCTCTCTGGAGGATAGAAGTAGAGGGTTGGTGACATGCATGTCAAGGGTCAATTGCTTACCGAATAAGACACGAATAATATACTAATAATTTAAAGAGACATATTGTTGAGTCGGGCCCACACCGGTCCACCGGCGAATAATAGTGGCCAGGAGCCAGGGTGCCTTGCATGACTAGTCCACCGGCTATAATAGTGGCTAGGCGCATTTTTCCCTGCATGATCGTTCTACCGGCTATAATAGTGGGGGTCTTTGTGCTCAACAAGCCAAACATAATTGTGATGTTAAGACATGGGAAATATACGAAGTAATTATAGTGAAACATCATGTGAGTCGGGGCCAGACCGGTCCACCAGCGAATAATAGTGGCCAGGAGTGTTTTGCCCTACATGACCGGTCCACCGGCTATAATAGTGGCTAGGCGCATTTTGCCCTGCATGAACAGTCCATCGGCTATAATAGTGGGGTTCCCGCACTCACATGAATTAATAAAGACTATGATGTGAATTGACTCTATATTTACCAGAGATCTAAAGAATAAGTCTGTCCGGACTATAGCTAGCCTTTATCATCTGTTTTACTACATGTTGCTCATGTGATTATGCCATGTATACTGTGTTGTGTGTTTTGTATGCTGGCCTTAGTGCATCTGTTACCTTACTCAGTACGTAGTGTACTGACCACTTGTTTCATGGGTACTGCTCATTCCCACGAGCAGAAGACCAGCCTGAGTTTGTGCAGGTAGGAGATGATATCTTCGATGCCTACGACTCTTACGAGGCATCGGACGGGGCTAAGAGTTGAGCCTAGACTTGGCCTGGGGACCGAGAGCGACATGGTTGGACTCTCCTTTTCATTTTTTTTACCCTGCATCATTTTATTTTAGTTCTGTTCCATCGTACGATACTTTATGTTCCTTGAGAACCTTGTCTATGTACCCCTTTGGCTTGTAAACCTTTTTACACGTACTCTGAATTTTATATTGTGAACTATTAAACTTCCTTATGAATCCTTGTTTTAATTATTAGCTTTTGTTTGATGATAATCCATTTTAGTCTTAGCACTTGGTACTGGAATGATAGGAGTGAATCGGTCTGGTACTGAGTGTGGCGGTAATATCCCCATAATTCACAGTTTTATTATTTCGCTTCCGTTAATTCTTTCATTTAAAATAAAATTTTTCAGTAGTGAATTTTGGGGGTGTTACAGTGTGTTTGTGCCAATGAAGTTAACTTGGAGTATGGATCAGTTGGTCGACACATTTTTTCCTTTTGTGGCAAGTAGGCATGGTAAACCTACCAACATATTCTTTTATTAAGATCTGAGGTTCCTTTTGTACTTTTAGATTAAGTTGTAGGAGGCGATGAGCATGATATTGAGGATGAGTACCACCTTTCACTCAACTTCAGATAGGTAGACGAAGAAGACTATTCAAATACTCGAGGATATGTTGTGGGCTTGTGTTCTAAATTTGGAGGGCAATTGGGAAGAGCATCTACATTTTTTTGAATTCTCATATAACAATAGTTATCATGCTAGCATAAGGATGAGACCTTTTGAGGCACTGGATGATGCAAGTGTTAGACACTCTTATGTTGGAGCTATATCAACGAGACTATTATATTTGGAATAGAGATGATTGAGGAGAAAAATCATCAAGTTCAATTAATCTAGGACAAGATAAGAGTAACTCAAAGTCCCTAAAAGAGTTATGTAGATTTGAGGCATTGTAGTGATGTATTTAAGCCAGGGGATAGAGTTTTGTTGAGATTTTAATCTACTAAAGGGGTGTTGAGATTTTGTAGGAAGGGTAAGTTGAGCTTGTGATATATTGATCCTTATAACATTTGGTGGCTGAGTAAACAGGCATAACAGTATGCTACGTACTAAGTAAGCCAAGTTACATCCTCAAAGAAGTCACAAGAATACAAGATTATATCATATCATAGAAATCATGCTGAACATGAGTCATGTCAATGCCATATAATTACATGCGCTTACTCTATCATGGCCAGGTAATGCATCAATATTTAATACCACGCACAACTCAGGTAATTCATGATGCATCATGCTTGTATTTATAATACAACATCATAGATAGCGACATGCAAAAACTTAACAAGTTTATAAATGTTAACTAGGGTTCTTACTATCCATTCACATGGTTTTCATTAGATTTATTTTTTAACTTACACAACCAATGAGTCTATTCATTATTAGTCATTATTTCTCTTTTACTTTCCTCTATAACCACATCCTCAATTTATTCTTATCTAAGTATGTAATCAATTTCTTATCCACATACTTATCCAATTTATCATTTGGTAACTCATTCCAATCCTTATCCAATTACTCATTCCAACTACGATCAAGTACTCATTGTAAATATTATCCAAGTGCTCATTCCAACTTTATATCATTATCATCAAGTGATGGACTATTCACCTCTCTATGGTCTCACATACCATGGGAGCCTATCCAAACTAAGGAACATAAAGTTCAGGCCGAAGCCAATAACTCCAATTGATATAAGTCTAGGCCGAAACCAATGGGCATAAGTCCAAGCTGAAGTAAACCACATTGGACATAAGTCCAGGCTGAAGCCAACCATAATGGACATAGGTCTAGGCCAAAGCTAACCACCTCGATAACCAGACTCTTTAATATTGATGCCCCTTATTAGATTATCAGTTTCTAGTGTAAGAAAGGCACCAAGATTTACTTAGATTCCGCCTAAAGGCAAAGCTCAAAGGTAAAGCTAAAATGCACCAATAAACGCTTGAAGGAAGACTGATCCCTAGTATTTAATCAAGGATCGGGTAATCTAGACCCAAATAGAGCTTAATTATCATTCACTTTATGTGATTAGTACATTATTCTTGAGGTTATGTGATCACACAAGGCTCATACAAAAAGTAAACAATACATTTACATATTTCTTCCATATTAACCCTTTCTACACCCAAACAAGGGTTTTCATTTATTCTTGCTTAATATTAACCTTATCCATTATCTTAATCCATCTAAAACATAGTCTGTATTTCATAACCATTTTCTCAAAACCATTACATCTTATTTGTTGTTTACCCATTAAAGCCTTTACAACGCCCATTGAGCATGTCATAAATCATGGTTCATTAAATCCATTAATTAGGTCATTGATCCAAGTTAACATATGTATATTACCCATTAAATAGTAAAATAATTGTCCCATACATAATCTCAAGCATATCCAAGTAGAGAAAGCAAAATCACACAAAGCAACCACACTAATTGATCTTCTAGCCCAAACAGTCGATCGGGTGTACTAACCCATTAATTGGTTTGGGCCAACCAGTTGAATGGTTTGGCTTGACCAAAACCAAGCTTCCCTCAACCCGATCAATCAATTTGGTTAAACCAATTGACTGATTATATACCAATTGATTGATTATGCCAAACCACTCAATGTGTTGAAGTAGAGAGTAAGGCCAAGGTCCCTATAGGCCTACTGGTTGATGGGTTGGGTTGATCAGCCAATTGTTATAGGAGCCATTTGATTAGTTAAACCTAATTAGTAAAAAGATTTTCCATCAAACAACATAAACTAGGCATTTTCATGCAAATCATGCCTATAATTCTTTATCATACCAAACCAAAACATGGATTAACATTACATGACACATTTTTAGCTTACAATAGTTGCATATTTAATCATTAATCATCATAACCTAATTTTTTTCTCAATAACTCACTCTTTTCTCTCAAGATACACAGTCTAGCCATGCTATACCAATTCCAAAAGGTTATATATCCATACCAACATATGACGTCAAACTTTAAAGGTCCTATAACATACAAGCTTAATTGCAACACATTTTATAAGTAAGAAAGATTTACTTGATGTAGGTAAAAATTTCCTCAAATAAGAAAAATCACCCTATGAAATTCCTCAACTTTAAAAACCTTAAAACAACAAGTTTAACTCAGAAATAATTGAATAACCTTTCTAAATCCAGACTTGAAATAAAAAGGAAGAATGAACATACCATGCCCAATGGAAAAATAGAGGAAGATTATACTAAACAACTCAAATTTCTACTAAAATTAACTCTTTATTTCTTAACAACTAAAATAAGAGGGAGCTAGAGAAAGTTTTAGAAGAGCAAAAGAATTCAAATGCAAGGATCAAAGTGGAGAGGGAGAAGGTGAACTCTAGAGAGCAATAGTATTTTCAGTGGTTGAAAGAAAGGTGAATAGAAGGGGAGAATAGGGCAAGTTATAGCTAACAACTAGATATAAATCATAAGTCTAGTCAGGAAAAAATCAAAAATCCTAATTCTTACCATTCAAATTTGAGTTAAACGAGTAGATTTTATTCAAGATATTCTAACCTATCATCCATAGCTCAAATAGTGAATTTGGAGAAGTGTAAGTCCATTAGTCTAGAAATGCAAATCACAAGAGGGGAAATAGAAGGTCAACGTAGAAGGGATCTCCTAACTAAACAGAATCAAGTCTAAAATTGAAGTAATGATCCCAAAAGTGTATAGAGGATAGAGATGGAGGAAGATAAAGTTGAGGTCATCTCCCCCCTCAATTGTTACCAATCTACTTAGATGAATCTGAGGTAGTATTTTAGGCTAAATTCATCATGAGAAAGGTTTAGAATCTTTTAGGAAAATTTTGGAATGGGTTTATCCATTTTAGTAGAAGAAATTTTCCATAAAAATTGAGTTTCGAATATGTACTTAACTCAACAAACTAGTTGAGTAGTTTGGCTTACTAGTCAATTGCTTTATAGACCAATCAATTGGTTTAGTCAAGTAAAATTCCATTTAGCTAAAATGATGAACCAGTCGATCAGACCACCTAAAAACTTGATTAATTTAGTTTTCCTAACCTCATTTCAAATCAAAATTTTCTCAAACCCAATAATAGTTCCAAATTAAAATCAAACATCAATAAATGATATAAAAAAGGCAGGGTATTATAGTTTTGACTAACTACGTTAAATTAGATTATGTCCCTTCCATATATACATGTCTGTTTTTATAATGACCTTGAGATAAATAACCATGAATAAGATATCAATTACTTGAAATAAAATGTCATACGAGTCAAGATCAATTGTAGTAATCTATTTCACCAAATAAGAATAGTGACCAAGAGCATTATGAACCTAGGGTTATATTTATTCGTTCCATTGGATGAGAATAGTTATCATAAGCTTTTTACTATAGGGTTGAATATTGTTGATATCATTTCACTAGTTGAGAATAATGGAGTCCTTGAACACAACTTAAAATAAATAATTAGAAGTAACGTGATCACTGATAAGATATTAATATTTTAAGTGAAAGACCATAGACGGGTTATATTTTTCAATTCCACTGGAATATAATAGTAGTTAGGAGCCTTTTTTCCTTAGGGTTGTATATTATTGATACCATTACCCCATTTGAAAATAGAAACTAGGAGCTTTTGGCCTAGGTTTGTATATTATTGATATTATTCCACTAGTGGAGAATAGTGGCCAGGAGCTTTAAACCCTAGGGTTATATATTATTGATATCATTCCACCGGTTGAGAATAGTGGGACCCTAAACTCAATGTGAATAAGATTATGGATGTTGATTATATAATTTTATGAGATCTGAAATCAATTCTCATCTTGCACCATCTTATTTTAAGTTGTATATATGCTTGCTATTTTATATGACATTATGACATCGTGCAACCTTATTATGACTCTATTGTTACCTTACTCAATACGTAGTGTACCTATCATTTTTCTATGGGTGATATCATTCTCACGTGCCAATTAGCCTTGTTTTTTAGGTGATCATTGATTATTACTTTCAATGTGCCTACCTTTAATAAGTGCATGATTGGATTGGTATAGGTCATAGTTATCCAGATATCTCTATCTCTCTATGGATTTTTAGTCTTCTATTTTCACTACATGTTCCCTTCTCTCTATTTCATATCATGTAATATGGTGGAATTAAGTTCTTCCTACACTTGATTTCGAGGTACAAGGTTACTTTTTTCTTGCATCCGACATAGACTATGTATAGAGAATACCTCTTGTATGTTGGATATGGCATAACTCCCCTAATTTTTTTTGTATTTTAGATTCCATAATTAACTCTTTTAAGTGAAAATTTTAATCCCTAAATTCTAGGGGTGTTACAAAGAGATAGTATGTCATCTTCCTAAATTGTGGTTCTAAGAGCGTGGGATATTGTCATCATCATTAGAAGAGACATCGACAGGAGTGCTAAATGTGCTTTTAGGATATTTTTTTGCTAAGGAAAAATGAGTGGAGAAGCCTTAGGGGATGTAGGTAGAGTGTAACTCATCTTCTTCACAACCTTCTTCTAAATGTTAACCATCCTAATAGGTGGCTTAAGATCACTAATTCTAGGTGAGGAGGTGGATGTGGTGACAAGGTTTACTCTTGACTTGTAGAGACTGGTTTAGGTTGAGGAATTGAGGGTTGAAGGGTTGTTGTATATATTTTCTTATTATGAGATGAAGGGTTTAGGTTTACCCTTGTTGGGCTTTTTTTGTCAAAACTATAAATTAAGTTTATGAATATGGACACTAATTTCTTAGAATTGGGATTATGAAGGTTAGAATTAGAGTCTTTGGAGGTTTTGTAGGAGGGTTGGGATATTTTTTTGGGTTGTATGTTTGACATGAACCATTATTAGGTAAGAGTGTTTGAGTGAATGATAAAGTGTGAAATGTGAGGAAAGATCAAGGGGATGAAAGGAGAGCTATCAAGGGGATGAAAGGAAAGAAATGGCCACTGAAAGAATGAAATTGTGCAAAGTATGGGTGGATGGTGGTCTATTTAGGGGGGACGACGGCTAAGAGGGTCAAATTTTGAAAGGAGTGAATGGTTGGAAAATGGGGGAGAGTTAATTATGGGTGTAGAGTGTGATAGTAACTGCTTAGGGATGATAAAATTATTATGAGGGAGGGAATTTTGTAATGTTCTAGCCACACATCACACTTCAAATAATAGCTTTTTGTTGATACAACTGCCCTGTACCTAACATGCTATGGTACCCTAGAGGTTACTTTTCATAATATAATTATGAATTATCCATATTTATACCTTTTCATTTTTCCTTGTCCATCCCCCACTTAGTTACATGATTATGGCTTATCCCCTTCTCATGTACTATGGTTTTCCCTTATGAAAGCACTATTATAGTTAATCACAACATTGTTAAACACAAACAAAACATAATGGCTACATTAACACTTGAAAACAAAAAGATACTAGTGCCTCCCTATAGTGCTTGGTTTATAGTCTTTTAGTTTGACTTTCCCTTTGAGTAGTCTCATGGTTATTGGAGACATATGGAAATGCTTTCTCTATTCATGGCAAGTATTCAATAATGTTTAACTTGTTTGGCATTAACTTTGAATCTTTCCTTGTTTTTCCATTTTCTAATTCCATTGCACCATATTCATAGACATTGCTTACCCTATAAGGTCTATATCATCTTAACTTAAATTTTTAGGGAATAACCTAAGCCTAGAATTGAACAACAACATTGCCTATCCAAACTTAAATCTCACATTAGAATTCTCTCGTCATGCCATTTATTCACCTTGAATTTATATATTAGAGTATTATCATGTGCTTCATTTCTTATTTCCTCCAATTTATTGAGTTGTAGTGTCCTTCCAAATGTTGTAACATCTAGGTTAAGGTTGACTACCTTGATTAACTTGTATGTTCAATGTTGCAACTTCATTGGGATCCTACACGCTCTACCAAATACTACTCTATAAGGTGACATCCTTAAGTACTTTTAAATGTCATGTGATATGCCTATAAAGCATCGCCCAACCTCATAAATCAATCCTTCCTTGATGGTTTTACCACCTTTTAGAGTATCCTCTAATTACCTTATTTGATATTTTATCTTGGTCATTTGTTTGGGGATGATAGGTTATAGCTACCTTATGTCACACCTCGTACTTAACTAAGAGATTATCAAACACCCTATTACAAAAATGGGTGCCTTCATCGCTAATGATGTTATATGTCCCAAATCAAGTGAGGATATTATGTTGCATGAAAATGGAGACAAATTTGGCATTATTAGTGGGAAATGTTGTAGCTTCTACCACTAGTATATAGAGGATCCTAAACAATGGAGAAAATGAGCCTATAAAGTCCATCCCCTACACATCAAAGTTTTTCACCTCCACAATGTTGTTTAATGGCATTTTATATATTTGCAGCATGTTTTTAGTCCTTTAGCATTTGTCATATCTCTTTCCAAATTCATATGCATCCTTACGAATGGTGGGCTAATAGTTACAAACTTAGATAACCTTGGTTACTATTCTTATCCCCACAAAATTTCCTCCATACGATGATGAGTAGTAGCATGCTAAGATTGCTCCTTGCTTGTACTCTAACAAAAATCTCCTGAAAATAAGAATAGGGAAAAGCTTGTATAAGTAAGGGTCATCCCAATAGTATTTTCTTACCTTAGAAAAAAGTTGTTTGAGTATAATTATTCTAACGAGTCTAGGTTTGGGATATTTCTTGTTGACTAGGCACCTAATAGTTCCATGGTTAGTGTATATGATTGCTATTTTCCCTATCATCTATACTAGAAACTTACCAAAGGCAAAAACTGCTACTAGCTACTATTTTTTTTATGGAGATGTAGTTAATATGAGAATTATTGAGAGTTTTTTCTAATGTAGTAAATGGAATGAAAAACCTTGTTTCTCCTTTTCCTAAGTACAAGACCTAGTGTGAAATCGTCAACATCACACATATGCGCAGAAGGTAAAGACCAATCACGACTAACAATAATAGGTGTAGTAATAACAACATGCTTAATTTTGTTAAATTCATCCTTACACTCCTTAGTGAAATTAAACTTGACATTTATTAAAGTAGTGAGCATAGAGGCTTGGTGATCTTTCATAAGTCTTAAATGAATATTTGGTAGAATTTTGTGTATGTTAAGAAGCTTATCACTCCTTTTACCATAGTAGAGGGAATTTAATATGATCTTCAATCCTTTTCAAACTCTAACACTCCCTTACTTAAGGAGAACAAGCAGGAATTAGAATGAAGAGTAAAAGGAAGAGAGATGAAGCTTTAACAATAGAGGATGAAGGGAAAGAGATCCCTAATTATAAGGTGAAGAAGAGAAGAAGAAGACCACTAACACCTAGTGTATTTTGCTAAGAGATAAAAAGAATAAAAGTTTGTATGAGTGTGTGTGTGTGTGTGTGTGTGTGTTATGAAATGGAATCAGATAACATACCCTCTCCAAACCCTTTAGTCAACATAAGCATATGGAAGAAAGAAGGAAAGGGTTGACTTTGGCGGTGGATTGCAAGTACGCTCATGTAAGGAAATAAAATGATGAGGTGAGAGAGGATGAAAGTAACTCTAACCTTGATTAGGTGAAGGACAACAATAGTAGTTATAGGTCAATAAAGGAGAGAGATGAGGAGAGAAGAAAATGAGTAGGTGGTAAAATACCTCAAAAGTGATTTTGGGATACTTTATCTAAATAAAAAGAAATAATGTACTAGATAATATGAAGATAATCCCACTACACCAAAAATGCTTATTAACATAAATAGATAATATTTATAAGATTTCATGAACATTTGAAGAATAATCCAATCAAAATAGGAAAGATACTAGAAAGTTTAGTAGAATCAATTGACTAGTTTGACAAAGTCCACACCACTTAATTAGTTTTTTGAGAATGAAAATATAGATCTTAGGATGAACTAGTTTATTGATTTTAGGTATGACCAGTTGATTGGACTTCCTGAAACTCACTATTTTACCCTTTTTCTAAGGTCTTTCCAAAACAAACACATTTTTTTTATATTAAGAATAATTTTAAACGCATTTTTAAAAGGTTTAGGATTAATTTTTATACTAAATGAGAGTTAAAACACACAATAAGTCCTTACTTTCCTTAACTTGTTTTTACAACTTATAACATCAGATTAACACCAATAAGATCATATCAAATTAGATTATTAGATGACATTTTATCATATTAACACTAATAAAGTAAAACTAGATTAATATAATAATCAGTAATATTACTTATAACTTATTTGTTATTATTATAAATAATAATAATAATAATAATAATTAAATTATATATATAATAATGGTAATAATAAGTAGTAATAATAATAATAATTGACGTTATAATAAAAATTTAATAATAATTAACAATGATAACATGAATTAATATTAATTTTTTAACAATAATATTAATAATTAATTATCAAATAATAATCATTAATAAAGATATTAGTAGTAGTAATAATGATAATAATTAAAAAGAATAAAAATTAATTTGAAAACATAAATAATAGTAATAATTAATTATTGTTAACAACTATTATATTAATTATTAGTAAAAATAATAATTTATATAATAACAATAAATAATATATATTAATTTAAAAATATAAGTAATATTAATCTTAATTTAATAATTTAATAACTTAATAATAATCTTAAAAAATAAATAGTCTTAATAATAATAATAATAAAACACAATATTAATTAATTAACAATAATAATAATAATTCATAATGATACTCATTAACATTATTATGAATTTCATAACAATAATAATATCTAATAATAATTATTGATAATAATACTACTAGTACAATTACTATTATATTATATATCAATAATAGTTAATTTAACAAGTTAAATATTACTAATAATTAATAATATTAATAATTTAATGATAATTAACAATTAAGAATAATATTAGCAATAGTTAGTACTACTAATAATAATAAATAGTGATGGCATGTGTTATAATTGTTAGTATTCCATCAAATTAAATGGAACTCTTCATCCCCTATTCCAAGTGAGAAGAGGTTTAAGATAGGGAGATCCACTTTCTCTCTATTTCTTCATCTTGGTAATGGAATTTCTCAATTGGGCTTTTTGATGCAATTGTGGCCTAGCCCTACTTTCTCTCATCATTGGAGATGCAAGAAATTGAGGATTGTCTCTCTCATGTTTGAAGATGATCTTCTTTTTTTCTACAACGGAGATATAACTTCTATGATAGCTATACTCACCACATTACTTCACTTTTCTAGTATATCAGGGTTGGTGATGAATGTAAAAAAGAGTAGTATATACATTATAGTGGTAGTTGTACTCAACAACTTAGAAGGGGACTTGTTAACTCAGTTTCATATCTTTGAGGGGAAGCTTCCTTTCACCTATTTGGGGGTGCCACTACATGCTAAATATATTAATAAACACCATTATCGAATCTCGGTTGATAAATTTACTTCTTAAATGAGAAATTGGTGGTTTCATCTACTTAGTTATGCCAGATAGACATGACTCATCAAAGTAGAACTCTTTAGCCTACAAAACTAATAGAGCATGGTATTTTCCATCCTTGTGAATATTATAGTTAACATCAATTCTATTTGTAAGAATTTCCACTTGCAAGAGCCCATGAAAGCACAAAACATGCCTTGGTTTCTTGTAACAAAGTTTGCCTTCCCAAATCAAAGGGAGGTTTAGGTCTTATGCAATTTATATGGTGGAATAAAGGTGCTATGTACAAACTAATATGGCATTTGGAAGACATTATTTGGGTTAAATGGATACACGCCTACTATCTTAAGGGTATGGATATATGTGAAGCAAATGTCAAATCTTCAGCTTCTTATATACTTAAGAAATTGTTGGGACTAAGGAAAAAGTTTCATATAATACTTCAAATAGGTTATCTTCAAGAACTTGTGTAACAATATAGGTTCTCCTTCGTAGTTACATATCATATGATAAGACCACGAGCTCCCAAGGTTCCCTGACATGTAATGGTTTGGTCTAATTGCACAAGGGAGAGGCATGCTTTTATTCTCTGGTTGGTTATGCATCACCATATTCAAACCAAAGATAAAATGTAATTTTATGGATGTAGATAGATTATACTTGTGTTTTTTGTCATATTAAACTAGAAAATATACCTTACCTATTTTTTGACTATGCATACTCACAAGCTATTTGGCTCTCTCTCTTAAAGAAGTTGGAATGCAACCAGCAAATCACAACATGATATAAAGTTGGTTGTTAGGCTGTAAAAGGAGGAATACTACCTAAAGTTAGGAAATAGTTTGTTCAAGCCCTTTTAGCTTCAACCATTTGCCATATTTGGAGGGAAAAAATAATAGAATTTTTATAAATAAAGTCTGAGAGGGATGAAATATTCCAAAACCCTAATTTTAGAAATTATGGCTAAATAAGGATTTATTAGGGAAATTAATTAAATAAATTATTTTATTAAAATAAAGGGGGAATTAATTAAGGTAAAATAAGAAGAAAATAATAAATAAATTATTTAGGCAAAATTTGGACATTTTACTAATTAATATGGAAGTTAAAGAAACTTACCCAAAATAACCAAATTAAGCTAAAAATGAATTTTATTATTATTATTATTTTAGATATTAATATTTTTAGATATTAATATTTTTAAATATTCAAGGATACCAAAATACCCTAAACACCCCAACCAACCTATTTTTCTCCTATTTTCCTTTTTTCTTTTTTTCCCTTCTTTTCTTTTTCTTTCTTCCTTCCCTTCCTCCTTTTTTTTTTCTTTTCTTCTTCCTTCCCTGAAATGGGCTAGCTCGCTGGCCCAGTTCCCTTCCCCTCCCTTTCCCCTCCGTGCGGCCCAAAGCCCGCGACACCCAGCCGCCCGATCGAGCCGCCCCCTTTTGTTTTTCTTTTCCTTCCCCTGGACTGCTCGATTCAGCCCTTTCCCTTTTTTTCTTCTTCCCACGCGACCTACACCCCGACCTTGCAACCCTACACCTGCCGGCAGCCACTTGCACCGTCCGACTGTCCTCCCCTCCCTCTCCCGTCACTTTCTTTCACTAATTCGACCCCAAACAACCCTTTTCCCCTCTCCTGAGCACCCTGCCCCTTTCCCTTTTCCTCTTCCCTTGACCTTGCCGCCCTGCCATGGTAGCACCATTGGCCAACATGCCTAACACCTACACCCCTCTTGTCTTCTTTCCCTTGTCATTATCCACCCAATTGGCTTATAAATACCCCATAGTCACCCTTAATTAGGGTTTTGATTTTGAAACCTAGAAATCTGCCCCTTCTCGCCGCCGCCCCATCAGATAAGAATTTTGTCGCCGTTGGCCGAACCACCCATAGAACTGCTCCCTGCACCACCCTTTACTTAACTAAACCTTCCTCATCCCTTGATTTTCCCTATAAGATCCACCCCGACCATATAAAGTTGTCCTTCCAATCAACCCCTCCTCAATCCCCCGCCGCCCTTTGTGCCACCGTCCGCCACTAATTCCGCTGCAAATAATGCCACCTCTATCCTCCAAAACAACCAGGGGAGCCTCCTCTACCTCCTCACACCTCCCTTTCTCCCTGTCTCCCTCTCCTTCTCCCTCCTTTCTCCTCCTTCCACCACCTCGAATCCCCATATCCACCGCCGCTAGTGCCACCACTATCCCTAGGTGGTTCTCTAACCTTCCCAACCCCTAAACCCATTTTATACAAGTATTAGATATTTTTAATAATATTAATGGTATTATCTATAATAATAATAATATCATCATCATCATCATTATTGTCACTTAACCTTACTTCTGAATTTGCCTAACTACTAGTATTATTATTATTATTATTAATGGTCAACAACTTTAGTATTATTATGATTATGATTTTCATTATTGTTTCTACTATTATTATTAATGCTAACTTTGGCCTATTATTATTACTTTTATTATTATGGTAAATATTTGGACCCTTATATTACTATACCATTTTGATTATTATTACTATTAGTATTATTCTTAACATTATTATTATTATTATTATTATTATTATTATTATTATTATTATTGTTAACATTATTGAAACCGAAGTTGGCATATTATCATTTTGTTACTGTAGAAGAAAAATACTTAAGCTTTAATATTATTATTACTTAATATTCGAATATTGCTAATATTATTCCTAATGCCTTTATTATCAACATTGTCACTATAGTATTATCATTATTACTATTATTATTGTTATTATTGCTGTTATTATTATTATTGTGACAAAAACATTCAAACCCTTATATTATTATTATTATTATTATTATTATTATTATTATTATTATTATTATTATAACTATTATCATTATTATCTTTAGCAATATTAGTACTTTGTTGGTATTACTATTATTATATTATTATTTTAACCCTAACACTATTATTAGCCTTAGCCTTAAAAGTGCTAGGTTTTCTATTTGTAGAAGCATTAGTATTACTATTATTATTATTATCACTATTTTGCTATAACTAGTACTAGTACTATTATTAGAAGAAATAAAGCTATTAAGTTTAATAATATAAATATAGCTATAAATATTAATATATTTTTTTAACTAGTAGTATCCAATAGGCTAACTTGAGGATAAAAACCCTAGTTTTCACTTGTAAAGCTCCCTTTAATAATAGTAACCCTAATCTTAGACTAAAATAAGAAATCATAGTATTTTTGGTAGGAGGGAAACTAATCCTTAGTTTTTCCCTCTTGTAGGTAAAACTGATCGAAACCCTAAGGAGGTGTAGGAGTGTGCTCCAAGCCTAGCGTCATTTTAGAAAAAGGGTGTAGCTAAGGCCTTATGTGTGCTATGTAGGAAAGGGTGAACAAGGAGGATGATGAAATAAGTTGACCAAGGGATATGAGTTGACCTAAATGATCCATGAGTGGAAGAGTAAATGGGGAATTTATGTTTTCATGAGGGAGAATCTAATCTATGGTGTTACATGGGAGAATCTAATTTATAGTTTTATATGAGAGAATTTAATTTATGGTTTTGTGTGGGAGAATATAATTTATGATTTTATATGGGAGAATCCAATCTATGATTTTGTATGGGAGAATTTAATTTATGGTGTAACATGGAAAAATCTAATCTATGGTGTAACACAGGAGGATCTAATCTATGGCTTATATGGGTTGAATGTAGGGTTTTGTATATAGAAACCTTGGGTTTTATGTGGATTGAATTTAAGGTTTTGTATGGAGAAACCTTGTGTTTTGTGTGAATTGAACTTAGGGTTTTGTATGAAGGAATCTTGGGTTTTGCATGAAAGAATTTAGGGTTTTGCATGGCAGATTTTATGGTGCTGCATGGGAGAATCTAAACTACGGTTTTGTATGGATGGACTTAAGGTTTTGCATGACAGATTTTTATGGTATTGCATGGGAGGATCTAATCTAGGGTTTTGTACGGATGGATCTAGGGTTTGCATGGTTGATTCTAAGGTTTTTACGTGGGAGCTTAGGGTGTGCATGAAAAGTTTGAAAAGTTCCACGGGGTGTGTAAAGTCTGCATGGGAGTGGAATTTACGTATGGAGCGTTGATTCGGGATGTGAGGAAGGTAATGTAAGCATTGTTTGGGATGTTTGAACACTTTGGATGGAAACTAGTACGTGGAGCATTATAAGGGTACGTAGGAGACTGGGTTAGGGTTTGAAGTGATTAACTATAGGTTGTTGTGATTAATTATGGTTTTTGTGATTAATTAGGGTTTGGAGTGGCTAATTATGGTTTGTTGTGATTAACTAGGGTTTAGAGTGGTTAACTATGGTTGTTTGTGGATAGCTAGGGTTTGGAGTGATTAACTATGGGTTGTTGTGGTTAATTAAGGTTTTAATATGGCTAACTAGGGTTTGGTGGTAACATGTGTGTACTTGGTGAATAAAGTATGATGGTGAATATGGAATTTATGGGTTGTGATGTGTAGAGTGTTTAAATGATTTGGTTGTGCGAGGTGGAGTAGGACAGACCACTTAGGCCTAAGTTAGGGTTTCAGGATAAAACCCTAAAGTGAGATGTGGAGTGGACCTAGAGGTGCGTAGTAGTGGGCCTTGACCCACATATTTCAGTGTTGGAGTTCTAATGTGAATTTGAGCATAGAGGAAAGGTTATTGGGCAAGTTAAGAGGTATAGGGTTCTCATGGTATGATACGGGTAGGGATGACAATTTTCCCCGTGGGTTAGGGGCCCCATCGGGGATTCTCCGTTCGGGTTTGGGGATCGGGTTCAGGGATTCTTAACTGGAATTTTTCGGGGACGGGGCGGGGATGGGTTTGGGGTCCCCATCCCCAAACCCGCCCCGAATAATTATATATATATATATTTTTATATAATTATATATATGTAATATATAAATAATTTTTTTTTATAAAATATAAATTAAAAGTATAATACAAAAATAAGGTTTGAGGGTCGGGGATAGGTTCGGGGATCGGGTATAGAGTTGGGTTTCGGGGATCGGGTCAGGTTTTAAGGTCGGGGAATAAATCGGGGATGGAAAATAGATCGGGGATCGGGTCGGGTATGGGGATTTTATCCTTGCGGGGATCGAGTTAGGGAATCCCCGATAAAAAAAATCAGGGATTGGGTCGGGTTCGGGGATTATTTTCCTTATTGGGTTCGGGGATGGGGATGGGATCCCCGACCCCGACCCGCCCTGTTGCCATCCCTAGATACGGGTCAGTTGGAGGATAAGTGTAAAAGGAGTGATTCATGCATGTCTAGGGTGAAAATTCCCGAATAAGATACTTAAAACTTTAATAATGTAAAGTGGAAGATATTGAGTCGGGCCCATACCGATCCACCGACATAATAGTGGCCAGGTACTACAGTATCCTGGAGATTGATCCATTGGCGTATAATAGTGGTAGGGTATGTTACCCTAGTGACCGATCCATAGGCTAAAATAGTGGGGGATCCCGAGTTTAATAAACCAAACGCTCCATTTTGTTAAGATATGAGAAAGACACTAATTACTTACAGTGGAACACTATGCGAGAAAAGGAGACAGACTGATCCACCTGCATATAATAGTGGTAGGGTATATACCCTAAGTGACCGATCCACTAGCTAAAATAGTGGTCAGGAGCCGAAGTGCCGTGGAGACCGATCCACGTGCAAAAATAGTGGGGTTCCCGTACTCGTATGGACTTGATAAAGAGTATGGTGTGAAATCCATTCGATAAAGGATTAATTAAGTAATTAATCTGGTCTATATTGGATCTTGGTGAATCCACCTGAATGTTCATATGCCTTTATGTTATTACGTTGGATTATGCTCTTTTTATTATCTTGCATGGTTTATGTGAATTTTGTGTGTTGGCCTTAGTACATGGTTACCTTATTCAGTACGTAGCGTACTGATCATCCTTTGCACAGGTACTGCTCATTCCCACGAGTAGTAGGTCATTCTGACTTTGTGCAGGTGGGCGAGACATTAGGCAGGGCTAAGTGTTGAGCTTATGGTTGGCTCAAAGTTCGAGAGTAGTGTAGCTGGATCCACTCTTCTTGTTATTTTATCTTCTTCTGCTATTTCCTTTGTATCGGATTTACTCTCTTATGATTTATTACTTATATTGCGTATTTTAAAATGAATCTTTTATCGGTTGTAAGTTTATCTCTCTTTTGAATATGAATTATAATCATTTACACGTACTTTGCTTTATATGTTATGATCTTTTAAATCTTTTTATGAACTCTCGGTTTAAATTTGAAGATAATCTTTTTAGCCTTAGCACTTGGTACTGAAACGGTCGGAGTGAACCGGTCTGGTATTAAGTGTGGCGGTAATATCCCTAGAACTCACGAGTTTTAATTTAAGTATTTCTATTTTAATTACTTCCGCCTTAAAAAAGTGAATTTTGGGGTGTTACATTGGGAGGAAACCCTAATTTGAGAGGGTGGAAAAAAATAAAAATAAATGAGGATAAGTGGAGTATGAGGTGAGAATGGGGGATTGTCATGAGTGGGGCGAGCATGGGTGTCATGGGAAGTAAGAGTGGAAGGTGAGGAATGGAGGGGTGCCATGTGGAAAGGGGGATGCTAGGGTTGGCATAGCCAGCTAGGGTTTGGTGTGGTCACCTAGAGTTTCGGGGTCACACGTGTATTTGGGGGAGTAACATGAGATGATGAGGGTTGAATCTATGGGATGTGATGTGTGGGGTGTTAAAATAGCTTGGGTTGTGTGAGGCAGAGGAGGATGAGCCACATAGGCCCAAATTAGGGTTTTCTGAAAAAAACCCTAGAGAGGACTATGAATGGGCTTAGAGGTAATAGGTAGTGGGCCTTGACCCGCACACCTAGGAGTTGGGCTTATAGTGTGAGTAGTGGAAAAAGGAAAGGATGTTGGGGAAGTTAGGAGGTGCCGGAGTCTCAAGATATGGGACGGGCCCTCTTGGGAGGATAGAAGTAGAAGATTGGTGACATGCATGCCAAGGGTGAAAAATTATCAAATAAGACACTAATTATATAAAGAGAAAGATTGTTGAGTCGGACCCAAACTAGTCCATCTGCGAATAATAGTGGCTAGGAGCCAGGGTGCCTTGGAGACCGTTCCACCGGCGAATAATAGTGGCAAAGAGCGTTTTACTCTACATGATTTTCGGTCTACCAACTATAATAGTGGGGGATTCCGTACTCAATAAACCAAATGTAATGAAGCTAAGTCATAGGAAATATACTAATTATTTACAATAAAACACCATATGAGTCGAGGCCAGACCAGTCCATCGGCGAATAATAGTGGCCAGGAGCATTCTGCCCTGGAGGCCGGTCCACCGACGAATAATAATGGTCAAGAGCGTTCTGTCCTATATGTATTCTGGTCCACCGGCTATAATAGTGGAGTTCTCGTACTCACATGGATTAATAAAGAGTAAGTGTGAAATGAGCATATTGTTAAGAGGACTAAAGAATAAGTTTATCTGGAATGTAACCCAACCTTATTATATGTATTATTGTATGTTGCCTATATGATCATGCTTGTGTTATATGCCCTATATGTTTGGCCTTCGCTGCACGGTTACCTTACTCAGTACGTAGCGTACTAATAACTCGTTTCATGGGTGCTACTTATTCCCATGAGCAAAATACCCGTCTGAGTTTGTGTAGGTACGAGACGCCGTCTTTGATCCTATGACACCTACAAGGCATCAGATGAAGCTAAGAGTTGAGCCTAGACCTGACTTAGGGATTGAGAGCGAACGGTTGGACTCTATATTTCCTCTGGCTTTACCATGTATCATTTTTATTCTAGTTATATCATGTCATACGGTATTTTATATTTTTGGAACAACTTTAGCCACCTACTCTTTGGGTTTTAATCCTTAAATCACACTCTAATTTCTATATGACTATGAGGGAGTCCTCTCATGGATTCTCATTGTTTTATTTATGACTTGTGTTCGATGTTAATCCTGTTTAGCCATAGCACTTAGTATGGGAACGATAGGAGTGAACCGGTTTGGTACTAAGTGTGGTGATAATATCCCAAAAACTTATAGTTTTATTATTTCACTTCTGTTAAACATTTTTATTGAAACGAAATTTTAAGTAGTAAATTTTGGGGGTATTACAAGGACACTTGGGTTCAGAAGATTATTTTAGCTGATTTAGTTGCAAGATTTATGCGATTTCATTACTATAAATCGTACAATAGGTTGATGGGCCTTTTAGACACCTTATCCTAAGGCTATTTCCTTCTTGTCTTTTACGGTTTTGTATCATTTGAATCTCATGCTCTTCTGGAAGTAACAAAAATGACATTACTTACCAAAATAATAATGATATTAATAAATAGCTATCATAATATTGACAAATTATTAATATACATATTCAAATTAATTTCCTAATAATAATTAATAGAATAATACTATAAAGAAAAATAATAAAAATAATTAATCATGATCATTATTAAATTTTTTAATTTAATTATATTCATAATTAATATAAATAATACTCTATAATATTAATTAGTGGTATTATTATTAATTTAATAGCATTTAAAATTATTTATTAAATTAATAATAATAATATCAATTATACTTATATTAAAATTAAATTACATAAACTTAGATTAGATCATATTAATGCAAATGATTTTAGATTAGATCACTTCCACAAAAGATGAACTAAATTTCAAAAACTATATAAATGTAAAGACAAAAGTATATTTAAAGCTATAAATATTTTAAATTTATTTCAACAAATGTATAAATGTATATGAAATTTTTGTAAGATCACAAAAATTTAAAAAATTTTCCTATTAAAACATAAAAAATTTAAAACTGAAAAAAATTAATATGTAAACATATAAAATTTGTTTCTATTAAAAAATAAATATTTTAAATTTGTTTTTATTAAAATATCAATTAAAATGACTATAATTACTTAAAATTTAAAGTTCTAAAAATATTTTACACAAGAAATTTTATATAATAATTTTTTTAACGAAAAAATATAAAAAATTTACATCTATAAATATATTTTAATAAAAAAAACAGACCTGAGCTGTCATGCACTCAATGTACAACTACAAACCAATTAATAGCGTGGGTTGCATGACGATCGTCCAGAACGGGCCCACTCACCCAGATCATGAAAGTGTGGCAGAGTCGTGGAAACTCTGTCCTGCAGGCTGCGGGTGGGGCCATTCTCGTCATTTGCACCTTGATCCCATTCTTTTTTCCCTCGTATCATTCAGACTTAAAAAATGATCGACCACCAATTTCTTTAAAATACTAGTAATTCAAAAATTTGAGTTCAGTACTTCTATGCAAAATTTTAGCACATATTCCGTTTAAATTTGAAATCGAAGTAGAAGATTATCGAGAATTTAAGAGTAAACAATTATCACGATTGATAAGCACAAGGAACTTTGGAGATTGGAGTTTTATGTCAAGCTGTCTGCGGTGATGGCTGAGGGGGTGGTGTTGCAAGTTTCAACTGATTTTACTATTTGTTTTCTTGTTTCGCCCTATATTCTTGCTTTCTTATTTAAAAATTTCTTGTGTACAACACAAGCAATGTCTTCCTTATTCTACTTTGAATTGTAATATAGATAAAGGGCGAGAAGGACATTAATGGTGTAATGCGTAAGGGTTTTTTGTGAATAGGATTTTACGGATTAACGGAAATAGAACAGAGAATGACGGAGGTAATCCTCCACATATACGATGTGACGAATAGTGGTTCAGAGAAGACAAACAGTACAATTATGCAGATCAATAAGATCTTCAAAGATGGTATCGGAGTAGGCGGTATCTTCCACAGCGCTGTCCAGGTTTCTCTTTTGTCCTCATCTCTCTTCACCAAGCTAATTGGCTGATTACGATTTTGCATTTTGTTGTGAGCTGATTTATGCTCTATTTTTTTCTTTCGATTTTTCCCATATAAATGTAGTTATTTCAAATCTAGGGCTCACGCTTTCCTTTTGATATTCTGTTGTGTTTACCTGTCCGAACTCGGTTATCATTTGCAATCAATGTCGTCATTAGTTTATCTGATGACTAGTGAGTTTCCTTAGCTATTGATTTCTTCCTGGAGCCATTAAAAGTAAGACTGATGAAACATTTGGATTTTGTGGAAATTATCTCCGTTCATGTATATGTCAGAATTGTTCATTTCTGGTTAAAGGGTTAGCTATGAATTGTGGCAGAGTGCATAGACTTTTAATATTACCATTTATCATTTGCGAGCGGTGGTCAATACTTTAGTGACAAAAAATCAGCTGTGGAGATGGAATTGGTGCCAAAAGTGAGTTTATATCCCTTGTGTAACCACGTTGCTTTTGTTGAAGTAGGGTCCATGGTGACTATTTATGTTTGTTTCTATGATCAAGGCAAATGGAGAAAGGGATCTGATACTTGCTTATTTTAATTTATGATACGGCTTTTGCGTTTTTAGACATGTTAAACTGTATTTGTGGTTATTTTAGAGACGACAAAAGGTCTAAATTTTCAAAGAGGCACTACCTCCGTCCCACATTGTTTGCAAGGGTTTGAAAACTTTCAAGATTAAGAAAATAGTCAAATTTTTTTTAACTACAGTACATCATTAGTTTTATAGTGGTATTTCTTATTTGCCCCTCTTGTTGGAAAAAGAAAGTAAAAATATTTAATGTCATGAAACCTTTTAAACATTATGGGACAACTGAAAAATGAATAATTGGCCAACAATGTGGGGTGGAGGGAGTAAATGAGATGGAATCAATTAACGGAAGTTCTCCGTATGTAAATGTGTTTGTGTGGCTGTTTCCCAGCCTAGCTGTTTGTTCAGTGCCAAGTATGTACTTTTAATCTATGTAGCTGTTGGAAGCACTTTAATTCAAGCCTTTCCACTAAAGCTTTCACCCTAATGCTGAATGATAGGTTATTTGTCTTGGGACTCTTCGGTTAGAAAGAACAGGGCCAGTCCTTTTGCAAAGCATTAGACTATGTTGGAAACTTGCTTTAACATTTCTACATCTACTCTTAAGATGTTTCTTTTGAATACTTAGCTCATTGGGGCTGTGGAATTAAATAGAGTCAGAGACCAATCCTTTCTTAAGTAGTACATAGATAGATATCAACTCATCATTTTTGTGCATTTGTTTCTCACAACATGTTTGTGGTACCATGCCCTCTTGACTCTATGTTCAACATGTATAGTATGTCATTCTTGGTGATTCTGGTTTTCTTCATTCCTAATGAATCAGTTCAAGGCAAACAAAGCATATACACGAAATATGTTTCTCTTAAGGCCATGTTATCGATATTAGTGGCTTGACCTACACTTGAGTTAAATACTTTTTGATGGAGGATACTTTGTGACGAGGTCTGTGTAGCTTCCTATATTCATTGTGAGAGCTGAGAGATCTGATTACGCGGAAAATGTTACATGCAAGTGACAGGATTGCCGACCATCGTGATATACCAAACCTTTGATTTATAGGATCCCTTTGGCTTTGTACTAATTTGTTGAGATAGTATTGTCATGCATTAGTTTTGAAGATCCTAGATGCTTTATCATTGTGGTATATTTGTTCTTTCGATCTTTTATTCCCTTAATGTTCTTACAATGTTTAGAATAATGCTCACTGGTGCCTTAGTTTTTAACTCTACACACGATATTGGAGTAGCATGTTCTAATTGTTCCATGCCATCTTTACTAGTTATCTCAATATATCCAAATAAAATGTTGATTGAATGGTCTCTACAATGGTTTACAGGTTTATGGGGATGATGAATGGTCATTTGGATTTTGTGAACAAGGAACAGGAGTTTTCTGTTGCCCTTTTGGAAAGAATCCCATGTACACGTATCGTGAAAAAATTGTTTTGGGAATAACAGATCTTTCAAAGTCTAAGGTTAATCAGATTTTACGAGAGCTTAGTAGGGAGTGGCCTGGGAACTCATATGATTTGTTATCAAGAAATTGCAATCATTTTTGCGACGAACTTTGCGAAAGGTTGCATGTACCTAAGCTTCCAGGTAACATCCTTCTTTCATTTCATCATTTCTTCTTTCTCCTTGATTGTATAAAAATTGATGTATGTACATTCTCCTTTTGCATTGTTGAATGACTACACAATTATGGAAAATCATCATATCATATGTGAAAGGTGAACGAGCTATTTTTGTTTTTGATCAAGCATTATTCAAGCACCAAACTTTGTTAAATCATAAATATTTAGCACATAACCTTCTTTAGGAATTATTTAGCGCCCAACTAATGTGATTGGATTGATAGAGCACTTGCTACACTACATTGTGGTGGACAAAGGTGTGTGATTGCATCCGTGGACATATTCTTACGAATTTGGCCTATGAGCCCTTAGCCTTACCTTGGTGAGGCATATCTATTATAATTTACTACCTTATATGTTTCTAGGTTTTATTAAGTTGTAAGATTATATTTATTCTATAAGACATATTTGTAGATTACTTTTAGAAATAATGTACATTGTTTAGCCTAAATATGCCATTTTCCCCCTTAAGGGCGTTCCATTGTTAGGAAATATGTGTGCTGCTAGTTCTTAGTTCTAAGGAAATAATTGCGTGAGATGAAATACTTGTAATAATTAATCAATCTTGTGAACAATTACTTCACCATATAAGGCTGTACTCATATGATAACCTAAGCTTGTTACTCCTATAAAAAATAAACCCTAAACTGAAATGAGAATTTGACTTACAGCTACAAGACTTCTATTAACCATCTCTTAGTAAACAATACCTGCATCCTTATTATCACCAAGCATCACCAATATCATTGTCCCCACATTCTTTTGTCCTCCATTAATCTCCCTAAGCACATTGTACACTTATGGGATACGCCCTTCGAATCGGAAAAGAGGGGCATAAATTGAACAAAATTGCTTGAAATTGAGTTTTGGTTAGTGTTAGCATCTAAATTGTAGGCCCATAATGGCTTGGCATTAGAGTTGACTGTCACAAATGACTTGATCCAAACATTAGTGCTATGCAATAACTAGTCATCTTTTCGATAAAGGAATCAACTAGGACTGAAGAGGAATTAAGGAAATTCAATCAGCTCATTGACAAAAGGAGAAGACTTGTGATCATTTAGAAGAGGTCATACACATATATTTAGGAACATAGTTTAATTTGATGAAGGCCCAAATCTTAGCTAGTAGATTCAAGGCATCAACATCTTATCAGTTTGGCTTACAACTGCACTCATTGGCCTTTTTCCTCTAGGGTCATTGGTCTTAAAAAATTCAGTTTCTTCTTCTTCAAGGTTTGCTATCTTATCAAATTCATGAAGTAAATTCATTTGATCATGTTCACTTTTCTTCTTGGCCATGTACTCAATGATCTCTTGTTTAATATGTTCAGGACATTTATCGAAAGCTTTTATGTTTCGGTAACCTCTAGCAAGGTGTTGTTTGAGTCGATATATACCTCCTTTAGCAACTTTTTGACAGAATTTACAATTCACATCATTTTTATTATTAGGATCACTTAAAAATGCATATTTTCATCCTACATCATGTTTACCATCACCATCATCCTCCATCTTTTTTACTGAATTAGGCAAGGTCTTGAATGTTGATTGCCTAATGTGCAGCAGGCAGCAACACACACAAGAAAAATAGAAGTGAAAAAGACACTAATTAGTAACATACTAAATTAATTACTAAAATTACAAAGTTCTCTCTCTCTCTCTCTCTCTTCTCTTCTTCTTCTTCTTTCTTTCTTTTTTTTTTTTTTTTTACAATAGGAAGAAAAAGTATCTGCAAAAAATATATAGGACAAGGGAGGCCTTTGTTTTTCCCTATATTTGCAAAAAATATCTGCAGATAAACCTTTGTTTTTCCCTATTTTCCCCTAATGTTTTTTTTTTCTTTTTGTAGATATACTTTGGTTTTTCTAGTTTTCCCTAATTCTTTCTCTATTTTTTTTTTGCAGATGTAGTGATACATTGTTTTTTCCTTTGTTTTTTTTTTCATTAGGAAGAAAAAATATCTGCAAAAAATATATAGGATGAGGCGATGAGGGGGGGACCTTTGTTTTCCCCTATATCTGCAAAATTTATATGCAGATATACCTTTATTTTTCCCTAATGCCCTATTTGTTTTTTTTTGCAGATATATTTTGTTTTTTTGGTATTCCCTGATTCTCTCTCTCTCTTTTTTTTTTGCAGATGTAGTGATACATTGTTCCCCCCTTTTTTTTGTGCATTAGGAAGAAAAAATATTTGCAAAAAATATATAGGATGAGGGGGACCAAGGGGAGAATAACTGAATATAGACAAAAATTTAGGACGAAAAAGGCATATATGTGCAAAAAATATGGGAGGACCAAGGGCAGGGTAGAAAGAAAAATACCTGTATTTGATAGCAAATAGTGTGGTGTGGTGGACGTGGACCACTTCTTGCTTTTTTTGATTATGAGGTCTTAGCTTGTTAGGACCAAAATAACTATTTCTTGCGTTAAATTGGTGATGAAGCCTTTGCAGTCCGTTTTTACCTTTTTGAAAATGACTTTTGCTCTCCCCAATTCCCATATTAATTGCAGAATATTTTCAATGCAATCAAGACTATAAATAGGCTTACCTTTTTCCAAAAAATGTCTATTTAACTCCCTGCAGTTCTGCATGTATTTTTTTCCCCTATTGAAAACCTTTTTTACCCCTCTCCCTTGAGTCCATACTCCCAACGTATCTATTGAGCTCCCAAGTCCCTACTTGATTACATGCTCAAGCGTGCGCCTCATTGCCTTAGGTGCACCTTAGCCTCGCCTAGCACCAGAAAAGTCCCGTCCCCCCATTGCCCTGTGCCTTGTGCCTTAGGCATGATTTTTAAACACTGTTGCTATCAGTCCAAAAACCACTAAATTATAGCCAATACGCAATTGCGGTACTTATATTTTAATGGATGGGTCCAGACTCATGGAATATGCAAGTCACCGTCTCACTCTATAATAGATTGATGTATGTGAATATTTCTTACCTCAAGAATTAGAAAGTGTAGATGTTCTTTTGGGAATGCAATGGTCTGAGAAACTTTTAAATTTGAGGGCTTTGGTTATGAAATTTGTTGTGGGAGGGGGGAACCTGGGTTATGCAAAACTCAAATGTCTTTACAGGCCATGATGAAGACCATTTGAAGAGAGGGAAATGGGGTCTTGCTGAAATGTTGTGCTACGGAAACTCTAGAGGATAGAAAGCAAGGAGCAAGAGTTATACTAGTTTTAGGATGTGATGGGTGCTCTAATATGTCTTCCACCTCAGCAGACCTTAGATCATTACATTGAAGTAGCTTGTTAGCGTTAGGCCTTATAGATACCCTAAAGCTTAGAAGGATGAGATAAAGAAGTTGGTGCTAGAAATGTTGGCCACAGGTATCATTCAACCAAGTCACAATCCCTTCTCCAATCTAGTGCTCTTGGTAAGGAAGAAAGATAGTGTTTGGTGCTTTTGTGTGGATTACTGTGCCCAAAATAGAGCAACAATTCTGAATAAGTTACCAATATTGGTAATTGAAGAGTTATTGGATGAGCTATGGAGCAAGGGTATTCTTTAAGCTTGACTTGAAGTTTGGGTATCATCAGATTAGGGTGCGGTCAAAAGATGTGCCTAAAACAACATTTAGGACTCACGAGGGTCATTATGGCTTCCTTGTAATGCCATTTGGGTTGATGAATTCCCCAACCACATTTCAATGCCATTTTCAAGCCTTACTTGAGGAAATCCGTTCTTGTGTTCTTCGACGACATTTCCATTGGTGTATAGTCCTAGTATGGAGGAACATGTGAAACATCTAAAATAGGTGTGTGAGCTACTGTGTGCACACTCACTATTTGTTAATAGAAAAAAGTGCTTATTTGGCCAAAAGGAATTGGAATATCTCAGTCACATTGTTTCAGCACCAAGTGTATTAGCTGACTTGTCCAAGATTAAGGCAATTGTTGATTGGCCAACACCTAAGAATTTACAAGATTTGCGGGGTTTTCTTAGACTCAGGCTATTATTAATAATTTGTGTACTGGTAATGGGCATATAGTAACGCTTTTAATTGCCCAAATTATAAAAGATAGCTTTGAATGGAATGAGGAAATCCAATTGACAGTCAAAGAGCTCAAACAGGCTATGGTAAAGGTACCAGTCCTTACCCAACTAGATTTTCAACAATTGTTTGCGATGGAGACAGATGCATAAGGGTTGGGAATTGAGGCAGTCTTGTTGCAACATCAGAGATCTTGAATAAAGGCGGTATATGAAAGGGAGTTGGTGGTAGTAATTCTAGTCGTTAGGTGTTGGAGGCCATACCTATTAGGATAGAAATTTGTAGTGCACACGGATCAGAAAAGTTTAAAGTTTCTGCTTGATCAACAATCATCTTAGAAGAGCATCAACGTTGCATTTCTATATTATGGAGCTAAAATTTTGACATTGAATATCGGCTAGGTTGCGAGAATAAGGCATGCCTTATCTAGGCGTGATGAAGAAGTTAACTTAGCCACATTAATTGTAGCTTGAGTCTGCAATTGGAAGGCATTACAATGTGAGATGGATGCTAACTTAGAGTTAGGACTTATCAAAAGGGCTCTCCTTGTGTCTCCTAGAGCCGTAATAGATCATAGTCTTTAATCAAGGGGCCTTGCTATACAAAGGAAGGCTAGTATTTCTTCACGATTATGTGTTTATTCTCATGTGTTGGCTGAATACCATGGGGGACAGATCAACGGATATTCTGGAGTGTTGAAGACTTACATGATATCGGTCAAAGATGTGTATTGGTCAAGTATGTGCTGTAGGGTCCAAGGTTACATCGCTGTTCATGCTATTTGTCAGTAGAACAAGATCTTGGCCTTGTCCCTAGCCGATCGTTGCCCGTATTCGAGCAAGTTTGGAAAGATGTGTTGATGGACTTCATCGAAGTGTTGCCTAAGTCTAAAAGGCACAATTGTACAATGGTGGCACACTCATTTTTTAATCCTTTGGTATTCGTTCACAACCTCTGATGTTGTAGATGTTTTTGTTAAAGAGGTGATGTGATTACATGGCATTCATTGGCTCATTTTATCTAATTGTGACAAGGTCTTCTTGAGCTATTTCTAGAAATATGTCTTTCGGCTGTAGGGAACGACATTGCATATCACCCTCAGTTCGAAGTTTTGTCTAAGGTGGTTAATTGTTGTTTGGAGGCATACATGAGGTGCTTTGTTAAAGGGCAGCCCAAGTAGTGGATGTGTTGGTTATTGTGGGCGGAGTATTGGTATAATAACTCTCATCACACAGCCACAGGCAATGCACCAATTTTTGCTCTTTAGGCCCCCCATTAATACAATACATCCTAGATAGTTCCCCTTTGGCAGCTATTGATAGGGAATTCACGAACAAAGATGCTATTTTGGATGACTTGCCCTTGGATTGTTCTTAGAAATTGATGAAGGTTATGGTGGATAGGAAGCAGTGAGATTTGACCTTTGAAGCTGGTGATTGAGTGTATGTGAAGCTCAGGCTCTATAGGAAACAATCACTTGCTAAATGGGTGATGAGAAGCTCTCTCCAAGGTATTTTAACCCATATCAAGTGTCGAGCTATGTGGGGAAGGTGACCAACAAGCTGGATCTTTCGAACTCGATGTGAATTCACTTTATGTTCCACGTGTTGATGCGATGGTTGATAGTGGGAGATGTCGATTAGTTGTAGGCTTTTCTAGTTGGACTCATGCTTGATTTGGAGTGAGTGGTGTAGCTTGAAAAGGTGCAAGATATACGTTGCCTCTAGTTGGAGAGGAAATTTGGAGTTTGAATCATTTTGGGAAGAGTTTGATCTTATTAACACTCAATTTCCTTCTTTCCACCTTGAGGACAAGATGGAAATGTTACCCGGGGGGGGGGGGGTATTAATAAGCCACTGACCCAAGGCTAGGAGCTTTAGAGATGGGTTAGCCAGTGTTGCTGGTGATAGGTGAGATGTGACTTAGCCGGCTATCGAGTTATTAATTGCTAGGATTGTCATGATATTATTCATAGCTCTAAAATGGTTAGTAGAATATCAATAGATGAGAAGAAGAAATATAGAGATGAGGAAGGAAAATGATAGTATTAGAGGTCTGATATAATGGTGCTACCAGACATTCAAGGCTCTGGCCACCTCCCTTCTTACATTTGAGATCTCCCTCAACCGATTCCCTTCCTCGACATTAAATAGAAAAAAAAAAACTCCTATAGCTATAACTTAATTAAACAGAATAAGAGTGACTTATCAATTCATAACCGATTCCAAATAACAACCTGACTTGCTAAAAGACAAAAAACCCCTTCTACCAACGACCCAAAGGATACACTAACTTAGGATTAGCTCATTTATCTCTTAAGTCTCGACCCAATTAATCAACCCCCTTTTCCCTCCTAATATAATTGTCTCTGATGATGGGTCTAACATTACTCTCCTCTTAAACCTTCACCTTGCCTTTAAGGTGAAATGTAGGAAATGGTTGGTTGATGAGGTCAAAGTCCTCCCATGATGCCTCAAACTTTGGTAACTCCTTCCATCTAATCAGGGCTTTCAATACGCCTTTGGAATTGTAACACAAGTTCAAAATATCTTTAGGTTCGACCTTCCATTCCCTATTAGAGGTCAAAAAAGGGGTAAAAGGTTAGGTTTAACTTGGCCCGGGCAATGATACATGAATGACAAGGTGAATGAGGGCACTGTCCGATAACTTGAGAGGCAATATGCAACCTCTCCAATCTTGGCCTTCACTTGGTATGGACCAAAGTACCTTCGGGTAAGTTTTTCATTTACGCGCCTAGCTAAGGATCAGTGGGGTATGGCTTAAGGTTCACAAATACCCAACTTCCTATCAGAAACACCCGCTCTCTTCTCTTTTTGTCAGAATGTTGCTTTATTCTTAATTGTGCACATTGAAGGTGGTGTTTCAATTCGGTTAGAATTGCATCCCTCTCTAGGAGCTTTTGATTAACTACAACGAAAGGAGTATTCCTAGGCTCATAATGTAACAAATTTGGGGGTTCTCAACCATATAAAGCAGTGAAGGGAGTGGTTTGAATGGCAGAGTGATAATAAGTATTATACCAAAATTCTACCCACGGAAGTACGAAACCCATTTTGTCCACTGCTTGCGTGTCACATGCATTGTAAGTAGGTCTCCAAATTGCGACCAACCACCTTTGTTTAGCCGTTCGTTTGGGGGTGATATGCCGAACTAAACCATAGCTTCATGCTTGCAACTTAAACGTTTCCTTCCAAAAATTACTGACAAACACCTTATTCTGGTTCAACACTATGGACTGGGGAACACTATCTAGATGGAATATTTCCTTCGCAAATACAACTGCGACTATACGTGCATTAAATGGATGTCTTAAGGGAATAAAATGAGTATACTTGGTTAAACGGTCCACTACAACCATTAGACAGTCATAACTCTTTGAAATGGGCAACCCCTCAATAAAATCCACTGATATGTCCTCCCAGACCTATTGGGGAATTAGACAAGGGTAGAGCAATCCTTTTAGGCTCAGGGTCCGGTACTTGTTTTGTTGGCACACCACACAACCTGCAACATACCTTGCTAATACATCTCCCTTGCTTTCCTATGGAATGTCCTTAATACATCTGAATGACCTCCCATCCCTCCTCCATGGAACTTTGCTAGCAACCTTCCCCTTTAATAAGATTAGCCGGTATGACCAAGTGACCTCGATATATTAAATTTTCTTGCTGTAAGATGTAATCCTTGGTGGTCACCTTACCCTGCTGAATCCCTTACACAGTGGGCCTTGATTTTGTATCGGCTGTCACTTTGGATTGAAGAGAGCTACCCAAACAATAGGAAGAGAAGCAAAATTAGAAGATGATTCCACGTGTGAGAGCGCATCTATAGCCTTTTTCTAGCCCCTTGGTTCGTATTTGTTGGCAAAGTTGTAACTCCACAACTTAGTGACCCATTTGAGGTGCTCTTCGGGTGTCATTTGATGCTCCAAAAAATATTTTAAACTTTTTTTATTAGCCCTCACTATAAATTTCTGCCCATGTGATAGCGTCACCGTTTCTATATGGTGAGCACTATTGCCATTAACTCTCTTTCATACGCAGATTCCATACATGCTCGTAGGTCCTAGGCTTGAATGAAATAGGTAATGGGGCATTGCTTCTACATCAAGATTTCCCTTATGCCAATCCCTAAGGCATCAGTTTCTACCACAAAAGGTTCCTGAAAAATCAGGCAGTCCTAAAATTGACATGGATGACATTGCTTGCTTGAGCTTATCAAAAGCTTCTTAGGCCTCAACATTCCACCCAAAGTTGTCATTCTTTAGCTGTGTTGTGAGAGGGGCTAATATGTGACCATAGTGCTGAACAAACTTTCGATAATACCCAACCAAGCCTAAAAATTCTTATAGTTCCTTTAACGTTTTTGGCATGGCCATTCTGCTGTGCACTAGAGTTTAGGTGGGTTAGCTGCTACTCCATGCGCTAAAATCAAGTGACTTAAATACTCCAATTCAAGTTGTCCTAATGTACACTTCTTCATGTTCATTGTTAGTGCATTGGCACGCAATGCTTCAAACACCGAGGTTTAATGGCCGATGTGACTCCATATCTTGACTATATACTAGGATATGGTAAAAAATTACCAATACAAACTTACGGAGGAAGGGGTTAAATATTTCGTTCATCAGAGCTTGAAAAGTGGATTGGCATTACCAAGAACTCATAATGCCCCCCATGTGTGTGAAAATTAGTTTTTAGTATATCTTCAGAACTTACCCTAATTTGATGGTCTCTTGATTTCAAATCCAGCATTGAAAACACCGGTTATTCATTTAGCTCATTGAGCAATTCATGAACCATAGGGGTGGGAAATTTATCTTGGATTGTTACCTTGTTCAAGGTTCTATAGTTGACAGAAAATTGCCAGCTATTGTCCTTTACTAGCTACATCAGGTTAGAGAAAGGACTGTGGTTGGGCCTAATCACTCCGACCGTCATCATTTCACCTACTAGACATTTAATCTCATCCTTTTGCACTTGAGGGTGCCGGTATGGCATCACCCTTACTTATTGAGCCCTTAGAATTAGTAGAATTCTGTGGTATAATCCACGCCGAGGGGATAGTCCCTAAGGTTCTTTTATCACTTCAAGAAACCTTTGTACTACCTTTAGGTATTTGAACAGGAATAGTTTTGAATTCTGACGGATTCTAGTGCAAAACACTAATCAAATTCCTTCACCCCTTTGGCATACTATATAAATTAGAGTTTTAGGGGTACTACAGAAATTCAATATCTCCTCGTAGAGTGACTGTTGTTCTATTCACTGTGAATTTCATTGTTAAGTTTCTCCAGTTGATGTGCATCATACCCAATTTTTCTAACCACTACATTCCTAAGATAACATTTGCACTTCCTAGTTTCAGTGGCAAGAAATCTTTGCTTACCTCAATCTCTTGTAGTGCCAATTAGACCCCTTTACATATGCTTGAATTGAATTTCCAGTGCCCAAAGTGTGCCCCATAAGAAATCGTCCTAGTCGTTGGAAGTCCAAACCTCTCCACCAGGTCGGTTGAGATGAAATTGTGAGTGGTGCCACAATCAATCAAAACAACCACCATATATCTTGGATAGGCCCTCTTAGCTTAATGGTTTTGGGTGTGTGGTGAATCCCACAACATAATTCATAGACGACTCCACCTCAACTTTGATCTCCTCCCTTGCATCTATAATTTCCATCGACAACTCCTCTTCTCCTTCATCCATCTCCACTGTATCGTCCACTAGCAGCAATCATAGTATGTAATTTTTGCAGTAGTGGCCAGGTGAGTACTTATCTTTGCATTTGAAGCATAATCCTTTCTCCCTCAGGTGTAACAGCTTAGTGTCTGGAAGTTGCCTGAATCTCGGAGTTCTCCTAATTTTACTCTTTGAATTTAGGTGCACTATTGGGATTTATTGTGGACTACTTTGGAATTGAGGTCGCGACACCTGATTTGGTCATGCCGATTCTTGGCGAGTATGAATAAGAGCTTCTTGGGCTAGAGAGGATGGCTTGGGTCTAGCTCTCCCGGCTTCGCCTACCTCATTTCTCTTTGTCTGGATGACCTGATTTTTATCCTCCACTACATGGGTCGATCCCATTATTTCTATCAATCCATTGGGCTGCATCATTCTAACCTCCACCTTCACCCTTGGGTTTTGCCCATTAAGAAAAGTACCAATGAGTACCTTCTTTGTCAATTGTCCTTGGAAAGGGGCCGCTAGTAACTCAAATGTCTCTACATACTCCTCCAGTCTAATGTATATCCAAGAATTTCTCACATAGTGAACTCTCGTGCTTCGGTTGGAAACAAGTGAGGAAAGATTCATTGAAATTTTCCAAGTTGTGAACCTCTTCCCTTCTTCAGCACATTGAAACCAAGGGAGAGCCTTCCCTTCCATGGATACTACTACGGATTCCAGTCACTCTGTTTCGTTCAGTTGGTTCAAGTTAAATTGTCATTCCACACGAAGCAACCATCCATCTGAGTTTGAGCCATTGAAGATTGGAAACTCCAATTGGCGAGTAGGGTGATAATAAGCTCGCGGAGCTTCTTGATCTATTATATGTGCTGCGCCATGAACAAGGGCCTCTTGCTTCTCCTCCTCCTCCTTCCTTGAATGAGCTGAGGATGGGGCTTAACCTCCTTGTCTAAGCAACTAATCCAGCCTACTCAGTACCTTCGTCATATTTTGTTCTGTTTAGGGAATCTTTTGGGTATCTTCTTTTATTCTATCGATCTCCTTTTTCCTTTCCTCTTAAACCACATCTAATTTCTCTTCCAAAGCGTCCGTTTGTTCTTTTGAGCCATTCTTCCCAATCATAGATGATATTGATACAAAACTGGTAGGAGGAGAGCTTCTAATTAACTATCAATATTCATAGCTCAAACAATGGTTAGTAGAATAACGATAGATGAGAAGAAGAAAAATAGAGATGGGGAAAGTAAAATGATAGTGTTAGAGGTTTGATATAATAGTGTCACCAGACATTCAAGGCTCTAGCCACCTCCTTTCTTACGTCTAACATCCCCCCCCCCCCCCAAAAAGAGTCCCTTCCTTGGCCTTAAAAAAAAAAAGACTCCAATAGCTATGACTCAGTTGAACAAAATAAGAGTGACTCCATAATTCATAGCAGATTCTAAATAACAACCTGCTATGCTAAAAGACAGAAATCCCTTTCTACCAACGACCCAAAGGATAGATTAAGTCATAATTAGTTCATTTATCTCTCAACCCAATTACTTAGCCCCCCTTTTCCCTCCTAACATAAGTGTATCCAATGATGGGCTTATCATATACTAGGGTAATTTTCCACTTTAGGGAGGGGTGTCATTGATTCCATTAGAGTCATTATGCCTTGTGTTGGCAGTGCAAATGGGTGGGGACAGGCAATTATGTTAAGGAATGATTGGGGAATAAATAGGGGGGATGTCAATATAGGAGGGGGGCATTGGTAGTATTGGGAGGGACAAAGTCCTCGAACGGTTGGCTTGTTACTACCATATTCTCTCATTCCTCTGTACACATCATCTTTGCTATTTCAATTGCTATGTACTACCGATTTGATTAAGTTCTTATTAGTTTCTAGATTGTGTTTAATTGTTAGACTATATTTTGTTCTATACAGTGAATAAAAAATTAGATGGGCTGGTCTAACTAGTTTAACAGGGTACCAGAGAGGCAGATAGTCTCCCGGCACAAAACTATGTTGTTTTAAAATATGTGTACCGACCGTAAAAAATTTCCTAGGATGAACCAAAATGCAAGCAAGGCTCTTTTTTCTATTGTTGTTTAAGTCCCAAGCACGAATGGTTGAACTAGTCAGATTGGTTGTACTAGGTCATATAGGGTCAATTATAAGGGCAAATCACTTTTTGACCCAACAATGGGTAGGTAGGGTACTAGCCATTGCATTGGGGCGGTTTCTAGTCTGGTAGTTAAAATGTTGGTTTCATATGACATGGTTCAGTTACTTTTAAATATTATCCTATGCAAGTTCCATTGTTAGGAAATACTTGGACCACAAGTCCTTATTTCTAAGAAAATAATTGCATCAAAGGAAATATTTGCAATAAGTTATCATTCCTTTGAATAATTGGGTTCCTTGTAATACTATGTTGGTAACCTAAAGCTGTACCTCGACTCCATGCTGAAATAAGAATTCAAGTTGGGGATTGACTATAAGTGTTGGTTCCCAGGTATAACCTTTCTCTCAACTCTTACCAACACCCTCACCATCATTGAGCATCATCATCATCATTCGAACATTCATCCATCATTCATTAGTGTCCATCTCAAGCACTTGTCCTACAAATACAAAAACATGAAAGGGGGACTTAAAACAAATTCTAGAAGCTCCAAGTCTGGTTGGTCTGAATCCCGGGCCCATATAACACATCAATTTTCATTTTCATTTTGGCTTCTTTGTATATTAAGTTGTTAGTGAAAAAACTAATACTAGCAGTGTGTCAGACTATTAGTGGGCACATGAGGTTCTCGTTTTCCATGGAAAGCTGTCATATTATTTTCTATTGGAAATTGGAGGGGGAAATAGAAGATAGAAATCTATTTTCCATTGGTAAACATGCCCACAATTTGTTACTTTTTATTCTTTTTCTGTTGAATCTAAAGCCATTGGAACCTCGGTGCTTACACATGTTTGTTCCTTGTTGTATGACATGCTAATTTGTTTATTTGATAGGTAAAGGGTGTAAATTTGGGGAAAAAGCTGAGTAATAATTATGAAATTGTCTTCCTTGGTGGTGGTATATTAGGATTAAGGAAATGATTGTGGAGAACCTTTTTTTTCCCCACTCTTCTGCTGGACACAATGATTTGTTTGGTTGCTTAGGTCCAATAGAATCAGCAGCACTAAAAATCTGATTTGTTTCACATAACTTGTTGGATTGTAAATTTACGCATTTTCAAATCTAGGTACAGCTTACCAATCGACACATAATAGTCTGTAATTTTCTTAAAGCTCCCTTCTCTTGCAGGTTGGGTTAATCGTTTTGCCAATGCTGGTGATGCAGCTGTGGATTTTGCTGGAAACACTGCTGTTCGGGTGAGATGCTTGTTGAGATTTGAGTCACTTCTGGGTCTTGTTTTGTTTGTCATCCATATAAAAGTATGATCAGTTTGTTTTTAAGATTAGCAATTGCTTTTTATTCATTGGAAGGCTGGCCATCATATGGAAAATCACTCACATACACATGACAAAGAAGAGAGGAAACCAAACAAGGGAAACTGAAGAAAATATCTGGCTGCCCAATCTGCTTGGTACTCATCTTGTGGAAATTGTCTAATCTGGTAACTATATAAGACTCCTAAAAGCCCGGGGGCTTCCTAGTGTCTTGATATGGAATAGGGAGTGCATTGGATATTGTCGGGCTAAAGAATATAGTCCATTCACTGTTAGAGCGGGGAATAGGATGTTAGAAATTCATGTGGATTTGCTTTCTAGAGGACGGGAATGATCGAATTAGAATAGAAAGCTTATGAATTGTGTTGCAGATTTCATGCATGTTGCATTGTGGGATCTCAGTGTAGATTTCTAGCATTGTGGGCTTATGAATTGTAGAACTGGAGGTACTGAAGCATAGAATATCATAATTTCTTCCTTAAGTTAAGGAGAAGGAAATTGGTGGGTATTAAAAGTTGACCTGCCTTTTTCTTTGAAAAAATAGAAAAAGAAGAAGATTATTGCCTTGATTAAATGAAAATGCATCAACTGCTTGAGTGCTTCCTTGATCTCACTCCCTTTTTAATCATTTGGAATGATTTCTTGCTTAAGATTGTTGTTGTTGGCTCTTTTCTTTCCCTTTTTGTGTAAATGATATTGTTAGTTTTGATAGCTTTTGTAAGCTGAATCACTGTGTTGTGGGGGTTGGCAATACAACCTTCTTGACCAATGCATTCCTTCCAAAAGTCAGTAAGTGTTGTTGCTGATGTACGTTGTATGCTCTTACTCTCATCCGTTAGTCGTGAAACTATTAGTTTTGCTTTCCTTGACCTTCCTTGATACCAAATGGCATATATGCTCAGATGCAATTTATTGTTGATGTTGGTCGGCATTTCTTATAAAACCCTTAAAAAATTGGTTACAAAACATTAGAAGTTTGCATCTAGCTGTTTGTAGAAAGAGCTTTTTGTCCATAGCGAGTCTATAATCCTCAGCATAAGACTTTTTTTTTTATGTAATTAGTAGGCTGAGGAAAACTATTCCTTGAAGAGCTTTTAGATCACTTATTTCGGCTTGCCCTTTAAAGTTGGTGTCCTGTTGCTAATGTAAGTTATATGCTTGTACTGTCACCTATCAGTAGAAAAACTATGAAAATTGCTTTCCTTGACCTTCACTCGGACCAAATGGCATTTTATTAGGCTCCACACTTAGAAATCAGTAATAGAGTTCAAAGAATAATTAAAGAGAAGTTAGGTACATTGAGAAAAAGTGCATAGAAAGTAGATTGCAAAGAAAAGCAAGTGCTAATGCCAGGTTTTCAAGGACCTGGAAGCCTTCCCGCACTAGTCTTCTGTTCCATTAAAAACTATCCACTACCCCTCCCATCCCCCTATCACACTAGTGACCAACACAGAAGGAAAAACGAGGGAGAATGACATAATTGAGGGAGACGGATACGTAAGAAACAGAGAACAGAGAACAGAGGAGAGGAAGAGAAATGGTAGAGTAGATTATCAATGCTCGAATAGTACATCCTCCAGCGTCCATTCGACTTAAATACACCAAAATTCTATAACTAAATGCGGGGACCATTAACACATGTCAAGAGGACTCAATCTAACAGAAAAACTAACCTCCCCTTCCCTACGGTTCTAGATACGCTAAGGCCCTGTTTGGCCATCCTCCCCTTCCCTGACAATTCCCCCCTGTACAAAAGATCCTTGTCCCCAAGGATCAAAAGAAGGAAACTGAGCTTGAATAGCATAGAAATCCTCCCATGTAGCATTTTCTAGACCTAAATTCAACCATTCAACCAAGATTTGTGTGACAGCCCTATTATGCCGTTTAACCACCCTTTTATCCAGCACCCCAACAGGAGCAACTTGTGGCCGACCCTCTGCGTTCAGATGTGGAAGTATGGGATTAGCAGCTTGATAAGCTCCCCTATACTTCTTGAGCATGGAGACATGGAAGACAGGATGGATGAAGCTCCTTGTAGGGAGTTTCAACCGATAGGCTATTGCTCCCACCTTTGATAGCACCTCAAAGGGTCCATAATATCGGGATGTTAATTTCAAACTTTTGCGGACAGACAAGGAAGTTTGTCGGTATGGCTGTAGTTTCAACAAAATCATGTCCCCTTCCTGGAATGCACGGTCTGTTCTTCTATCTGCATAGTGCTTCATACAGTTTCGATCTTTGGTGAGTTGATCCTGCAGGAATCTATTCATTTGGGCTCTGTCATATATGAATTCATTAGCAGCAGCTACATAAGAGGCCTTTAAAGACAACCAACAATTTTGGGGAGGGTCATAACCATATAAGGCTGTAAAGGGAGTCGTCTTGATGGCCGAATGAAAGGAAGTATTATACCACCATTTTGCCAATGTTAGCTACTGTGACCACTTGCAGGGGCATTGGTGAGTCATGCAGCGGAGATATTGCTCTAAATATTGATTGAGCCTCTCTGTTTGGCCATCCGTTTGTGGATTGTAAGCAGTGCTCATGTGTAGGTTGGTTTCCAAGCTTCTAAAAAGGGATTGCCAAAATAAGCTCATGAACACCTTGTCTCGGTCTGAAATGATTACTGCAGGCAGCCCATGTAATTTAAAAACAGTATAAAAAAACACTTTAGCCAGAGGAGTTGTGAAGGGATGTGTGAGAGGTAAGAAGTGAGCAAATTTAGTGAGCTTGTCTACGATCACCAACACTATGTCATAAGCCCCTGACTTAGGTAGAGCTTCAATGAAATCCATGGTAACCGTTTCCTATGCTTGAGATGGAATTGGAAGGGGTTGAAGTAGCCCAGGATAAGGTTGGTGTTCATCTTTATTTCTTTGACAATTATCACAGGTTTGGACATGTTCCTGAATGCTTTGAAGCATATTTGGCTAATAAAAAATGGACTTAATCCTGTGATATGTGGCCTGTATTCCAGCATGACCCCCCAGGGGAGAATTGTGAAATGTGTGAACTATTTTGGCTCTTACTGGTCCTAATGATCCCAAAAACACCTTGCCTTTATACCTCAATATTCCGTGCTGTAGTGTATAGTTTGGTTTAGAAGAAGGATGAATAGCTAGAGCAGTCAATAGTACCCGAGCTTCCTCATCTCCTGCATAGCTTTCCTCCACCTTAGTGATCCAAGAAGGAACTCCCACAGATATGTAGCCAGCTCTACTGAATTCTCCACTTCCTTTCTGGATAGGGCATCTGCTACCTTATTCTCTGCCCCCCTTCTATACTGAATTGTGTAGTGCAACCCTAGCAGTTTTGTCAACCCCTTCTTCTGGACATGAGGAGTTAGCTTTTGTTCCAACAGGTGCTTCAAACTTTGCTTGTCTGTTTGAATCACAAACTCCCTTCCTTCCAAATAATGGTGCCACTTTTCTATTGCCATGAGAATTGCTAGGTATTCTTTTCCATATATGGACATTCCTTGATGTTTTTGTCCAAGGGCCTTGCTTGGGTAGGCTATTGGTCGCCCTTCTTGAATAAGGACTGCCCTAATTCCTCTTCCACATGCATTTGTTTGTAGTATGAAAGGGAGCTGAAAATTTGGGAGGGCTAGCACTGGTGCCTCAGTCATAATTCTTTTCAGTTCCTCAAAAGCCCTCTCTGCCTTTTCATTCCAGACAAACTGGTCCTTTCTCGGCATATTGGTGAGTGGGCTGCTAATTACCCAAATTTTTTTATAATTTTCCTGTAGTACCTTGTCAATCCCAAGAATCCTCTTTGGGCTTTAAGGGTTTTAGGTTTAGGCCACTACACCATAGTCTCAATCTTGGAAGGGTCTATTTGTACTCCTTGGTCTGATATAATATACCCCAAATATTCCATTCTTTTCTGGCCAAAATAACATTTCTTCTTCTTAGCATATAGTTGATGCTGCCTCAAAGTGTTTAGGGTGATCTCAAGATGAGTGTAATGCTGGGTTAGGGTGGCACTATATATCAAGATGTCATAAAAAAGGACTAATACAAACTTCTTGAGATAAGGGGCAAAAATGTGGTTCATTATGGATTGAAATGTGGTAGGGGCATTGGTTAACCCAAAGGGCATTACCTTGAATTCATAATGTCCTTCATGGGTGCAAAATGCAGTCTTATGTGTGTCATGAGGGTGGACTCTGATTTGATAACCAGATCGTAGGTCTATTTTGGAAAAGTATAGTGACCCTTGCAGTTCATCTAAAAGGTCCTCAATAATTGGTATGGGGTATTTGTTCTTGATTGTTAAAAGATGAAGCTGTCTATAGTCCACACAAAGCCTCCATGTATGGTCCTTCTTTTTGACCAGTAAATAGGGTGAAGCAAATGGGCTTTGACTTGGGGTAATAATAGCTCGGGCCATCATCTCTTTAATTTGTTTTTCCACCTCCCTTTTTTGATGATAGGGAAATCGATAGGGCCTAAGATTAATTGGTTTAGCACCTGGGTATAAGGGAATGCTATGGTCTCGCATTCTAGGAGGAGGTAAACCCTGGGGCTCTTGGAATACATCTTGATAATTCTCCAACAAGGAATGCAACTCCTCAGGGATATTCAACTCCTCACTTCCATCACTTCCCTGAGTAGTCAGCATGAATAACTAACCCTCCATTCCCCCAGTTCTGTACTGCCCTCTTAACTCCTCTCCCAGCAATAGCTGCATCCGGGCCTTATCTGTGGTACCCCTTAACTTCACCTGCTCCCCTTACGAAAGGAAATTGTCGAGTTCTGGAAGTCAAAAAGAATGAGACTATAATCTTGCGCCAATCAGTGCCCAACACTATGTCACTACCCCTCAACTCCAGCAGCCTCAGGTCAGTTGTGAACCTGTGACCCTGCATTATCCACTCGAACCCCTTACATCTTTGTTTACTGATCATTTTATCCCCATTAGCTATTGTGATAACTAGGGAAGTGGTACTCAGGTAGGCTCGATTTCACATGTGGAACAATGGACCAAGGCAGGATTAATGAAGCTATGTGTGCTTCCACTATCCACCAAGATGATCACTGACTGCCCATGGCCGATCCTTTGATTCTAATTGTATTGTGCCCCTGCACTCCTGTGATTGTATGTAGGGATATGGCCATCTCATCCTCTTCTCCTAAATTAGTCATGGTAGCAGATTCCAACAACTCTTCTTCTGGGGGCTCAGATTCCATACTATATAGGGGCTTCATTTTACATTGATGGCCTGGGTGATACTTATCTCCACATTTGAAACATAGTTCTTGGGCATGCCTTTGTTCTGTTAATGCATTTCTGGGCCGTGCAATATTTATCGGTGTCCATGACTTGGTTGGAATCCTCATTGGGCTAATTGCAACTGGTTTTCCTGGAGGCATCTTTGGTAGGGCTTTGGACCAGCTTGCCTGTGCCAATTCCTTGCACCTAGCCAATTCTAACGCTTGGTAAAGGGAATTGGGCTCAAACATTTGGATTTCATGCTTCAGTTCCTCTTTCAGACCACTTAGAAAATTGAATACAAAGTAATCTTCAGTGAGCGGGGGATTATGCAGCAACATTAATCCCTTCAATTCCTCAAACTGTATGTAATACTCCTCCACTCTATGTATCTGTTTCAGCTTATTGAACTAGTCTACAATTCGCCCAAAATGGATATCCCCAAATCGAGCATAGACAGCCTAGGAAAACTCGTCCTAACTATTCCCCATGTCATGCATACTTTCATACCAGTGTTCAGCATTCCCAATCAAGTGAAGTGCAGCCATATGCACTTGCTGAGATTCTTCCACCTTAAATAGGTGGAAATACTTCTGGCAATGGTTAATCCATCCACAGGGGTTTGATCCATCAAAAACAGGGAAGTCTAGTTTGGGAGTTGTCCATGTCAGTCCTTGGGGAATGGGGTAGTCCAATGGCCGAGATATTTGGAACTCTGGGGGTTGAGGAATGGAGCAGCTCGGGGTGGGTAAAATACCTTGATGGGATGGTCTGATCGGAGCACCACTAAGCATGAACGCAGCTGTGGTCGGTACAGTTGGTGCAGATGCTCCAAAATTATCTCCTATTGGCCCCTTTTCTCCTGTTCCAGCTTGCTGCAATTCCATAATTTTCTTCAAGCCTTTGTCCAATCTGGCCTCCATAGCTTTGTCCCGATCCTCAAGTTTTTGCTGGAGTGAAGAGACCTGCTGTTGTGTGGCTTCGTTTAGAATTTGCAACTCTTGAATTTGATCCTCCACTCTCGATTGATCCCCCATCTTTGATTTGGTTTTTTCCAGCTTGATCGAGCAAAGCTTTGATACCACTTTTGTCACACCAGTGACCAACACAGAAGGAAAAATGAGGGAGAATGATAGAATTGAGGGAGAGGGATACGTAAGAAACAATGAACAGAGAACAGAGGAGAGGAAGAGAAATGGTAGAGTAGATTATCAATGCTCGAATAATACATCCTCTAGCGTCCATTCGACTTAAATACATCAACATTCTATAACTAATTGTAGGGACCATTAGCACGTGTTAGGAGGACTCAATCTAACAGAAAAACTAACCTCCCCCTCCCTACGGTTCCAGCTACTCTAAGGCCCTGTTTGGCCATCCTCCCCTTCCCTGACACACCCTCCTTATATTAACTGAAATAGCAAAAATAAAATAAATAACTCACTCCCCTGTTTGTGCACGACCCGTACAATCTGTCAATCCCCCACTTACAATTCAATTATTTTCCATTTAATAACCCCCTGAATGTGCGCCATTCCGAGCTTAGGTGGTCCCTTGACCAACCCCCTTGCCCCTTCTAACATACATACACTTGATAAGAGGCCTATCACATTTATCCTCATCTGAGACAATATGTGATAAGACGCCTAACCAATTATTTACGAACATTAGACGTTTGCTTTTAGCTGCCTTTAGAAAGGTTTTAATCGTTTGCCAGTTTAAGAGTTTTTGTTGTTTTTATGTACTTATTTATTTGCGTAGTAGGCCGAGAAAATTGTTCATTGAAGAGCTTTTGAATCACATATTTCAGCTCGCAAACTCTTTATCCCCTTCCTCAGGGATTAGTTCATGTGTGATTAGGTACCCTGTTGAATCCCCCTTGCCCCAACACTCCTACAAGACATCCAAATGAGAAAAGGATGAGAAACGAGAGCTTTTGAAGCTACCCCATGCTCGTTCTGACTTATCCCTGGTGAGTGGGTGCAGTGGGTGCAGCGAGATGAAAGTCAGTGGGCATGGGTGGAGGACATTTTCATGCGAAAGATCCTCCCCACCCCAAAAAAATAAACAAAGAAAAATAAAGCAGGCCAAAAGCTCTTTCCGTATGTTGACCCATCATTAGTCATGAAAGCCTTTCTTTTCTGTACTCTTGGGCATACTTGTAGAACAGATAATTCTGGCAACTGATCCGTTTGTTAATCTGGTTTGTATAATTCTTGGGGACATAACACAGTTTAGACAAGCTAAAACAGAAATCGTCTCTGCGAGCAAAGTGGCATATAGATTCCTTGCTGGTATTGCTTCTAGTCCCAACTCGCAAGTAGCATCAGACAATCCTAGTCCCAACAGAGGCGCTCCCAGATTTCATGCTTCTTGGTTTAAGAATCTCATCGATGCTGGGGACAAACCTTCAAGTAGTGCTGTACTTGAAGACCAAAGAGGGAGGTGATCCTGCAGAAGCAAAAGCAGCAGCGACAGCATGAAGATGCAAAAGCACCACTGTGGCAGAACAGGTCATAGCAGTTGAAGATCAAAGAGGACATGCAGAGAATCAGAGTTTTTTGTAGTTAATTGATCATGAACCATTGCACAATTTTTTTTATACCCTTGGAGACTTGGATCCCCAACGGTGCCACAAATGTATGAAGTGCTATCTTTTTATAACATTGGTCTTTTCTTTTAGATTCAATCCATTTGAAGTTCGTCATGCTCGTAACACAATAGTCTCCGCACTTCTGGCTACTTAAAAAAGTAGTGAAATTGGCTCACGAATTGGATACCAGTCGTTGCCTTGTGAATTTACACACCGTGGTAAATTCCAGAGACAGGTGTAGTGTTCTCCGGGAAATCTAACTTTTGTTGCGAACAAATGATTTCCTGTTGCATGGGGCAAAGAAGCTACTGTTGCCCTGCGAGAATGCTTACTGTTAACTTGTGTCGCTTGAAGAATATTCAAGTCAATATTTCGGTATTTTCGTATTAGCATTCTGTTAGTCTCAGATTCACTATTGCTGGGAGCATCTTACATTCTGCATATTAGGTAGGGTGGCTTGGGAGATGATTTTGACACAAAACACAGCTTTTTAATCATCATTTTTTTCTTCAAAAATAATAATATATATAGGTATTTTATTAAGTTTATTATCCTAATAAATATAAGGAACTGACTATAACAATCCACATTCGTCCGACCAAACCATGTGCTAGTATGAATTGACACTACTGTTCTTTCAATTGAATAACAGAAACAGGTAGACTGATATGGCACTATGAAAGAACAAAAGCAGGCTAGTTGGGTACGCATCTGATCGTGCAAGTCACTACATAAAGAAGCGCCACTACAAATTTCAAAACTCATGTTAAAGTAAGAAAATGATTATCCTCTCTTCTCCAAATTCAAACCTTTAGCCATCCAAGTTTAGCCTAATAGAAGTTGTACCATCAACCACTCATGTATATGCGCACAAGCCATCAAAGTCTAGCCTAATAAGTTAAGCTTGGGTATCAAAAAAGTGAGGTTATAAGTTTGTGTCTTCTGATTTTACTTGAATCTCAAACTTGTTTCCCTCTCTTTATTTAAAGTAAAGGAAAAAATATTCATCATAATAATTATATAACTTGTTAAAACTTTTATATTGATATTTTTAGATGTTTACTTTAGTATTTTATTTATTTGTTTGAGAAGCAGACACATCATAGATTTACAATGGTTATGTACTTATTTTTTATTTGTAGAAAGTAATCCATGTAAACCAATTGGAAGGAAGTAATAATCAAGAGATAAGGTGCTTACCAATCAGTTGAAAGATCCACAATGGTTATGTATTTTTTTAGTCAATTATTTACTCAATTAGGATAGTCATATTTTTTGTATTACCGAGATTAATTTTTAAATTTAAAACGTCTATTATACACTTTTGATTGTAACTTTGTCCACGACATGATTTTCAATAAAGTTATTACCCAAATTTGAGTAAAATCATGTAAAAATTAAGTACAACTAAATGTAAAAATTTAAAAATGACCTAATCATTATATTTATTTTTCATCATTTCTAAAACTAAACACTCAAAGTTTGTTTCCTAAAAATTAGCGTAATCTGAAATAATTCTCGTGCCTAAAAAGCGAGAGAGAGAGAGAGAGAGAGAGAGAGTAACACTCCTAAATTTACTACATAAAATTTTTATTTTGCAACAACATTAATTACAAAAATAATGGGTGTTACCGCCTCACTTAAAATAAGCAAGACATTCTGTATCATTTTTATATTAAGTGCTAAGGCTAAAATGTTACCATGCTTAAATTAACATTTTCAACATAAGAACCAAAGTAGTGATTTCATTACAGGCTAATATTATCCCGATAAATACAAAATGATCAATCAAAATAGTTACAATATAATAAAAGGATAAATAGAAAGGGACATAAGAGTCTAAGGATTATCTAGATCAAGATGTCTGGATGAATATTAGATAGTCCTAACTTTTAAACCTTAAAGAAGCCATCAGGGTAAAGTCTCAAATTACTCTTTCAATGTAATTACTACCTATTGAATAAGCAAGTGACCAAGAAATCAAACCTGTTAGTATTACGGTATTGAGTGAATCATTACACAACACTAACATACAAGGCCACACGAGGCACAAAGATAATAACATAGTATGGATACATTAAGGAAATCATGCAATAGTGAAATGATCAATACCGGCATAATCAAATCAATTCAAAATACTAAGGGTAGGGCACTAAGGCAACTGCTAAATCAACAAATCTAAAACAATTCTAAATACCATAAACTGGGTAGCATATAAAGGCAACTGTCTAATGAGCAACCTAAAAAAAATCCATTACATTCTTACACATGAATTACTTCCATTTTTAATTACTTGAAGGAGATAGAATAATAATCCAAAGATATAAAAGTACATTGGTCATACTGGCATACAAGTCATCACGATATCGTCCTAAATATCTAACCTAGAGGCATAATAACACGCTGGTCATACTGGTACAACAAGGAAACACAATATCCTCCACACCTAGAAAACCTAATCCTTTAGTATAAATACCCCATATAGGGCTCGTAAGTTGCATATATAGTAGACTAGTACCTTATTGGGGTACAACAACACACTAATGAACCAAACAAATCAAGGGATCCTATCTCGTCTTTAGGGTAGCTAACCCTAGAGAGCAACTCCTACCAAAATTGAGGTCTTCAACTTGAAGTATTTACTTATTATAAGGTGATCACACATATCATATCTTGCATAAAAACTTTCATTTTCATACTCATTTTTCCTTTATTCCAAATTATCCAAGTCAACCCTAAGGTAAATGATTTAAGTAAAGGTTAAAGTCAACATTAAGCTTGACCTATGAATATTCTAAGGCCATCCTATATCCAATTATTCATAATAGGTATATTGGGTTAAAAATAACCACATGCCCTTGAAACGCTAATTTCATTATTATTATCTAATTTTGTAACAAACATTATTATTATCATAATTTTTCATAAAAGGCTAAAAGATAGTAATTTAGAATATTTTAGTATATAGGTAATTTTTACGATTTACCGATTGACTATATTTTTCACTTTTTTATAGATTTAGTAACTTACACGTGCAACCTTAGTTATACGTTTCTAACGTGTCATATATTCCATGCAACACATATGTACATATTTATAGCATAATATGGCATTTAACAGGACAATTAATATTAAGTCATATGTAAGGAAGCATTTCTAACCCTAGAACATCTGAACAACAATTATTGTATTCAAACCCTAATCATACATGCATACCTTTATTCAATTTATATTAACCTTAGCCACCATAAAACAAAATTCATGAAACTCTTAACATGCCATTCACATCATAGTCTTGACGAGAACATAAATCCTAACAAGACCCTAGACAAGCATACATTAGTCATTCAACAAAATATACATGTGTATACCTCATATTAAATATTGTATTGAATACATGATAATTATTTAATGTTATATTTTCACATTTACACCTTTTCATAACACTTACATGCCCAATGTAGAACTTTTGGTGTATAAACTATACATATATCCTTTCAAAACTCAAACATAAATAATACCCTAAGCAACATAGTGACATTTATGTGTCATCACATGATTCTACATCTTAGTAGAAGGGTACAATTATCTCTTATCTAATAAAAAGAAATCAAATAAGATTCACCCAACTAGTTTCCATTAAACCTCTTCGAAATCCTTTTATCAACACAACCAACACGTATATTAGTATCTAATACAACACAATACTAGACAAAATTAATTAAAATCAAATTGAGAAAGAGGGTTAGAAAATAACCAGGTAAAGAAAATCACACAAGACAATAACGTAGTGGCATAAAGCCATGTGACAAGGAGAAGAAGAGCAATGGCACTTTATGCTATTGTAGGTGTGTGAGCTTGGGCAATATGTGTCATTGCTTGGGGAGGGACTTTGGTAGTTCCTGCTAATGCAATGGAGGGAGTTACAATGGAAATGACTGTAGCCAAGGAGGGAAGGTTTGGTGGTTTTGGCTTAAGTTAAGGGGAGCTTGGTGGTTTTGGCCAAAGCTAAAGGAAAGGGACTGATGGGGAATGTCGTAGCTAGGAGGGAAGGTGTGATGGTTGGCTGAAGCTAAGGGGGTGGAATGGAGGTCTCGAGTGTTGCAAGGGGGAAGGCTTTGGTGTTGTTGTGCTTGTAAGATATGGGTGGTGCTAGTTCAATCAGAACCAGAGGTAGGGAGAAGGAGAAGAAGAAGAGGCAAAGAAGATAGTCAGGGGATGGAGAAGAAGAACATACCAAGGGTTGGATTCAACGCACAAAATAGAAAGGGAGGGTACTTTATATGGTTGATGGCATGCAACAGTGAAAAGGTCGAGCAAGATAAGGTGAGGGAAACACAGGGTAAAGGCATGGGTGAACAAGAGGAAGTATGGCATGTGGGAGAAAAAAGACATGGAGAAAAAAATTTATGTTGGGAGGTATGGGTAGCAGATGACTAAAATATTAATAAGGTAAGGTGATAATTTAGAAAAGGTGAATCGAGGAAAAGACGTTCGATTACCAAAATTATAATTTTAAAATAAAATAGATATCAGTTAAGGTTTCAACTAGAGCTAAAATTAATAATTTCAATTCTATTAAATTTTAACTTAATTAAAATTATGCTTAAACTGTCATAATAACACATAAAATAATAATACATTTAATATAAAAAAATTCTCAATTATTATTATAATTAATGCACATGATTACTAATTTATAAATAAAATTTCTAAATTAAAATTTTATAAAAAAGGTACAAAAAGAGAATCACTTACTCTTAGTTTCCAACTCCAAATAAGTTCCTTTCACAAGAATATCATATTAAGGTACTCCTTCAAAACCATAATAGAATGCCAAAATCTATGAGACGAAGGCTTTACAACTTACAAAGTTTTTTGATACAGATACAACACCAATAAGTTAAAACTACAATCTACCTTTAAGTCAATATCCTTGGACAACAACCTACATTGTCAATAATTATCTTTTCAAAAAGAAAATCTAACTATTTGAGAGAAAATGAAAAACCAAGAATGAAATATAATTACATGCAATCGAATTCCGCACGAGAAAAAATCATTATCATTTCTAAATGAGGCAAACCACACAATCAAGATCTAGTAACCGTAATTCATTTGGCAAGATAATGGCTAAAAATACAGAGAAGCATAGACCATAAAGCGTATCAATGCATTAACAACCCAAAAGCCACATGAAGTCAATTTAATACAGGCTAAAGATGTAAAAGACACAAGAAACAGAGCAGTAGGACAAAAGAACCACACCAGAACGCAAACACTAGTTTGACCAACAACGTGACTTGAGAAAATGCAAGAGAAAGCTTATTAAAGAGACGACTTGAACATTATTGCATCATTGAGAAGCAATGTCCTTTCAATAGTTGAACCATATGGCCAAAGCTCGTCTTTGGCCATCTCAAAATCCGTTGAAGAAAAGAGCATCAGCCTCAGCATTTTCTCCGATCTGAAGTGAAGAAACAGCTCGTGCAGCAATAAGGCCAGCAGAAATGTCTTCAGGTCCCCATCCATCATCCTCATAATAAGGCAAGTGTAGTTTTTGATCAAGATGCCCTGATGGAAGAGACCAATTATGGTCTTCGAAGTGATTGCTCAATTTAGATTCATACCTGCAAACACCAGGGATCCACACACTGCTTTCAAATGCATACGTCTCTGGGCTCCGTTGAGAGAGGACATATCGCCCATGATCCCCACACACATCATGGCCACTTGCATAGTGCCACGGCTTGAACTCTCCAACACTCTTCAACACAATCTCACTAGGATCATTTGAATCTTCTCCTAGTAAAACACGTAGCGCGACTGCTTCGGCGATTGCAGCACCCTCTTCATCGAGCCTCCGCTGCTCTTCTATCTTTTTTAGTTTCTTCATCTCTAGCTCAGAGCGAATGGCTGCAGAAGTTGCAAGGGCTTTCTCCAAGCGCCTCCTCTTCTTCTCCGCTTGCTTGATGCGATCCAACTCATCCTTCACTGGCTTCTTTTTTGTCTTCTTAGCCTGAGGGACCTTTACAGACTCCATATTTTCACTTTGTCCCTTGATGTTAATACCACCTCTACACTATAAACTACAAAGTCAAGACGAAAGAACCTGATTCCTTAAAATATACTTGTTTGTAAAGTATACATTCCCCCTATACCTATTTTCTTATTTCTATTCCTTCGATTCCCCTCTATGGTTGAATCCTTCACCTTCCCTTCCTAAGAAAACCAAATGCACCTCTTTCCTTTCAGTGGAACCTATGTCAATTGTGAACCAAACCGAGCTCAAACACGATTGGACCGTATAAGGCTACACCCAATCAGGTTTAAAAGAATACCTCCTCTTACGGATAGTACAATCCCAAACAGAGACAAAGGGTACAAGGAGAAGACCAACTTGATAAACACAAACAGATTCATCAATGCCCATCATGCCTGCCAATTTTCCACTGCCCTTGCATTTACCCATCAGCTATGCACCAAATGATGTTGCAACACAAATCCAGCCACCAAACTCGGGTACAGACAGCTTACATCACAAGCTCACTGCATCAGTGATCAAGGAAAAGTCCAAAATTTAGAAACTATACACTAGTAAAAAATCTTATGCATAAGTTAACCATGTATAGTTGTTTACTATGATTGTACCTTATAGAGAAAGAGGGAGTATAATAAAATTACACAAATAGATGAAAGCCAATCCAATATGATGGACTTCCTACTCGCCACATACAGGTAAATCTTAAGTTATGCAGGTGAGAGACTTGGGGTGGGGTTATGTTTGTTGTGTTTTGTGAGAGAGAGAGTGTGTGTGTGTGTTTTTTTTTTTTTTTGGGGGGGGGGGGGAAGTTCCAAGACGATAGATTAAACTGTAAATCCTATTGGAAAAATCGATTCCACAGGAGCTAAAACTAGATCCTCGCGAGAGGGTTTTAACAAGGCATAATCACTTGTCATTCAACAAAGCTTATCATGTTGGACTGGAACCCAGAGAACAATAAACCCCAAGTTACAGCAAAGTACAATAGATCAAAAGTTGAAATTGAGCACATACAAGAAAACGACTTATAGCACCAGATTCATTGCTCATCAATCGTATGAGATGACCAAGCAAAAAATACCATAACGCTGAACCACCGATGATCAGATCCTAGAAAGACTACTTGTTTTAGCTGAATCAGGATAGTACGCTCATCAAAGCTATTCCTCTCACGTTGAATCCAGGTGAAAAACAATTTCGGAGTACAGATCAGAAACCAATCCACGCCTACTTTCAGTAACCAATAACATACACAGTTCCCGATTAAATCAGGGAACTTATAAACTACCCAACCAGACAATTCAGAGAATCCAAAAACAAAAAAAAAAAATCCCTCAACTTTACTCAAACAAAACAAACAAACAAAAAATTCGGGTCACCTACAATATGATCAACGCAATCAGGTTCAAAATGAATTAGTCCCAAAGGATCAACTCACTTATCCACCATAATTAACACTACATAAGATAAATCAACTGGCTGTAATTGAATTAGATCACATACGCCAATCAAATTGATCACCATATCACATCAACGACTTAACAAAGACCCAGAAATGAAGCAGAAGATAGTCCATAATTTTATATTGAAGAAGAAAAAGGAACAATTCATACCAGATTAACAAAAGTCGAGGATTATCTACAATCGGATCGGTTTATGACCATGAGAGAGAGGGGGAGAAATCGAATGCTTGAGGGTTGCTACAGCGATCTCTGGGCTTTGGATCTACGGAGAGACGGAAAGTACACGAAAGGAGAGAGAAAGAGCGAAGAAAAGTTGAAACGGGGGGATAATATAACATATAAAAATCCCCGTCGTAACGCCGGTGGAGCACAGGGGTCGATGGGAAACGAAGGTAAGGGTGATCTAGTCACTTAGGCTGTGCGGAAATTTCCAACTAAAAATATCGAACTAGTTACATTTTGGTCCATAGGCTTTCGGAATGGTCCAATCCGATTACGCAACCAACTTTTCAAGCATTAAATGTTATTCCTTCTGTTTCTAAAATAAACCTTTTTTTAAATAATTTATATAATATTTTAAAAAGTAATACATATGCCTTTAATATAATAATCATATGATTTGTTAAAAAATAACATAATAGTTAATAAACATAAAAAACAAATATTATTTTAAAAAAAATTAAATTAAGAATAATTTATTTTATTAATGGAGTGAGTACAATTATTGGATCGTCGAAACTTAGAGAGGCAATCAACATTTTGTTGCGGCGTCGTGGACCATGTGCAACGCGAAAATTCAGCACAAGAAAAGTTATGGCATTGAAAAAAAAATGTCCAATGAAGGCCGGTGATCCTCATGTTATTTTGAGACAAAAATAGGTCTGATCCCTAATTTGATCTGAGACCATCTTAGATTAAATAAATTTTTCAATAACAAAGAGGTTAATAATAACTATTATTATCATAATAACAATGATAATAATTGTAATAATAATAAGTATGACAATCTTGATAGTAATGATAATAATTTTAAAAATAAGAAGTTAAATATTTTAGTTCCGATCATATTAGTAACATTTTAAAAAAAATAGTGAATCCTAAGTTCAATATTTAAGAGTAACTATATGGCTGTTTTAAATGGCAATTTGCATGGTAATACCATTTCAACTATGTTTGGTGAAAATGGTTTCCAATTTGTCAAACTTTTAAATTATATATATATATATATATATATATATATATATAAGATTAGAAGAAATGTCTTCTTGACTCATAATAAAATCCACCAAGTATGATGGATGTGTTTCCATTGTGATTATTAAAAAAAAATGACAATGGCAGTCTGATTATCAAAATGAAATATATTAAATTATACTCAACTTAATTTGAAAGGAAAAAAATTAATTCAAACTTCGTAACAACTAGAATCAAACCATAAATTATTCGAATTTAATGAAAGTGAATAGTGAGTTGTATATAAACTAATAAATCAAACACTAATATTTGACAATGCTAAATTGGAATTAATTATTCCAATCGACGTATTTAAAATTAAATCTAAAAAATAAACTAAAAATAGATATCATTCTTAAATTATTTGAGTTGTATCAAAACCAATCCAAAGTTGAACAAAACCCAATGGGGATTGAAAATATCTTTTCATCGTGCTTTTATTCATGTAAACAATTCTCAAAGTTGCGCATTGAATACGATGCAAGCAAAAGCCGATGGGTTACGTATTAAGATAAATTATAATTAGGTATCTTAAAATTTAGCTTCATAATTTACATGTATTTTATATTATAAATAATATCATTTAAGTATCTTCACATTTCAAAACACTACAACTTTGGCATTTTTTACATTAACAAATAATTTGAGTGGAATTTAGATGATGTTTAATGATATATACTAAAAATTGTTAAAAATTAGAATACTAAAAAAAATAAAATTACATAAATTTTTTATTTTTTTATATTTAAAAAAATATGAAAAATTAGAACTTGCTTATAGCTTTATGAGTTTTTAGACATTTATAACTTTTTTTGATATTTTAGAATTTGATCATTTTTTTGTTTAAAATTTTTAATCAAATTCTCTAAAAAAAATTACATTTTTGAACAAAAAATAAATTCCTTTTTAAAATGAATATTTTAGAATTAAAAAAAAGAAGAAGATTGTTTTGGATTTTTTTTTTCAATATCTAGGTTTTTAAATTTTTTTAGTTTTAGGGGATTTTTTTAAATAATTTGTAGTGTTTATAATTAAAAATCACCTTAATCAGACTAAACACAATAAAATCCAACTTTGCTGACATAAAAAATATTTAACTAATAATGATTTAAAATATGAAAGTATCTGAATAAGATTATTTAAAATGTAGGTTACATGTAAAATATCATGGTAATATCAAGGTACGAAAGTGAAGTTTATACTAAATATTGTTTGCATCTTTTAAATTATCTATTTAATCAATCAATTAATTAATAGTAGTAGTAGTATATACTAATAGTATATAACCGTACGTGTTTTAAGAAAATAGGTGTAAAAAATAAAAAAGGTCAAGTCGACCAATATGATATGAATTGGATCTATGTGAGATGTAAGGATGATGTACGTGCTGGTATGATAACATAATCTAGTTAAAAACTTAGCTGACCGTGAGGTTCAGACTTTCAATTTTTTCTATTCGTTTTGTTTGTATATTTAATTTTGTTTTGGGCGTATATGACCATTTTATTTTTCTAATGAAAATGGTTGGTACGAAATATGGATAAGGAGAGTGGAGAAGTTGAACTCGTACACCTTGGTCTGAAATTATTATAATTTTTTTTAAAAAAAGAAAAAGGAAAAAAAAACCTTGATCTTAATTTTTTTTAGGGTAACAAAGAAAAGTTTATTATACTATGTGGTTTATAATTATAGTTCCGGGTTGTAAACCCCTTTTACATCATCATCATTAAAAACATTATATGTAAAAAAAAAAAAACCTAGATATACTGTGGATAGTAGGAGTGTGCATTGTTGGATATCCGTGTCCGAACGAATATTTTTTTCGGATATCCGATCGGACCGAATATTCGATATCCTATATCCGAATCCGCATCCAAATACACCGGATATCCAAAACATCGGATATCCGAAATATCGGATCGGATATCGAATATATCCGATTATTGAAAAAAAATATCCGGTTATTAAATTTACATATATAATCTATAACTAAAAATTTTTTTTTGCAGAAACACTTGTTTAATTATTCAACCTGCATACAAAAAGATATAATACATGATTAATCATATCCATAAAAATTAGCGATCAAGATTTGTGAACAATGACGCTCTAGAACCGTGGAACGATCTTAAGTTAAGAGGTTCAACAAATTTAGGAGTTTTTTTTTTTTCTGGTCTGGATGCTTGCGTGTGTGTGGGTCGTGACCTATTTGATTGTTTGTAGAGTGTTGATGTTTATTTCAGACTTTAGTTTAGTAAATTATTTTTGGACTTATGTACTATAGTAAAAAAATAATAATCCAAACTTGAAGATTGAAAGAAAAAAAATCAGATTATAAATTAAATTATGCCTAAATATAATTGACTTATTCTTAAAACCGGATATTTTTGGCGGATCGGATTATCCACTAAAAAATCGGATAGGATATCCGAAATTTCGGATCGGTTTTTTCGGATATCGGATCGGTTTTTCCGATCTCAATTTTTCTGCGCAGTCCAAACAGACAGACACTGTAGATGTCGTTCAAAAGCTCACAATCCATGACCAGCGAGAGGCACGCGTGAGGTGAAGGAACACGATGCATCAAATGCATGAGAGATAGATAATCGATTCAACTCTAAGATTTCAGATTCCTAGTGCTTTTGCTGCTTTGAACCTATCTCGTTAGCGCCCCATACTTTGCCTATGAGATTATTTGTACGTATGTCCCTCCCAAGGATTGTGCCTGACTGATCGTTGTCGTAGAACCCATCCAGATGCCTGACTGATCGTTGTCGTAGAACTCATCCAGAAGATCGGTTTCGTAAAATCTTTGCCCTATCGAGCTGAACGGGCCCCTAGAAAACTGTATGATTTTTGTAGTACCGGACTAAGGCAATGCCTTAATTTGTGCGGGGATATTTCCCCGCGTAGGCCATTTGCTTTCATCTGATCCTCCAAGCTAACTGGCTTTCGAAACTCTCTATAATCGCATCCATCCCAAATTTATTCCAAAGTTCCATCGTCCCCGGACAATCATAAAAGCAAGGGCAAATATGTTTCAGGTGCCGCATGGCATAGAGGGCATAAATCGTCATTAATTATATGCTTCTCTGATGTAAGAAGCTTTCTGTTGGAGGCAGCTCATACTGCAGTTGACAAATCATAGTATGTGTCTATGGATGCAGTTTAATATACCAATCCAAGTCCGATCCATTTCTTGATGTTCGATGGCACATGTTTGGAGAGTATACATTTATTTATAAGCGAATATGATAGAGAAATAACCAGCCGAAGTAAACCTTCATGAGGAAATATCGTCTTGTATGTTGGGGTAATGACAGAAATAACATCAGTGCGTTGAAACTTCATTTGCGTTAAAATCCTACATTGGTGGGTATTGGTTGTCTATCAATTTTTATATCCCTCATATGATGCCTTGCATGAGATTACAATCTGGATTGTTTTGGCTGGCTAATGGATTGGACTATTCCATTTGGGATGGGCTTTGGTTTGTCCGGGTCATAGAACTAAATCCGCCCAACATACTTTCTATTTTGCTGAATATTTGAACTGATTTCAATCATCTTGCACTTGGTTTGAACGTTTCGATCAAGTGAGGAGTGTAAGACATTCCCTTGTCCACAATTTTTTATTTATTTAATGTTCTTTCAGGGTTTGTTTTCGAGGCACAAGAAGAATAGAACATTACTTCTTTCATTTCAAAGCTTCTCTCATTTGATTTTTGCAACAAATTGGGCATTGTTCTACAACTTTCATTACCCTTTCTCATGAGTGTAAGATCAATGTATTAATCTTGGGGATGAATTGGTGTTCGAGATTGCATCAAGTTTTGGCCAAATTCCTCTTCAAGGTGGTAAATATAATTCATGGCACAACAGCGGATAGGTTTGATAAATTACTTCCTCTGTTTCTATTCTTTACTAATTAATTGATGCATGTATTACTTCTATTTTAATTGCAATACAAAGCAAAATTTCAGGTGGTATATATAGCATCTTATGTCCGATTAGATATATAATTCATGGCACAACAACGGATAGGTTCCTTATATTGCTATAGTTGGGTAATTAAAAGTTGTTTCTCTGATTAGATATTATTCTACTTGAATTTTTGATTTTCGAGTTGTGGTTCGAAAGGTAAGTTGTTTGTAATTGCCAGTTTTGATTGGCTTGATATTATGATTTTCAATTTGGTGCTCAACTTTGGTATACTTGGTTTATCCTTGGTCTCTAAATTTTTGGATTTACTCTTTGTTATAGTAAAACATTTGATTTTAGCTTCTAGAGTCATTTCTTGCTACTATTTTTCATGGTTTTAGGTTTCGATACTGCTAGAATTTGTTGAGTTCAGGATAAATTTTCAATTATGTCCAATTTTATTGCCATTTATTGTGCTTGATTGGTACTCTTAGTTGCTGTGATTAGAGTATTTTTATTAGTTATAGTATTTTAATTGGGTCAATCTGACATGGTTGTTGCACCAAGAATTATTTGGGATATACTTAAGGTTAATCTATTGGTCAGTATCAATTGCAATAGATAGTCTCAAAGGTTGTTGATTTTATTTGAGGCACTTGAGGTCAATTATGTATTGCTAGCCGATCCACCTATTCAAAATGATACAAATGTGGCACTGCTACTCTTACTACTACTCTTGCTCCTCTTATAGTTAAGGAAGGTAATGATGTTGCAAAATAAAAATATGTAATATACAACAAGATTGTTAAGGGTCATCTACTATTATGTATAAAAAACAAACTATTTGACACATTCTTGAGCATTGAGTCTTTAAAGAAAATTTGGGTTAATCTAAAAAACAAGTATGGTTCTGATGGATCCCAAATAAAGAAGTATGATGTTGGGAATCTGCTGAAGTTTCATATGGTTGATGACAAGTCGTTGATGGATCAAGTCCATAATTTTGATAATTTGGTTGATGAAGTCTTAGGTGAAGGAATAAAGATATGTGAGATCTTCCTGGCTAATATGCTTATAAAAAATTTTCCATTGTTTTGGAATGACTTCAAGAATTTTTCGAAGCACAAGAAGACAAACTTGACTTTACCAGAGGTTATCAATCACACAAGGATGAATGATGCTAACCGTTTGAAGGATAATCCATTACAAGAAAATGTGTGTATAGCGACAACAATTGTTTGTAGTGATGACTTTTTTGTTGTTGCTATAGATTTTATAGCGATGACAAGAGACATTACTGAACTTGTATACGGTGACAACTTAATTCAAAATTATAATGACTTTTTTTTTAAATTTTGAATTTTATTGTCGTTGCAATATATATTTTTTTGCGTTAACATATTTTAAAATTTGACTCTTTTTATTTAAAATTTAATTATTTCAGTGATAACATGCCGTCTTAATAAAAATTTATGGTAGAAACATATATAATATTTAAAAAAAAATAAAAATAAAAAAGGGAAATTGTTTTTGCCTTAACATGTCATCGCTATAGCGACTTATAGTGACGACATTTTTATTTTTATTTATTTTTTAATGCATCATTTGTAATGATTAAAATACTACTGCACATAGGCATATACTATTTAAAATATATATCAAAATATAGCTATGATAAAAAAATAAGATATTTTAAATAATATAAAATATTATGTTGTCTACAACTATACCAAAATATACCTAAAAAGACTAATCTAATCTAACGAAAATATCATTATCTTCGTCTTGATTCTGAGTAGGCTGAGGAGGGATGTACTACATTATATTATCTATACATCCGTCCATACGATCCATCCTGGCGTTATGGCTTCGAACCAACTCTAATATTTCACCAATTTTGGGATCAGGTTGGGGCGGCAGTAGATTGAGATATGTCAGGCTCAAACTGTGAAGTAGGACCAGAGATAGAAGCACTGGACGAAGAAGAGCTTAACACTAAACGTCGAACACCTTTCTTAAAGCCTTGATGCCAACCTAGAACTACATCAACTATGGGAATCTCATTGACTAATTGTGGTTCATTACTCAAACCTTCCTCCATTATTGCTTGAGTTTGAGATGCTTTCTTGTGAAGACTAACCATTTCTTCTTACAATTAAAAATTTAAGAATTAATTAATTTAGAATAATTTATAAAATACTAACGTATAATATTAAAATAAAATACTTACATGACGTTTCCTTGAGCCTTAAGAGATCCACTCCCCATTTCTTATGTGCAAATATTTATAAGTTTCAATCTCTAATGGCAGTTGCTAGGTTTGTGGATTAGCCTTTTATTTTAGTAAAAACAACAAGTTAGTAATATTATGATAACATTATAACAAAAAATATCATTAAAATGCTATATTCTATACTTCTTATGTTGATATATGGAGATAGATCTTGAACTATGGAGACTGGGATCAACCGAATTTGCCCTATTAATCTTGTTCTCTTCTGACCGTGCCTATAACAAATGAAGTGAATTTAGGGTTTGCATTTTAACATTGTACATATATCCACTCAAGACACTATAACTTGAATAAAAATTACCTTCGTGTCAGTAAAAGACCAGAAGTCAACGCATCACTTCCATACATCCTCCTCAAATTCATTTGTCCTCTAGTTATTATCCACCATCCACTTAGCCTTGATCTTATTTTTCCTGTTGTGGTATATATCTTGAAACAAGCGCAAAAGACTTCTAACGACCATATTCCACTCATTGCTCTACCTCCACTACTCCATATTAAAATATTGCCGCACAATAAAATATTATATATATATATACCTATTAAAATTAAATAAATATGTATTTTAGTTTATAATTTATTATTATTACCTCAGGATTAGGCAATATCTTAGTCTTATCTTTCTGAGGGACCTCTTTCCACGACTTATAGTATAGTGGAATCTCACCAATTGCATTGCCCACACACCTATTAAATTGTCGAACATATGGTCCTACAGCATGGAGTGTGCCATCAACCATAGATAATTGGATAGGGAATGACATTTTTCCATTTGCCACCTACTCTCGATGGAGACTGAGGTCTTTCCCCTTTTCCCTTCCTTTTTGTGGTCTCACCGGTGGTGTTGCAATAATAAATGTATTAGGAATTAATATTAGTAAGATAATAAACATATTAAGTAAAATATCAAGTAAATAATAATTACCTGGCTCACACTTGGATAACAATCGACGCTATCCTTCGGGGGGTTCATTGCCTTCATCCCCACCACGATATCTCGCACCGATATCACCCATAGCTATATCTTACCATAATTAAATTATGCGTACATAAAGATATTAATATACATACAATAATTATGAAGTAATGTGGTATAACACAAAATGAATAATTTATATAACAATAATATTACATAGAGTTCAAAAATACTCGGCCGAAGAGATCTAAATACCATGTACATACTAATCAGAACAATAATCAAAGTCATCACTATAACTATTTTCATCTTCTTCGGAACTATCCATATCGGAATCCACAAAACCCAAGCCCTTGTCTCCAATGTCTTTGTCGTCATTCTCCATATAATTGGTGGTCTCCATCTCATCGACATCTTGGACCCCAATATTTAAGTCAACAGAATTGGAATCAATTACATCCACCATATCAACCTAATCATCATCATTTAAATACTAAATGTGGTGATGGTTGACTTTCCAGACCACCCTTCAATTAGAGCCACTAAGCAGATCATTAACATACCAAAAATGTTTTTCTTGAGATCCCAATATGTATTGATTATTCTTGTACCATTATAACCCTGTATAAACACTCGTGATGTTGCTATCCCATTTGATTATCTTCTTTCTAGGGTCAGTGTCAAGCCATTCACACTTGAATAACACAAAAGAGAAATCATCAAAGTAAGATAATTCTATGATCACCTATATTTGGCCATAAAAATAAGTATCATCAACTCTAAGGACACACACGCCATTGTTTTGTGTTCTTTTGTTGGAGTCTCTATGATGAGTTAAGTACTTAACTCCATGAATCACACAGGCATGATATGTTGATGCCACACTTAATGGATGACGAGATAAAGAAAATAAATTGTCATTGCATTCAAGTGATCCACTCTATTGTAACTAATGCATCTATATACATTTGGCCATCAAAGGTTATTATGAGAGAATATAACTTTTTAAAAATTATATTTCAATTGTATTTGTTAATGGTAATACATTTTACCTTAGATTCAAACCAAGATGTAAGTTCTTTCTTTTGGATATCAACCAAATTACCGCCATGTTGTCTAATTTCAGACATGCGTTCAATACAACATACAAATAGATTAACATCCCTTAAATATATATGTAGGAAAGGAACATTATTAATTAATAGCAAGGTTGTACTTAATCCAAATAATTTGTATCCCAGGGAAATTATTTAGAACATACCATTCAAGCTCCCTCAACTTATCAAAAGGTTCAATGCTCCTTATTATCTTACTAATAGAATGAGCTTGTTATTGGAAAACAGATAACTAGCATTTTTTTACAATGTCATCTTAATTTCTCTCTACTCTGTTAAACCTTGTCTCAATGCCTTGTAAGTACATAGAATAGAAAGTTAATGCTTCATGAGCCACATAACCTTTGACAATAGAACCTTCCAGCTGTGCATGATTTTTGATATACTCCTTCAAATCCCTTAATTTCCCTTCTATTGGATACATCTATCTCCCATGCACCGGTCCACCAAGTCTTGCTTCCTCTGGTAAGTGCATTATTAAGTGACCCCTAACACTAAAAAAATGTAGGAGGAAATATCCATTCAAACTTAAAAAGAATAACAATTACTTGATCTTGTGATTTCTCCAAGTCAGAATACCATAGTGTCCTTGAGTAAATTTGACTAAAGAAACTACACAATTCAATTATGGTGTTGCCAATATGTTTGTTCATGAATGCATGAACACCAACTACTAATAAGCATTGTAATATCACATGATAATCATGAAACTTTAATATTTTAATCTTACTAGCATTTTCACTCAAGTTCTTCCTTAGGTTTCATAAAAACAGGTCAGGAAACTTCACATCCTTGAAGAATCTTTAAAACTTTCTCCTATTATTAGATGAAAGAGTATAAGATGTCTAAGGTTTCATCAGCTTATTTCCCTCATAATACAGATGCAACTCTAATCATATGTTCATATCTTCTAAATCATGCCATGCATTGTTAGTGTCTTTTGACTTCTCATCATCACAAACTATCATTCCCAAGAAACTTGAAGACACATTTTTCTCAACATGCACCACGTCTAAATTATGCTTCAACAGTGTTGATGAACAACATGTCTGTTCATAAATGATGCTCTTCTTCTTCCAATTAATTTCAATGACATATCTCATTCTCTTCAGACGGTTAGGTTTCTTCCCTAACAAATAGTCAACAAGAAGACTCAGCTGTATCAAAATATCATCAGTTGATAATTCCCTAGGAGGATTCCTTTTCTCTACCTTACCATTAAATTGTAAATTTCTCCTAAAGGAATGATTAGTGGGGAGACTCAGCTTATTCCTCAACCTTATAGAAGGAGTGTGATAAGTTCATATTTTGACACATTTTATACCCTTATAATCTTAGTTTTTGGTATTTTATTTAACTAATATAGGTGAATACTTATTGTTTTATGCTTAAGTGGTAAAAATTACATAAGTATTATTATTTGAGCTAAAATGATAATAATTAAGTAAATTTAGAATAAAATATTATTTATTAATATTTATTGAATTTTATTTTACAGGTTTTATTTTTAAATAAAAGAAAAATAAAAAAAAGATTTCGACCTTTGGACCAATGGCCAAAGGCCGAAGGCCCAAATGCCTGGAACAAAAAGCAAACCAAACGATGCAGCGGCGAGGCAACCAAACAGAGCTCCGCAGGAAGGAAGACGGGAAAAATGTGGGCCACGAGACAAGTCACCGAGGGCTGACGTGTAAAGGAAGATAGCCGCACACGAAAATAAAAGGAGCAGGAAGAGCGTGAGACACAGTAGGCGGCACCAAACAAAAGGTCGAGAGTCAACCGCAAGGCTGACATGGAAAGGACGACCGCAAGGAATAAAAGGTAGAGCCAGGCGTGTGGCAGAGCCGGAGGAGAGCAGCGAAGAGGAGAGAGTGTGCGGTAGAGCCGCATAGAAAAAGTTGTGCGTCTGGAGGAGGAGAGAGCCTTCACAGGCTCAGGCAAGAAGAGACTGCGTGAGGGGACGCGAAGGGCGAGGCCAAAGACGTCAACGCCGTCAGCCGAGAATAAAGAAAAAAAGAAAAGAATAACTGCACAGAAATCAAGGGTACCGAGAAAAGAGAATAAGAGAAAATTTAATACCAGTAGAATTTATTTCAGATAAAATTAATTTTTATCTGAATAAATTCTTGATCTTTTATCCAAAATTAATTCTGGTTATTTCTTTCTCTTATTTTTAATTTATATTTTAGATATATATTTCTGTGTAATTAATTCTATAATTATGGCTGGCTGAATATTTGTTGTTAGGGAATAAATTAAAACCCTGGATTAGGATTTGAATTATAATTTTATTTTCTTTATTTTGTGAGATTGTTTCTTGACTCTATGTTAATTTCTATTGTTTATATGTATAATTCTGTCAAGTATAGTTTATTTGGTGCATGCTTTGTTCTGGTTTCCTTATAAGTGACAGTATGTAGGATTATTTGCCTGCTAGGTGACCATCTAAATATACTAGAATTTATATGTATAAATTGCAGCTAGGTTAGATAGCAATTCACCTAATAGTTTTGTGATTCTAACCGAAGTAGTAAAACGTTTTGATACATGTGGGTCAAGGAAAGGAAATACAGCTAGACATGCTTTTTGTACTAGTTTGGGTACTTAGATTGATAGCCTTTCAATTATACTTAATGCATTAAATCTAGTTAAATATAGGAGCCGCTTATTACTACTATAATGCTAGTATTTAATAGGGTTAATATTGGCACTTTGTCGTATTAATTAATTAAGGGAAGTAATATAAGGTGTATGGACCTACGTTTGGTGTACAACTTGGTCGATCTCATTCTCGCGATTAAATATTGACTTAGAAATTAATATTATATTTCGACCTAATCTAGTGGTGGATTTTGATTTCCCTAGCATATTTATCATATCTGCGGGTTTCTCATTATTTTTATTATTAGTTTATTTTATTTATTCCTTTTATTATTTTTATTTTTATAAACCCCCATCAGTATTTTTCTTATTTATTTATTTAGTGTTATTTAGGGTTTTTATTTTTATATTTATTTTTAAGCTAGTTAAATAGAAGTGATCCATCTCAATCCCCGGCCTAGAACGATATCCTTATTTACCAGTGCTACAATTGACAACAAGAGGGTTTAAATTGCGTGCCGGCTACGACCACACCAATTTTTGGCGTCGTTGTCGGGGACACACCAATTTTTGGCACCGTTGCCGGGAGTGTCCTTATTATAATTCGGGCATGCTAATTATCCTTAACTAGACCACCCTGACACATAGATCATGTTGGGAAATCATTAATGGTCCAAAGTAATGCAACATGCATTCAAAACACCCTGTTATTGACTGTATCTTGTGTGTTAATGCCTAAGATCCACAACTTATTCAATTTATCCATTGGTGGTTGGAGGAACACATTAATATCCATCTTAGGAGAACTTGGACCAGGAATCAACAAAGTTAGCATCAATAACGGGTCTTTCATGCACCACCACGGAGGTAAGTTATAAATGGTCAACATAACTGGCCACATACTATAATTTGAACTCATGCTAAATGGATTAAAACCATTGGATGATAGCCTTAATTGTACATTATCAGGGTCTATTACAAAACCTGGATGGTTTCATCAAAATATTTCCATGCTTCGCCATCAACTACATGAAGTAATACACCTGGTTCTCTTGAGTGCCCCTTCAAATGCCATCTCATACCTTTAGTAGTATGTATGCAAGCATGCAACCTTTTAAATCTTGGTTTCAAAGGAAAGTATCGCTAAACTTATACAGAACTTTATTTGTGGTTGTAGCTTCATTCACCTAATGAGAAGTACCACAAACAGGATAACTATCTCGATTAGCATTTTCTTTCCAATACAAAGCACAATTATCCTTGCATACATGAATTTCTTTATACCCTAAACCAAGTTTGCTCATCTTATTCTTTACCTCATTATGTGATTTTGGTAACTTATTTCCATCTGGTAGTGCTTCTTTTAGCAATTTTATAATTCCATCAAATGACTTGCTAGGCCACTTGTTCAAAAACTTATGATGCATCAACTTTACCAATAAATTTAATAATGAGAACTTCTTGCATCATTTATACAATTCAATCTCCATTTCCTGGAATAATTCATTGTAATATGGAATTGATCTATTGTTAAAGTCATCATATAAAGGGATATCAATATCACCACCATCAATATGCACGTCATCACCAGCAGCTAACACATTGCCCAATACACCCGCTATCTCATCTATCCTTGACTCGACAGTATGCACTGACTCTGACTCCAGTACTGCTTCTCTATGATACACCCATGTGTCATACCCTTATATAAAATTATTCTTCAATACATGGAACTCAACATCATCAAATGATTGCTATACTTTTTTATTGCACTTCTTACATGGATAAAGAATATGCCCATTGCCATTCCAAGTACAAGGTCTAGATATCCTTAGGAACAATTGAAGCCTATTCCAAGATTCTTTAATAATATCTAGCTTTTATCAATCGACATCTAATCTATATGATAAATGAACATTAATTAACTATTTAAGGTTTTATTATTTCTTCATATTCACTATATTTTAATAATGGTAGTTCAAATGTATGTATTTAGCACAAAGATATATTTTCCTTATGTACATGATAAAAAGGGGTTTAAAGATACAAATACTACATAGCTTAATGAGAGAAAACATGAACCAACATATTATATTATTGATTTCTATTACATAAAAATTCAACTTGTAGTTTCACCTCGAATACAATCAATCACCCACTGAGTGTATACTTCTTGTAAAAACATATGAAATCCCACTACTTCAAAAGACTCATTATTGTCATCTAGGTAATCAAGTTATATACTCAACGACATATCATGATAAAACCTCCACTTATTGTCAATCACCATCAAATCCTTTGTAATTTGATTATATTCTCTCATAAAATATCCCTCAATAAACCTTGAATGTGGAAAATTATTATGTACAAATAAATCTATATATCTAGCCCTCACCCATAACTATAGTTGACTTTATGTAAAGGTATGAAAAATATGGTATGACCTGAACTTGTATGGTCCCTCATAAAACCCCCTCTCCAAAATGCAATTTAGATCATCATATATTTATCTCACTTGGTACCTAATATTTTCGTCTGGAGACATAAACAAATAGGCTGGAAAGCATGTGGTAGGTAAGAGAAATATTCTATCACATACAAAAGGGTAAAAGATCTAATGAATTATTTTTAGTACTAAGACTAAATGAAAATTTTTCTTTACTTGGGTTTGTAAAGGCTAGTGTTTGGAGGTAGGGTTAGTGTTTGGCGTTAGGGTTTAGGTTTGATGTTTTTTAGGGTTTACGGTTAGAGGTTAGGGTTAGAGCATAGGGTTTAGGGTTAAGGTTAGGTTTATGCTTTTGTGTTTTGGGTTTAGGGTTAGGATTTAAGGTTTAGGGTTTGAGTTTAGGTTATGTTTAGGGTTAGGGTTAAGGTTTATGGTTTAGGGTTTTGGGTTAGGGTTTAGAGGTTAGATTTAAGGGATGAGAAAAATAGTTTTTAGTTCTCATTTAACCTTGTGGTTTTCATTTGATCCCCTTTTACACACACACATCATACAACAAATTTTCAAGTTATAAACATTATATTATTTGACGAGATGAAATACATAAAATAAACTATTATGTTGACTTTTTTAGTGATATACTTTTTATATTTAATTTATTATATTGATTCTACTTAATCTTTAATATTTTTACTTTAATATTTATTAATTTTATTTAATTACTTTTAATGTCCACATTATTTAATTTAATTTAATTCAAATTTATTACCTTTATATCTAATCCAATCCAATCTAATATATTTAAATACTAATACAATAAACAAAAAAACTTAGATAAATAACTAATACAATCCATTATCAAATTATCACAAATCACAAATCAATATCATTAATCCATAGTATATATCAATATCACAAATCACAATAAAAAACAAATTAATATTACCAATCTATACACATTAATATGCATTATCATATATATATATATATATATATATATATATATATATTCATTAATAACAAAAAAGATACTAACAGTGGTGGAGAAGAGCAGTGGTCAACGATAATGGTGCTCTGACGACTATGTGGAAAGGAATAAAAACACCCTAAAGAGATGGTAAAAGAGAGGCAGAACTAGGGGTAGTGGTGGTGGCAAAAAATTTTCCTTTAAAAATAAAATAGAAAAATGAACTAAATACTATAAAAACTCTATATAAACAATTACTTCACAAAAAAATAATAAGAATGAAAAGATTTTTGAGAATGAATGGCAATGACATTAGCCATAGTCGAGAGAGAGAGAAGAGAGAAACTAGGAGAATAAAGATGGCAGAGGCAGAGGGGAAAAGAGTTGATTTGACTATTTAATAGGGTTTATAATGATAATAATTATCATCACTATGATGGGTTTTAGCTACGTAAAAAAAAATGATGTACCTAGCACATGATGCATGTCATTGCCATAATGCTTCCTAGCGATGACACATGTCATTGCTATAAAGTTTTTGACTGAATTAAATTTTCGTGGAAAATAAACCGCTAAAATTTTTAGAAAACCCTTGTGGCAGTAATAGAGATCTTTAGCGACAACAAATGTCGTCATTATAAACTTTTTTGTGAAAAAAATTTGGTGAATTTGTTTTGGGGGGGTGTTTTCCCGGTTAAATTTATAGCCGCGACAATGTTGCTAATTTGGCGTCGCTGTTGTATTTGTTGCAACGATGTGTCATTGTTATATTTCCTTTTTTGGTGACGAAGGGTTGTTGTCGCTATAGATATCATCGCCATATACCAATTTTCTTGTAGTGATTGTATGTTATATGTTGGTGGATTTGTTGTTGCAAATATGGTAGTGTATGTTATTGTTAAGGAAAAGTATAAGGGAAAGGGGAAAATTCCTTGAAAGAAAGGCCAGCATAAGGATCAACCCAACTTTAAGAAGGATGATAAGATTCTAGAGAATAAAATAAACTTTTATGTCTATAGAAAGACAGGTTACAAGGCATACTGATACTATAAGAGGCATGCATAAAAGGATTGGTTAAAAACAAGACGGATTGGGTTTTGGATATTGATGCTTCCAAGCACTTGTGTGCCAATAGAGATCTCTTCTTTTAGTTTGAGGATAGCGTTAATAGAAAGCATTTCTTTATAGGAAACTCAGCTATTATAGGAGTTGTGGGTAAATGAAAGGTCATTCTAAAACTTACCTATAAAAACTATTTTCTACTATGTGATGTTTTGTATGTCCCCTCCTTGTGTAGGAACTTCATTTTGGATGGCTTATTTAATAGGGTATAAAACCCTTATTTTTCACTACTAAAAAATTTCATTAAAAACATATTACAGAAGTAGAAAATAATTTGAAAAATGGGATGTTATTACTGTACCTGACACAGTAAAGTGCATAAATAATAATTTAATTGAAACAATCCCAATGGGTTCTAGTCAAATTATTACAGAATACACATTAATAGTACGAAATTACAAAACATAGGTTTGTGCACAAGTCCAAAACCATGGACATCATCAAAACCTTTCAGATGTCCCCGCTTACAAGACTTGACCCATTTGAGGTAGACCATTTACTAACCATCCCCCAAAACTTGCACAAGTTCATTTACTAGTGGGAATGAGCGGGTGATTGAGCAAATAGGTACATCACTATACTACATACTAAGTAAATCAAGTTGTTCCCTCAATGTACACATGTATATCAATTTATCATACACAATATAGATTACAGTAAGCATAATGATAAGGTCATATGTAATGATAGAAATACATGAAGTCATATTATCATGCATAATTCCAACAAGTAGAATACTTCATGAATAAACTCACCACCTTTTCACATAAGTATATACATGCTTAATGGTAAGGAGAAATAAACAACCTCAATGGTTGATCCCAATTAACTAAATCCTCAGGTTATACCATTAGTTCATCCATGTAAGAGATAAGTGACTTAATCCATCTAATTTCTAATTCATAATCAAGTAGAAAAGTCCACCATTATCCAAGTGTAATAACTAGCTTTACTCATTTTCGACCATTCATACCATTACTTCCATTCTTACCAAATATTATCCATCCTCTTAATCATCATTTATATTTTATCAACTACTTACTTAATGACCATATTTTATTATCATCAAGCGATTGACTGTGCACCACTCCATGGTCTCTTATACCATGGAAGCCTATCCAAAAATGGACGTAAAGTCTAGGCCGAAGCTAATCACTAAGTGGACATAAGTTTAGGTCGAATCCATCACCACAATAGATATAAGTCTAGGCCAAAGTTAACCAATATGGATATAGGTCCGAGCCAAGGCCAACCAATATGGACATAAGACCAGGCCGAAGCTAACCACCTGGGTAATTAGTCCCTTGTATTGATACCCTCCTAGTACATCATCATAATCTAGAGTAGGTAAGGCACTAAGACCTCTTAGGATCCTGCTCGATGGCAAAGCCCGAAGGCACAAAAAATGCTCAAAGGCAGACTAACCCTCAGTAGTTAATCGAGGTTCGAGTTACCTAGACCCATACTCAACTCAAATTTCTTTCCTTTAAGTGATTAGTATTTTATTCATAAGAATGGGTGATCATATAAGGCCCACACAAGCAAATGAGGTAAATCCCATACTAACCATATTGATCATTTTATTTTCATTTTCCCCCAACCATGTGGGTTTACCATTTATCCTTGGCCAATAAGATTTATATCCATCATAGGGTTTAATTCATGCCCTAATTGATTCTATTTCTCCTATTTCTATTTTATCACTAATTACTAGTGAATTACACCTTTAGCCTCTACATTACTCATAATGTATGCCATAAGTTATGATCCATTTCAATCTATTAATTAGGCTAATAATCCATGTCAAAATATGTATTTCATCCCATTAATAATCATAATATATTCACAAATATAAACCCCAAACATAACCAAACCACAAAGTTATAAATCATACAAACCATTCGAACTAGTCGATCAGTCTTGCCCAACTAGCCGATCGGTTGCACCAACCAGTCAATTGATTTGAGTTGACTAGTTGATCGGTTCAACTCAGACCATGCTTCCTTTAAATCAATCAATTGGTTTGGAAAAATCAGTCAATTTTTTATAAATTAGTCGATCAGTTTTGAAATGCCCCAAAAATTCTAATTTTATTAATTATTGTTAAATAATATTTTATTAAAAAAATTAATTAAAAAAATTATTTTTATTAAAATAAAAAGAAAATTAATTAGGGTAAACTAAGAAGAAATTTATAAGTATTTTAATTAGGAAGGAATTTGGGTATTTTAGCTAATTAAAGATTTTATTTTGGAAATTAATTAAATAAATTATTTTATTTAAAATAAGAAGGATAAAATAGTTTCAAATTAATAGGAATTTTATAAATAATTTAATTGGAGATATTTATGGTGTTTTGCTAATTAAAATGGAAATTATGGAAAATCTTTCAAAAATTCTAATTTAGCCTAAAAAGGGATTTAAATATTATTATTTTTAAACATCCCAATTAATTTAATTAACCTAACCTATTATTTTTCTTTTTTCCCCTTTTCCTTTTTCTTTCTTCTTCTTTTCTTTTTCTTTTTTTCCCCTCCCCGGCCTGAGCCAGCTTGCGGCCTAGTTCCCCTCCCTCTTTCCTTCGGCGTGGCCCAGCCCGCGCGACCGGCCTCCTTCCTTCTCCATTGCTACGCCGTGTTTTACTTCATTTCCCACCGAAACTCTGCATTTCATTTAAATCCCCCCTCCTCGCGCCCAACTGCTCGATCCTCCCTTCTTTTCCTTTCTTTCTTTCTTTCCCTGAACCGCCAGGTTCCTCCCCACCTTTCTTCTTCTTCTTCCTTCGCACCTGTCATCCCTGCCGTTCGACCTGCAACCGTCTGAAGCTCCTGCCACCGATTTTGCCTCTTTGACCGACCGTTCTCATCCATCTCTCTTCCCCTTATTTTGGTGACCTCCTTGAATTGCCCCATCTCTCTTCCTTTTTGCACACGTTCACTCTTTCAGCAAACTAATCTCTGCCCCAAAAGTTGCTGCCACTGGCAAACCCTAACCCTACTTTCATTACTCCCTCGCCAACCCACAGACCTCACCCTATCATTTAAACCCTATAAATACCCCCGAATCTAGCCTGGTATCGAGCTCTTGATCCTAAAACCAGAAAACCTACCTTGCCACCGCCGCCCCTTCAGACTCCATTTTTCGTCTCCCGTTCTGGCCACCCAAGCCTTCCTTGCATTGTCCTCTCCTTACCTAAACCTCCCTCATCCCTTGATTCTTCTTGCACAAGCCACCCCGGCTGTGTGAAGTTTGCCCCTCGACCAACCCATTTTCTGTCTCTGCCACCCTTTGCACCGCCGTCTGCCACCTCTTCCACCACTTCCGTAGCTCCTTTCACCTTCCATTCTATTTTGCAGACCACCCTTTACCTTCCCCTACTTTTCTTTTCCTCTTCCCCCCTCTCCTCCTCTCTTTCTCTCCTTCTTCTCCATTCAGCCACCATCACCGCCGTCGTGCGCTGCCACCTTTCGTTGCGCCACCACCCTCATTCTGTCCCTCTCCTCCTGGGCAACCCTAAACACCCCACCTCCCACCTCCATTCTGCCTCTCCTTTTTCCAACATTTAACTTTTCCTCTTTTCTTCTCTTTTTCCGGTCACCACCGCCGCTTCCGTGCACCACCGTCGGTGCCGCCCATCCCCACCAGCCTAAGGTTGAATCCTAGACCCTCTCAACCCTTTTCCCTATTTTTACAAGCCTTAATTTATTTATTTCATTTATTTGAATATAAATACTATTATTATTATTATTATTAATATTTCTATTTTTAGTATGTATGTATGTATGTATTATTATTATTATTATTAATGTTTTGATTATTATTTCTGTTGAGGGCTGAAGCCCTATTGTATTTTTTATTTTGATATTATTATTATTATTCTTATTATTTCTATTATTACTATTATTATTATTAATATGTGTTTATTATTATTATAATTATTATTACTATTTCGAATTACTATTATTATTATTTCATTATTATTATTACAACTACTTTACTATTAGTTTTGCTAGTATTATTATTATTATTATTATTTTCAATGTTAATACTATTATTCTTTATAGGGTTGAAACCCTATTGCACCTATTTTGAATTATAGTAGTAGTATTATAGATATCAAGTCTTAATATTATTAATATTTTATCAATAGAATTTATATTTCTTATTAGTGTTATCTTTATTATTGTTATTATTTAATAATTTTATTATTATTCAATGTGGGGAAACCTACTTCATTTTATCTTCAAATATTATCCTTACTATTATTACTATTATGATTATTATCATTTTTGTAATATTATTATGGTTTTTATCATTATCATTATTACTATTTCATCATCATCATTATTATTATTATCACTAAATTTTGTTATTTACTTTACTAATGTTATTATTAGTATTATTTTGGTAAAGGGGCCGAAACCCTTATTTCACTTTGTTTTGAATAATGCCCTTTTTATTATTATTGTTACTATTATTATTATTATTCTTATTAATATTATCATTGATATTATCTTTAGTACCTTTATTATTATTATTATTATTATTATTATTATTATTATTATTATTATTATTATTATTATTATTATTATTATTATTATTCTTAGGGTAAAGTCTTCAACCCTATATTGTTAACTTTTATAATAATTCTATTATTTCTTATATCTTCAGTAATTAGAAATTTGTTAATGTTATTTTTATGATATGTTATTATTTTATCAAAGTCCTAAGGAGGTGTAGGAGCGTACTCCAAGACCGGTGTTGTTTTAGGTAAGGGTGTTACTAAGGCCTTTTATGTGTTAATGTGCATTGTATGCCTTGTATGTTATGCATCCTATGTTATTATTATAATTATTTCGTATATGGTATGACGTGGAGTTCAAGCATGTTCGTGTGTTGTTATATGGCATGTGTATTATGTATATGTGATGATATGTGTTGTGACCCTGTAAGACATGCATGTGAGGATGTTGATGTGTTTTGTGTGGGAGAAAGGATGGAAAAGGAGGATGGGGAAAGAAGTTGACCAAGGGAATTGAGTTGACCTAAGTATTTTAATGATTCATGAGTGGAAGAATAAAATGGAAAATTCAGGGTTTCGTGTGAGAGAATATAATTTAAGATTTTGTATAGGAGAATCTAATTTATGATTTTATATGGAGAATCTAATTTGTATGGGAGAATCCAATTTATGGTGTTATATGTGAGAATCTAATTTATGTTTTTGTATGGGAGAATCTAATTTATGTTGTTATATGGGATAATCTAATTTATGGTTTTGTATAAGAGAATCTAATTTATGGTGTTGTATGGGAGAATCTAATTTATGGTTTTGTATGGGAGGATCTAATTTAGTGTTTGGTATGGATGAATCTTTGGTTTTATATGGTTTGAATTTAGGGTTTGGTAAGGATGAATCTTTAGTTTTATATGGTTTGAATTTAGGGTTTGGTAAGGATGAATCTTTGGTTTGATATGGATTGAATTTAGGGTTTGGTATGGATGAATCTTTGGGTTTTATATGGTTTGAATTTAGGGTTTGGTATGGATGAATCTTTGGTTTTGTATGAATTGAATTTAGGGTTTTATATGATGGAATCTTGGGTTTTGCATGGTGGTATTAGGGTTTGCATGGTGATATTAATGGTGCATGGTGGTATTAGGATTTGCATGCTGGTATTAATGGTTACATGGTGGTATTAGGGTTATTAGGGTTTGCATGGTGGTATTAATGGTTCCATGGGGTGTGTAAAGTCTGCATGGGAGTGAAATTTACGTATGAAAAGTTGACTTGGGATGTAAGGAAGATAATAGAATAGTTATATGGGTGTTTGGAAGTTTTGGGTGAAAAATAGTACCTAGGGTATATAAGGGTATGAAGGAGACTGAATTAGGGTTTAGAATGATTAATTATGGGTTGTTGTGGATAACTAGGGTTTAGAGTGATTAACTATGGGTTGTTGTGGTTAACTAAGGTTTGGATATGGGTAACGAGGGTTCGTTGGTCGCACATGTGTACTTGGTGAATAAAGTATGATGATGAATATGGAATCTATGATTTGTGATGTATGAAGTGTAAAGGGAGTGATTCATGCATGTCCAGTGTGAAAGCTTTTGAATAAGATACTTAAGACGCTAATCACTTAAGTGAAAGATTGTTGAGCTGGGCTCAGACTGGTCCACCGGCTAATAATAGTGGTTAGGGCATGATGTCCTATGTGCTTCCGGTCCACCGGCTATAATAGTGGTCAGGCTTTGTACCTGTGCGTTTCCGGTCCATCGGCTATAATTGTGGGGGATTCCGTACTCAACAAAACCGAACATATTTGTGCCAAGATATAGGAAAGACTTATTCTCTTATGATTTATTATCTTGTATTAAGTATTTCAAATAAATCTTTTATCGATTGTAAGATTATTTCCTCCGAGGAATTTTGATTTCGCACTTTGATTCCTATCTTATTATTGATTATAAACTTTTATGTGTACTCTGATTTTGTTGCATGATCCTTTATAGTTTTTTATGAACTGTTGGTTTGAGTATAAATGATAAACTTTTCTCTAGCCTTAACACTTGGTATTGAAACGGTCGGAGAGAACCGGTTTGGTACTAAGTGTGGTGGTAACATCCCCAGAATTCACGGGTTTTAATTTAATTTCTTTTGCTTTAAAAAAAAGTAGTAAATTTTGGGGTGTTACAAGTTTACCCTAGCATCGCATCAATTCACAAATTTTATGCAGATTCTTGCATAAATATTATTTCTACTCACATTAGAACATGTATCAACATCAACCTACGTATTTCTAACTAGATTGTCATACATTTATTAACATAATATTATCATAGCCTATTTTCTCCATTTTCATGCTCTTTTCTCAGTTAATGTCATTTTAACACGTAAATCGTATGTACAACTACATTTCTTCATACCAACATGTATCAACCAATAAAAGGTATCACCTTTCATACTGTAACACATGCTAATATTTTAAAATCTAGAATTACTTACTTGATGCATAATAAATTACCTTAAAAGAAATTTTCAAATATGTGAAAACTTCAAATTTTAAAACCTTAAAATCTAAAATCTTAAATAAGGTATTATACCGGAACTTCATAAAATTTGAACAAGAAAACCAAAAGGAAGAAGGATATACCACTAAGTCAAATAGGAAAAAGCTCAACTAGACCTCTTAATCTTTTCATAAAATCTAACTCTACCTTGCTTATCAATTAAAATAAGATAGAGCTAGAGGTAGGATTAGGAGAGTGTGCAAATAAATTGGAAAGTTCTCAAAGTGTGGAAGAAAAGAAGAGAATACAAAACTTAGGGAAATTTGAGTAGCTAAAAGAAAGTGTCATGCATGGAAGATTGGAGTTATTTATAGCCAACCAATTGATGAAAAAAACAAAGGGTTTAGAAGGTAACTCAAAACCCTACTTATGACCATTTGAATTTGATTAAAATAGACAGATTTAACTAGAATTTGTCGACATAGTCTCCCAAGCTCAATTTGGGACTCTAAGAAACTTAGGTCAATCATGCTAGAATTTCTCATCCACAAATGAAGAAATGGGAGGTCAGTGTGGAAGGAATCTTTGAGTTACTTAAAATCACACCTGAGGTTGAACCAATTGATCTTAGAATCAAGCAAAGGTGAAATGAGGAAGAAGACAGTAGCTAAGGTCATCTCTCTCCCTCATATGTCTCATTCAACCTCTAAAACAAATTGAGGCAATATTTTGGATTAAACACATCATGAAAATGGTTAGAGATATCTTAAGGATAATTAGTATGAGTTGGTACAGCTCCATTTTACTACAAGAGATTTTTTTTAGAAAAATTCAACTAAAAAAATATGACTAGCTCGATAGACTATTCAATCGATTTGGGTCTACCAGTTGATTGTTCATCCACTAACTAGTTAATTGGTTTGGTCAAGGAACTTAATTTGGCTAAATCAACAAACTAGTCTATCGGTTATGGAACCAATTAATGGGTTTGCCTAAAAAACTCAATAAACCTTATTTTCCAACATGATTTCAAATCAATTTTTATTTCAAAATCAAATCATACCATTGAATTAAAATCAAGGGTCCAAAATTTATCAAAATTTCTCATCCATCCATTACACAAAAGTGTAGGGGGTATTACATAGGGTTAGACTAAAACTAGTTTTTGAAGCTTATGAGGTCATGTTGACTATAAATAGGGACTTTGTGGGTTAGGGCTACTTATCTAATCTTCTATTTATTTTGAACATTAGTTATGCTCCTATTGATGAAATTGGTTCTACTTCTGTTTATATTGTTGGGTTTGTATCTTTATGTCATGGTAGGATAGGGCATGTAAATATGTATTTTATTGATAAAATAAAATGTATGAACTTGATTAATATGTTAAAAACTAATGATTATGAGAAGTGTTATGTTTGTATAGAAGCTAAATATGTGAAATGGCCTTTCAAATCTGTCACTAAGATAACAACTATATCTTTGGAGTTGATTCATACAAACTTAGCTAACTTTCAGGACATTATGAGTAGAGGAGGGAAACTATATTATGTGACCTCCATAGATGATTACTCTAGTTATACCAAAATTTACCTCCTTAGGTATAATTATGAAAATGATGGGATGTTCTTAAAATATAAGGCAGAGGTTGTAAACTAATTGGTCCATAATATCAAGAGGCTTAAGTTTGATAGTGGTGAGGAATATGAAAGTAGTTTCCTTAAAGACTTATGTGATCATCATGGGATTATATATGTGGATAATGCTCTTTATACCCCTCAACAAAAGAGTATAGGAAGGAAAAATAGGACTTTATTGGAAATGTTGAATGCTATATCCTTGATTTTTAGTATGTTTGACCAAATTTGGAGAGATGGTGTGTTGTTTACCCATTATTTTCTAAATAGAGTCTCTCATAAGAAGCTATATAAACCACCCTATAAATTATGAAAATATTTTAATACTAATTTAAAATTTCTAAAAGTTTGGGGGTTGTCTAGCTAACGTTGGCTTACTAGATTTTAAGAGAATTGATATAGGAACCAAAATTTTTTATTATGCATTTATTAGCTATACTCATAATAGTATTCCATGTAGATTCTTATGCTTGAGTGATAACGCTGTATGTGACTCTAGAATTGTAGAGTTTTTTTTAAATGTGTTTCTGTGAGAAATAATGCATGCGATGTTTCTAGTTCTTCTAATGCTTCTTCTGTGCCTTTATATTTGCCTTCTCTTCGAGTATTGTAAATGATAATGTGAATGAGACAAAAAGAAGTAAAAGACATAGGGCAGAAACTAGTTTTGGGCTTGGTTTTATTACTATTTTCCTAGTTGGGAATAATGATCTGGGTAAGATTAACTTATACTTTGTGATTACTTATTTGATTAAGGATGATACTAAATCTTATAGGAAAGTTGTAACCTCTATTGATTCTAGTTTTTGGAATTTTTTTTGATAATAATTAGTGACAATAATGATAAATCACACATGAAACTTAGTTGGCTTACTTACATTTCATTTTTAAATGATGATCTTAAAGGAGAAATTTATGTAAAGCAGCTTAAGGGCTATGTGGTTGAGGCTAGGAGAAAAAATTGTGTAAATTGAGAAAATCAATATAACCTTAAGCAAGCTCATAGATAATGGTATAATAAATTTTACCAGACTTTATTAAGTGATGGGTATGTTGTAAATGCATCTGATTCTTATTCTTACTCCAAGTTATTTGGATATGATTGTGTGATAATATGTCTATATGTGGATGATATGTTAATTCTTGACACAAATGTAATTGTATTTAATGAGATTAGATTATTTTTGTGTTCTCATGGTGATATGAAATATTTAGGAGAAGCCAATGTCATTTATGGCGTTAAATGATAAAAACTAATGACATATTTTCCTTGAGAGAGTCACATTACATTGGAAAGATTTTTAAAAAGTTAGATTGTTTTTATGATATGCACATGAAAACTCTCTATGAACCTGGCATATATTTAAAAAACAAACAAGATTGTAGTGTTTTACACAATAAATATGCTAAAAAAAATAGAGAGTGTGATATTTCTCATGAATTATATAAAACCTCACATAGTTTATATGGTGGGTAAATCAAGTAAGTATACTCAAAACTAAGGTAGTGATCATTAGATTGTCCTTCATCATTTGATTAGATACCTTAAGGATATTAAGGATTTGGATTTTTATTTGTGTAAATTTGCTTTTGTGTTAGAAGAATTTGTGGATGCTAACTAGATTTATGATAATGCTAAAGTAAATTCCACTAGGGGTTATGTGTTTACCCTAAAAGAGAAGATGTGTCATGAAAGTATACTATAAAGACATGTATAACTCACTCTACTATGGAGTCAGAGTTCATTAGCCTTTAGTTGGTTGTATAAAAAGTAAAGTAGTTAAGGAACTTTTTGACTTATGTGTCATTGTGGAGGAAACCTTGTGTATCAATTTCCTTGCATTGTGATTCACAAGTAGTTATCAGTGTTGCCAAGAATAGTGTATATAATGGTAATGCGACATATCTGTGTGAGAAAACTAGTAAGAAATGGTGTAATTTTCTTAGGATTTGTTGAATTAGAGAAAAATCTACTAGATCCTCTTACAAAGAGTCTAATGAGGAGAGTTATCCTTGAATATTTAATGGAGATGGGGCTTAAGCTTTTGAGTTGGTTAAATTATGGGGGATAACCCCACCCTATTTGGACATGCCTTAGCTTGGCTCTACCTCAACTTTGTCCCAATGTGACCTAGATTGATTTCACTCGATTCCAACCTAACTCTACCCAAGCCTACCTTATCCTGACTTGACTTATCCTTGAATGAACTTGTTATAACCTAACTAGGCTTAGGCTTGCCTTAGACATTATCCAATATAAGTTCACCCCATCTTGACTTAACTATGCCTAGTCCTACTCTTCCTTGACCTGACTTGACTTGGGCTTACCCAGTCACTATTTAAGTTCATCCAAGCCCTCCCTATTATGACCTAGCTTGGTTTATGCCTACATTGTCTCAAGCTAAATACACCCAATCCCACCTCATACTGAATTAACTTTTCCTAGGCCCAAAATACCTTAACCAAACCTAACTCAAGTTTTCTTTATCTTAACTCGAAACTACTTGATCTTATTTTATTCTAATGAGATTCTATCTAGACACATCCCTATCTCGGCTAAACCTATCCTGGTTTAGGTTGGAATGAGGTAGGCCCAAGCATGGTTAGAATAATATGGGTTTAGGTTAGCTTAGTTTGGATCAGGGTGAGCTAGGTTATGATGGGTAGGCTTAGGATGGATCTGAATAAGAAGTTTTGGGTTATGGTTGGAATGAGATAAGCTTGGTTAGTGTCAGGACAAGATATGGCAGCCCTAATAGGTTTTAGGTTAAGATAAGGTGGGATCGAATGAAGCTAGGTTATAACAAGGCAAACCTAATTAGTTGGATTGTGATGGAGCAAACCTGGATTAGATCATTTAAGCATGGAGCATGCCTTGTTAAGTCTAGAAGAGGTAATGTAATTCCCCAAACATTCCTAATCCTAATTCTTGGATGATTAGTCTTCTATTCCATTCTCTAACACTTAAACCTTGTGTGGACACTTTATCTATACCTCTCAAATCCTCAATTTACTTTCATATCCTTTAAAATCATACTTTTCAATTTAATAGACTAGGATTTACTGTAACACCCCAAAATTTAGTACGTAAAAATTTTATTTTGTGAAAGTTATAATTGTAAAATAATGGGTGTTCCCGCTACACTTAGCATGATGTCTGTGAGAGTATGGGATTATCAAATTGATGAGATTATGGCTCAATGGTGTTGTTATTAATTAGAATAAGGCTCAAAAATTAGGGATAGATGATAAGAAAATGTGAATAGGGTGAACTAAGGATGAATATGATTCGAACCAAGTGATGGTGATTTCGGTGATGATGGTTTATTAATGATGATGGTTTGAATGATGTGAACTAATTGGTATATGCATTTGAAAATGGTATGTTGATGATGATAAGGATTTGAATGTTAGGGTTTAGATGGAGGATGAGATCGTGGTTTAGGGTTAGGTTTCAGTTCGAATAGAAGGGTTAAGGTGATGTTTGGTTTGGATGTAAGGTGGTAGGGTGTCAAATGGTGGTTTAGGGTTTCTAATGTGTAAACCAAATTAGGGCTGCAATTATCTTTAAATTAGAGTGAGGTTTGGATGAAAATTATGGATGGAACAACATGGATTATGGAGAGTAGAAAAGATATGAATTAATTTCTAATTCACACGGACAAAGAGATTAAAACTTTCAAGCAAAATCGTTCACATAGATTTGATTAACTTGAATTGAACTCACAAAGAAATCCACTTGTATTCAACTTCAATATTGATCTTCAATCTTCTATATCCATAATCATTTCTTCCATGGCTATTTATAGCCATTCTACCACTTAGCTAAAAAGCATAATTTAAAAGATTCTAAGTTAAAAGATATTATGCTACTTTATGCTAACTTTATACTTTATCTATTATCCAACTCTACTACTTAATTAATTAATTAATTAAATTAATAATAGTGCTCGATCAATGCTGAAAATAAACTCCCCATGCACGTGGTCATCATTCCATGCATGCCGTGCACATGCACGTAGATAGTTAGTTGCTTGTTTGGTACGTTTTTAGCAACATAACCATCCATTGGTCTTCAAATTTATGAGAGATACTTTCTAAATGAAGAATAATTGGTTCCATAATTATGAAAGCTAATTCTTAAGCGTTTTCTCCTATATCATTATCCCCTTGTTGATTTAAATTTGCCTTCAAATTTGCATCTCCATAGTCTAAATCTATCTAAAATATAAAAGGAATGTTTTAAACTCATTTGTATACCCCAAATTAGGCAAGATAAAATTCTGATTAAACCCTAACCCTACACATACGTATTATTTTTAGCTATAATTTATATATTAACACGAGCATATATATTCATTTTGAAAATACTAACATAGAATACATGAATTATTAATTATTAATATGGAAACGTATATTATTCCATACGTCCCAAAATTTACACAAAAATGAAGTTATGCATGCTTTCATATTACAGAAAAAATATAAAATTTTTGATACATCAACTTAACATAATTTTTATTCTAGAATTAAACCTATTATATTTACACAAAAAATCTTCCATATAAGGAAATTTGGATTTACCTCCAAGCTAAACAAATTATACCACAATTGTAACACCCCCAAATTTACTACTGAAAATTTTTGCTTTAATAAAAAGGTTTCATGGAAGTAAAATGACAAAACCATAAACTCGGGGGCATTACCGCCACACTTAGTACCAGATCGGTTCACTCCTACCATTCCAGTACTAAGTGCTAAGGCTAACCAAGGTTATCATCCAATACGAGTCATTAATAAAACACAAGTCATTAGTAAAACACAAGTCATACAGAAATCAGAGTGCAATTTAGGATTACAATCCAAAGAATACGTAACTAGAGTTTTTCAAAACATAAAGGATTGTTCGACACCACATAACTAAAATAAAATAATACATGGTCCAATAAATAAACAGAGTTTGGCCGAGTCACTCTCGATCCCCAAGTCAGGTCTAGGCTGAATGCTCAGCCCCACCCGATGCCTCACAAGTGTCGTAGGCATTGAAGATGTCGTCTCCTACCTGCACAAACTCAGACGGGTCTTCTACTCGTGGGAATGAGCAGCACCCATGAAATGGGTGATTAATACGCTACGTACTGAGTAAGGTAACAGATGCACTAAGGCCAACATACAAAACATACCACACAGTATACATGGCATAATCACATGAGCAACATGTTGTAAAACAGATGATAAAGGCCAGCTATGATCCGGATAGACTTATTCTTTAAATCTCTAGTAAATATAATCGATTCATGTCATAGTCTTTATCAATCTAGGTGAGTACGGGAACCCCACTATTATAGCCGGTGGATCGGTCATGCAGGGCAAAATGCTCCTGGCCACTATTATTCACCGGTGGACCGGTCATGTAGGGCAAAATGCACCTGGCCACTATTATTCGCCGATGGATCGGTCTGGCCTCGACTCACATGGTATTTCACTGTAATTACTTCATGTCTTTCCAATGTCTTGTCACAATTATGTTTGGTTTGTTGAGCACGAAACCTCCACTATTATAGTCGATGGATCGGTCATGCAGGGTAAAATGCGCCTGGTCACTATTATTCGTCGGTGGACCGGTCATGCAGGGCACCTAAGCTCCTAGCCACTATTATTCGCCAGTGGACCGGTCTGGGGGCTCAACAGTCTTTCTCTTTAAGTGGTTAGTATCTTATTCATGTCTTATTCGATAAGCAATTCGCCCTTGACATGCATGTCACCAACATTCTACATCTATCCTCTCAAGGGGCCCATCCCATATATTGAAACTCCTACGCTCCTTATCACGCCCCGACATCCATTCCCCCTTATGCTTACACATAATGAAACCTAACTCCTAAGGGTGTGGGTTAAGGCCCAACACCTCATGAAATCAACCCCACTTACTATCACCCTCTAGGGTTTTCCCTTGAAAACCCTAAATGGGACCTATGTGGCCCAACTTTCTCTCACTTACACTATCATTACTTCATTCCTCGCTTCACACCTTGTCTCCATTAGATCACATCCCAAAACATATCACTTTACCTCTCGACTTCTTATGTGACTGGAAAAACCCTAGTTGGTCACCTCAAACCCTAGTACCTTTCTTCTCCCACAAGTAACCTCTCTATTTCTCACTTAATATTCCTTTTCTCCTATGGCACCCATACTCACCCTTTATATAATAAATTCCCACTCTTAACCCGTACTCCACTCTCCCTTAATCATTTTTTACTTCCACATTTTTTAGGTTACCGCTTCCTCCTAAAACCCTAATCAGGTCCCGTATACACCCTTACGCCAACCTACGTACTATTTTTCATCCCAAGTCTCCAATCACTATACAACTCTCCCCTTAACTTATTTACACCCTAAAATAACTTTTCTCATGTAAAAATCACCCCCATACAAGTTTTATCCATCCCATGCAAACATCCAAAGTCCCCATGCAAATTTTAGGATTCCCATGCATGGTTCCCATCTCTCATTCATTTTGGTCATTCCTTCCTCTTTAATTTCCTCTCATGAATCATAAGGTATTTTGGTTAACCTCATATCCCCCTTCGTGAACTCATTTCCCATTTCTTTCTTTTGGTCCTTTCATTCTCATATCATATTATCAATTGCCCTAGCATGCATGTCCTAGAGGGCCATATCATATCACACCATAATCACCATATATACATATTATACTCATGTTATAAGAAACACATACAAACATACCTCAACTCCAAGCTGCGCTACACATAAGCAAGTTAATGACAATCATATGATACACGACATAGCATGATATATAGCATCCAAGGCATACAAGTCACATAACACACATGGGCCTTAGCTACATCCTTACCTAAAGCGACGCCGGGCTTGGAGCACGCTCCTACGATTCCTTAGGGTTTTGGCGCGATTCACCTATAAGAAGGAAAATACTAAGGATTAGTTTTCCTCCTATCAAAAGTACTATTACTCCTTATTTTAGTCTAAGATTAGGGTTATTATTATTAAAGGGAGCATTACACATGAAAACTAGAGTTTTTATCTTCAAGTTAGCCTACTAGATATTACTAGTTAAAATATGTTTATTTTAATATTTATTGCTATATTTATATTATTAAACCTAATAGATTTATTCTTCTAATAATAGTACTAATACTAATTATAGCAAAATAGTGATAGTGATAATAATAATAATAATAATAATAATAATAATAATAATAATAATAATAATAATAATAATAGTAATAGTAATGCTAATGCTTATGGTGATAGAAAACCTAGCATTTTTAAGGGTAAGGCTAATAATAGTGTTAGCGTTAAAATAATAATATACTAATTGTAATACCAACAAAGTACTAATATTCTTAAAAATAATAATGATAACAGTTATATTTTGAATAATAATAATATAAGGGTTCAAATATTTTTGTCACAATAATAGTAACAAAATAATAACAATAATAGTAGTAATAACTAATAATGATACCATAGTAATAATGTTAGTGATAAAGATATTAGGAATAATATTAGCAATATTCTAATATTAAATAGTAAAATACTAAGGCTTAAGTATTCTTCTTCTTTAACAACAAAATGGTAATACGCCAACTTCAGTTTAAATAACATTAGTAATAATAATAATAATAATAATAATAATGATAATGATAACAGTGTTAAGTATAATAATAATAACAATAACAATAATAATAGTGACCGAAATGATAGTAATAATATAAGGGTCCAATTATTTATATTAATAAATAAAAGTGATAATGGATAAAGTTAGTATTAACAATATTAGCAAGGAAATAATGATAATGATAATGGTAATAATAATAGTAATAATAACAATACTATAATAATAAAGTTGGGTTAAGTAGTAATAATAATAATAATGGCATTAATAATAATAATAATAATAATTAAGAATACTACTAATAGTAATGATAATAAAAATGGTAATAGTAATATAAGGATCCCAACATTTACACTAATAATAAAAGTGATAATGGCCAAGTTAGATTAGTAAGAAAATAATAATGATAATACTAGTAGTGGTAGTAAACTAGTAGTAATATTAATAGTAACAAAGATCACTTTATTAGTACTAGAGTTGTAACCCTTTTTAAATAACATGCCATAGTTATAAATATTTCTGAAATTAGGTTAGGTAATAAAGGGGATACATACTAATAATATTAATAATGGTAATAGTAATAGTAATAATAATACAACACTAATAATAATAATAATAATAATAATAATAATAATAGTAATAGTAATATTAAGGATAATATTATTAATATTACTAAAAATTATTAACACTTATAGAAAATAGTCTAAGGGCTAGGGGAGTTGGAGTACCACCTAAGGTCGGCGGTGGAACCGGCGGCGCGTGGTGACGACAACGAGGAGGAAGAGAGGTGGGAAGATGGATATGTAGGCTAAAGGAGAGGAAGTGGAGGAGTGTTTGAGGTGGTGGAAGGTGTAGCAAGTGGAGAGGGGTGGAATGGAGCCAGGAGTGGCGATGCACGGCGGTTGGTGCGGTGGCTTAAGGTGGTGGAAGATGGAGAAAGTAGAAGGAGAGGGAGGCAGGGGAGATGAAGGTATGGGAAGGTAGGGGAAGGTTCCCTGGATGTTGTGGAGGAGGTGCTAGTTGCGGCGGGATTGGCGGTAGAAGGTGGAGTGAGGGGCGGCGAGAGGCTGGAGTGGGCTGATCGGGTTGACAACTTTGCACGGCTGAGGCAGCTCGTGCAGAGCAAAATAGGGAATAATGATGGCTCGGTTTTGTAGAGGGAGGTGCGGGGAAGGTTTTGGTGGGTGGCATTTGCAGCGGCGGTCGTTGACGGCGGCCGAGTAAGGGTCTATTTGGGCGGCGGCAAAATGCTGAATTTCTAGGCTTGCAAAAAGAAGAAGCTCAACCTAGGCGGCTAATAGGGGTATTTATAGGCTAATTGAGGGGGAAAATGACGAAGGGGAAGAGGACAAGTGGGGCAGGTGTGTGAGGACCATCGACCGGTGGTGGCAGGTGGTGCAGTCCTGCCATGGCAGGTTAGGTTGGGTCGGGAGAAAAAAGGAAAGGAGATGGGCATGCGGGGAGGGGAGAGATGGGGTTGGTCGGGGTCGAAAAAGGGAAGAAAATGACGGGGAGGGGAAGAGAGGGGAGGCCGGACGGCATGCAGTGGTGGCCTGCGGAAGGAAGGCTACAGGTCGGGGTTATAGGTCGGCGCTGCAGGTCGGGGAAGAAGAAGGAAAAGGAAAGGGGGAGGACCAGGTGGTCCAGGGGGAGAAAAGTAAAAAAAAGAGAGGACCGAGCGGGCGGTTGAGCATAGGGGCAAGGCTCGTGGCTTGGGCCGCATAAGATTGGGAGAGGGGAAGGTGATCTGGGCCGGCGGGCTGGCCTAGTCGGGGGAAAAATGGGGAAAGAAAGAAGAAAGGAGACAGAGGGAGAGAAAAAAGAAAAGGGAAAGGGGAAAAAGGGAAAATAGGGGGAAAATAGATAAAATAACTTATAGGAAATAGGTTGTAGTATTTTTGGTAGATAAGCAAATTTTAATAATTTAACTTAATATATTTTAATATATTGGTTTAAAAAGTAAATTTTAGAAAATATTGGTTTGAAACATTATTTAAATAGAATGAGTATGATAAAATAAAAATTTATTTATTTTAATTTATTAAATATTCACATCTAATTTTATATACTCAAAATCCACAAAATAATTAAATTAAATAGATTTAAAAGGAAAAATCCTCAAAATAAAATAATTAAATTAAATAAGTTTAAAAGCTAAGTTATCCCAAATAAAAGTGATTTATTAAATTATAGACTTTTAAAATTTTGGGGGATTACAACAAAAATATCTCTTCCAAGGACACCTTTAGCAAGATTGGAATTACCTATAATTACAACATAATCCACAGAAAATATGTACATATATTAGTATCTATACTAAGATGAAATAATTATATAAAAATTAATAGGAAGTAATGCTAAATAGATTTGAAAATTTAACTAAGGGTCGTGGGTGCATGGCACAACCATGCACCACACTTGCACAAAAGAAACCAATTGGGCATAGGCTCGATGCAAGCACTACCCCAGAAAAGGGTTTTAATAACGATTGTTTTATTATTTTAATAATCGTTTTCAACCATTATTGAATCGCCTATTATTAGAGCTTTAATAAAGGTTCATAACCGTCATAAAAAAATATATGAAAAACTACAAATATTGGGGTAAACTTGGTATTTAAAAATGGTTTGTAAGTCACAACCGTTGTTAAAATATCGTTGTATTAGGGTTTTAATCATTAATTATGCATTTATTAAGCCCTAATACGTATTAAATAAGCATTAAGCGGATCTTTTAATAATGGTTTTGAGCTAAAACCATTGTTAAAACACACTCAATTTAGCGTTTTAATAATTGATTATGCATTTATTAAACCGTAATTGAGATTAAATGCTAACTTTTTATAACGGTTTTTTAAGGATAGCCATTATTAAAAATGGTTTTAATAATGATTCTTACTTACAACTGTTATTACAACTTATCTATTTTTTTTATATTCTTGTTGTTTTGTCCTAGCTCACATAAACAGTTATATGTTCAAATATTTACTAAATCTATAATGTAAAACAATATTAATACATATATCCCACACAATAGCATGCTTGATTGCAAACTTGATGAAAAAATCCACTCCTTCATTATATTTTCTAGATAAATGATTTGCAGACAACCATTTTTTATCCATAGTTTTTTCAATCTAGATGTATCCCATGCAAAAGTAATTATTACAAATCAATTCAATTATTAGTTTAATAATTGAAAAACTGCTTATGTTTAGAAAGAATTAATCTAAAATGTATCATGCTATTCTATTTATGTATATACAAATCATGATAACACGTTTCCAATAAGATATTATATAAGCCACTCATACTTAGAAAGAGTTCACACACACACACACACACACAATGGTTCAAATTACAAAAAATATACATACTATGGATTTAAAGCAATACAACACTATTTACATCAAAAGGTTGCTAAAGCCTAAACACCTAACTAAGAAAAACTCATAACCATCATATTAAATCCCCTGATAGCCTTGTCGAGCCTGACTAATAACTATTACTCTTAAAGTCTGCTCATCTCGGTATGTTATCTGTTTCCTCAAATCATCAACAAAGAGTCTAGTCATAGATACTCTAGGGTAATCTAAAATACCCCAAAAATCCTAATTTTAAGAATTATAGCTAATTAAGGACGTATTATAAAAATTAATCAAATAAAATATTTTTATTCAAATAAAAGGAAATTAATTAGGGTTAATCAAGAAGAAAATAATAAATATTTTAATTAGAAAAAAATTGGGTGTTTTGCTAATTAAAAGGGAATTTAGGAAAAACCTTTCAAAAATCCTAAATTAGCCTAAAAAGGAAATTAAATAATATTTTATTTAAATATTATTATTTTTAAATATCCTAAAATACAAAAATACTCCAAATATCCTAACCCACCTTGTTTTTTTCCTTTTTTTCCTTTTCTTTCCTTTTTCTTACCTTTTCCCTCAACCTAGGCCAACCCGCGGCCCAAGACCCTTCCCCTCTCTTTTTCTCCTTTGGCGCAAACCATCTCCAGAACGCCGCATTTCGTTATATTTTTCTCCTGTCACCGGTTCGGTTCTGAAATACCCCAAAACCTAATTTTAAGAATTTTAATTAAATAAGGATTTATTTTAGAAATTAATTAAATAAATAATTTTTTATTAAAATAAAAGAGAATTAATTAGGGAAATTCAAGAATAAAATAATAAATATTTCTATTAGAAAAATTTGGGTATTTTGTTAATTAAAATGGAATTTATGAAAAATCATCTAAAAATCCTAAATTAGCTTAAAAAGGGATTAAAATATTATTATATTTAAATATTATTATTTTTAAATATTTCAAATATTCAAATTAATTTAATCGACCCAAATCACCTATTTGTCTTTTTCCTTTTTCCTTTTCTTTCTTCCTTTTCTTTCCTTGTTCTTTCTTCTTCTTTTCTTTTTCTTACCTTTCCCTCATTTAACCTGGGCCAGCCCACCAGCCCAAGCCCTTCTTCCCTTTTATTTCCTTCGATGCATCCCGCTTCCTTTCTTCCTTTCTCTCCTTTCCGTAGCCCGCTTCTCCCCTTTCTTTTTTTCTCCTACCGCGTCCCGGTTCCTTTCTTTTTCTTCCTTTAGCACGACCCAATACCGGAACGCCGCATTTTGTTAAGTGTTTCCCCCCATCGCCCTGCCGGTCTCCCCTTCTTTTCTTCCCTAGACCGCCAATCTAGCCCCCCTTCTTCTTCTTCTTCCTCAACCATTCACACCTGCACTCCGTCGACCTGCAACTGTCTAAGAATCACGCCGCTGGCCACACCCATTTGAACGACCGTTTCTCCCTTTTTTTCCCCGTTGTTTCACCTACCACGCTGAACCAACCCACTTCTCTCACAGTTTCTCCTTTTCCTACGCGACACCCTGCCACATTTTTGTATTCACCGGCCTCCTTTGCCGTCACTCCCTTCTGACCATAGCGCTCCCTTTTAAGCTATAAATACCCCCATAATCTGCCCTGTATCGAGCTTTTGGTTGCTTACCCAAAAAACCTTCCTTGTGCGCCGCCACTACTTTAGACACCATTATCGCCGCCTTCGGCCAATGCCACCGCCCTCTCTGTCCACCCAACTAATCCTTGCACCACCCTCTAACTAATGACACCTCTCTTGCCCCTCGATTTTCCCTGCACAAGCCACCCCAGTTGTGCAAAATTTCCTCCCCGATCAACCCTTTCTTCCACCTCTACCACCCTTCACGCCGTCGTCCACCACCACTACTACCGCTGCCACTGCTCCTTTCACCTTCCAAAAACCCCTGAAGACCATCCTCTATCTCCCCTACCCTTCTTTTCCTCTTCCTCCCTCTCCTCCTCTCTTTCTCTTCTTCTTCCCCATTCGACCACCACCATTGCCGCCGTGCGTCGCCACCTTTAGCTGCGCAACCACCCTCATTATGTTCCTCTCCTTCTAGATAACTATAACCACCCCTACTCCCACCCTCATTCTTCCTATCTTGTTCCTAACCTTCAGCTTATCCCCTTTTCTTCTCTTTTTTCGGCCACCGCTGCCACCGCCGTGCACCACCGCCGACACCGCCTGTCACCACCAGCCTAAGGTGGAACCCTAAACCCTCTTAACCCTTTTACCCTACTTTTACAAGCTTTATTTTATATTATTTCCATTATTTTGAGTATACTACTACTACTACTACTACTACTATTATTAATGTTACTACTATTATTGTTATTGAGGGCTGAATCCCTATTCGGTTTATTTCAATTTTATTATTATTATTATTATTATTATTATTATTATTATTATTATTTATTATTATTATTATTATTATTATTATTATTATTCAATGTTGGTATTATTATTCTATATAAGGCTGAAACCCTATTATGCCTATTTTGAATTTTAGTAGTATTATAAATATCTTGTCTTATTATTATTTGTATTATTATTTTTTATTATCATTAGTATTTATTAGTATTATTATTAGTATTATTATTATTATTATTATTATTATTATTATTTATTAAGTTTATCATTATGTAGGGCCGAAACCCTACTTTATTTTATCTTTGGTTATTATCATTATTATTATTACCATTATGATTATTATTATTTTGCAATATTATTATGGTTTTTATCATTATTATTATTACTACTATTTCATTATTATTATTATTAGTATTAGTATTATTTTGGTAACGGGGTTGAAGCCCTTATTTCAGTTTGTTTTCAAATTATGCCCTTATTATTATTATTATTATTATTATTATGGTTATTATTACTATTGTTATTATTATCATTGTTGTTATTATTAGTATTATTTCTATTTTCATTATTATTATTATTAGAATTAAATCTTCAACCCTTATATTATCAACTTTTATAATATTACTATTATTTCTTATATCTCTAGCAAAATTAGTAATTAGTTAATGTCATTTTTATTAATATGTTATTATTTTATCAAAAACCTAGTCTTAGAGTAAATTAGGAATAATAATATTTTTGGTAGGAGGGAATCTAATCTTTAGTTTTCCCCTCATATAGTTGAGACCAATCAAAATCCTAAGGAGCATAGGAGCGTGCTCCAAGACCGGTATCGTTTTAAGTAAGGGTGTAACTAAAGCCTTATGTGTGTTGATGTGCATTATATGCTTTATATGCTATGTATTCAATGATTATCATTATAATAACATTGGGATGGTTTCAAATTATATTTCGTTTTATGTTTAAATACCACATATTAATTAGTTACACCATCATGAGTTGCATTTCAATCATATTGTAATGGTCTTCCTAGTAAAATACCACAAGAATCTATAGTCAAAACATCATATAATACCTTATCATGATAATCATTAATGCAAAAAGAATTGAGTGTTCGTTTAGTTACTTTAGCTCCTTTGTCCTTATTAAGTATTGTAAGGAATATTGTTTAGGATGGATGATAGTCACTAGTCCTAGTTGTTTGACCATTTTTTCACTAGCAACATTAGTGCATTAACCACTATCTATTATGAACCTACAAACTTTATCACCAATTCTACACTTCATTTAAAAAATGTTATCCCTTTTTAATGCCCTTTGTAATACAAAATAAGGACTTCCATCTTCTTCATACACACTTAAGACATCATCATTAGATTCAGTTTCTAGGTCATCATCATTAATACATGGTTCCATGTTCTCAATTTCAATTAAGGTCAAAACTTTTAGATTAGGATATTCCTTAGCAAAATGATCATATCCTTCAAATTTGAAACATTACTTAGTGGACATTTCACTAACTTTAGTTTTACCTTTATTATCTTGATTAGGATTAATTTTTTTTTATCATTATTTGAATAGTTATATGTCCCAATTTTTGATGTAGATGCATTAGAATTATTTTTGTTGGATGTAGAAGTTGAAGCACTTGTCTTATAACAAGATTTGGTAGACTTAATTTATCTTTCACACTTTAAGGCCAACTTAGTCAAATCTTCAAGAGAATCATAGACAAATATTTCAACTTTTTCCCTAATCAAGTTTTTAAGGCCATATAAGTATCTAGCACACTTTTGTTCTTTTCTTTCTTTAATATCACTCAAGAGTGTTGGTATTTTAAATTTCCTAGTATATTTCTCTACACTAATAAGTCATTGCCCAAAAGTAGTCAATTTGGTATATATTTATTACTTATACTCTTTAGGTATAAATTTTTTTTCTTTGGTATTTCTTTAACTTTTCCTAAGACTTGATTTTAATTTTATCTTACCTATCACGTGTTCTCTTAAGATTGTCATACCAAACTCTAGAAAAATTTTTAAATTTGGGACTTTCTAACCTACACTTATTCTCATCATCATACTATCTAAACTCAAATATTGCTTAAATTTCATGCAGCCATTCAAAAAATTAACTCAACACCTGATTCACAATAAAAATCATGAAGTTTGAGCTTCACACCTTTGTCTTCAAAATAGTTGTACCTTGATTGATGATTTGCATATCCTATTCAGTTATGGCTAATGTCATTTGAACCATTCTCTAGTGCTCTCTATTCATAGTCCATTCTAGAATTAAGATGGCTACATCCATCTTAGACTGCCCCCTAACCATGCCCTCTAGTTGATCATTTGTAGCCTCCATTATATTGTGCATGTGTTGAAGAGTATTTTGGTTGGCTACCCTTAACTCTAACCTTTGTAGTTAGATTTGAATAAAAGGGAGTTGCTGCAATTGTGTAGCTTTTGAATGTACACTTGTTGCAAGTTGTTAAAGAGTATCATACATTGTCTTCATTGATATTTCTTCACCCATGCTTGAATTATTTCTTCAAGTTGATCTCGAGACAACCTCAAGCATTTGCTAGAAATTAATTTTTGATATCTTCTTAAAGTTATGACAATATTTTCAAAGGATTCTTGAACTCAAAGAGGTGATATATATGGAAGATAAATGATAGAATGTATTATAAAGTATTCTTGATAATATTCAAGACAATCTTGATGGTGACATAGAAGGTTTCTGGGTCAAAGGATAGAACACAAAGAAAATGGTGAAATGATAGATGATGTTCGATTACAAGTGAAGAAAGCTTATTCCATAATTATGATCAAATACTAAAGAAGATATCATAAGTTGAATATCTAGATGATACTCGACTTGTTTGGACGAGTAGGTAAGATTATAGCTTGTTTAACAAGATTTCTGCTGAATTTGCCAAGATTATTTGACTCTATATGGAGAGAGAGGAAGAAGAGACTTCATGAGGGAGAAGTTATCATGATGGACATATTAAAAAAAAACGCTTAAGCACTTTGAATGTTCAAAGGGCTTTGAAGACAACTAAGGAGAATTGAAGAAAAAGGTGAGAAGATCAAAAGAAGAAGGAGAATAATCGTGGACTTACTTCAATATTCGAAGGTGTGGATGAGGAGAAGATGCGAAGAGTAGGTTGAAGATGTACTAATTCTTGTGTTGAAGATATGATAAACTACTCAATCACCTTCAAACTTTGAAGTTTAATATTGACTATATGCATGGACGTGTATTGGAGGAAAAATGCTGGCAGGTTTTGTCTGTGAAAGAAGGAGAAATAAAGGAAACGTTTCAACTTAGGATAAAGACAAATCGAGGCTCTAATACCAAAATTGACACAAAACTTCAAGGGTGGGTGAAGATTAGTGTGAATGTAGATGAAATAAGATCATTGGTTAGCCACTTTGGAAGAAGAATTTGGGAGATTCAAGCAAGAATTTGAAAAGAATTCAACAAAAACTCAAAGAACTTAGTTTTAAATGTTTCCTATATAAGATTACTCCAAGTATTTTTAGAAAGGATTATTAGAACACAAAGTGATAATTAACCAACTTAATTACTTATATTAGATTTCAATATCTCAACCATCTACATGATACAATGTGTCGACACTTATATATATATATATATATATATATAGGTATAGAACATTGCTAACTAGAATGCTAATTTATCCATATAACATATAAATGGATAACTATCACATAAAATAGTATTACAATATATTTATATCCTATATAATACATGACTCAATAAAGACTATTAAAAAAAAATAGTTATGTAATACACAAAAATAGCTGATAAGAATCCTAATCAAAATAATGATGTGGACTTAAAATGTTAACTAGGTCTTCTTAACTTAACTTTCATGCACAATATCTTCCTTTGTAATAGCTTGTAGCATGTGACAATCTTAAGTATCTTGACTTTTTAAATGGGTTGATCTTCTTCCTACAAATATGTTATATACTTGCAAGAATGACTTAAAGTAATATCATTAAGGTTAGTTTAAACATTATTATCAAAGACACATAATGTGATTGGCTCTATAATTAAGTATGCCAAATTATTATCACCTTGAGGATCATCAATGGATTCTCTTGTATCATTGGTTGTACTAAATTTACAAAACTATATATCATGTGACAACTATATAACTTGAAGGCAGGTAATGGATGGGGCGATAAAAGTTTTACTTCTCTTCTTGAGCTCTTAAAAGAGATGCTTCCTAAGGATAATGTGATTCCTCCCCGTACTTATGAAGCTAAAAAGATTTAGTGCTCTATGGGTTTGAATTGTGAAAAGATTTATGTTTATCCTATAAGATTAAATTTTGTATCATAATGAATATGCATCATAAAATAGTTATATTTAGTGTTGAATGTCATGACACAAGAGGGTCAAGGTTCCTAATAAGATTTTATGGTACTTTTAATTATACCACAATTCTGACACATGTTTTGTAATGAGAAAAATGCAAATAACCTTATATGACATATGAACGGAAGGATTTCAAATGATAAGCTTAAACATTCATTAGATATTCCAAAATGTAAGATTATTAATTTTGTATACCCTAATTTTTTTAGTGAAGCTAGTAAACTTAGAGTTGTACTCATTCAAATGGAATGAACCCTTTTACTAGAAGCACCAACTATAGTTTATGGTATATTATTCTAGTTATATATAATATTCCCCCATCATTAGCATGAAGAGGAAATGGATGATGTTATCCTTACTTATATCTGATCCAAATCAATTGGTTAATGATATTTACATTCATTTGACTCCCCTCATTAAGGATTTACAATACATGTGGGATCAACAATACATGTGGAATAAATCAGTTAATAAAGTAGTATTTTAACTTGAGAGTGATGTTATTTTGTATAAATGATTTTCCTACTTATAGGAACCTTTTCGGTCATAGTGTGCATATATATTATGCATGTCTTATTTGTAAAGATAACATGAATTTCTCCAGCTACCAAGGAGTAGGAAGACTACTTATCTTGGACATTATAGATTATTACCTATGAATCATCATTATCATAAGAAAATAAAATATTTTAATGTATAAGTTGAAGAAGTGGGATATCCAAATCCTCTTATGCGATTTCAAGTATTTGATAATGTAAAATATTTGAAGCATACGTATATCCATATATTTTAGTTGGGTATAATGGTTACCTTATTTCCAGCAAAAATTAAACCTTACCATTACCCCGATTAAAGGTTTGAGCTTTGATTAGTAAAATCAACATTTATCATATTAGAAGTAGAAAAATCAAAAGAGTAAACTTTATCAGAAGCTTAATTAAATATATACTAATATTAACCATTGTTATACCTCAAAGGATTAGCTAAAATGATCAAAGAGGGCAGCAGACTCATGTTGCATGAGCAGCTTGAGCTGCATATAGAGGCTAAGGAAGAAGTGTCGAAGAGGGAGAGGTGGGGAGAATGGAAGGGGTGGCTCGGGTTGGGGTTTTGGGGTTGAGGTTGAGAGCTTGTGGAGGGGAGTTAGGGTAGTGGCTGGGTATAGAAAGGGAGTAAGGATGTAGGTGGTGGTCGGGGGTCGGTGATCGGTGGCTTAGGGGGGTAGAGGTGGTGGTTGTAGGGCTAGAAAAGTGGATGCAAGGATGGTGTAGGAGAAGAAAGAAGGGAAAAGAAGAGGGGAAGGGAGAAGCTGCAGGGCTTGGTTTCGGCCAAGGGAGACAATGTGGTGGTAGAGGAGGTTCTAAGGAGTGGATTAGTGGCTGTGGAGGCAGCAAAAGAGGAAGGAGGGTGGTGGACAGTGGTGGTGCAAGGTGGAGGCTGAGAGGGAGAGGAAATAAAAGAGAGGGGGGGGAAGGAGGTTGATGGGGCGGTTGCGATGGCTGTCTTGGTAATAGAGGCAGTGGTTGAGGGTGGTGGAGCAAAAATAGGGGAGGAGGAGGTAAGGAAAGAAATAAAAGGGAGAGGGTTCTACAGGGAGGTGAGGGAGCTCGAGGCAAGGGAAAAATGAGCAAGAGAGAAGAAGAAAAAGAATAGGCAGAGGAGGGGAGGTAGGCATGGTCAACTAGGAGGCTGTGGTGGCAGGTGGTAGGGTGGCGGGTTGTAGGAAGAGGGAAGGAAGAAAAAGGAAGGAAGGGGCATGTGAGGGTAGTGGTGTAGGGGCTTGTATGGCCCAAAAATGGAAGGAAAGGGACACAGGAGAGAGAGGGAGAGGGAACAAGGTTGCAGGGGCGGTGGTTGCAAGCTATGTAGGTGTCATGGAGGAGTTTTAGGTAGGCGTGCGGTGGTTGAAGAAGAAGGAGGAGGAAAGAAGAAGAAGGAGAGAAAGAAAGAGGACGCAGGCCGACCAGCTGGGGGAGAAAGAAGGGGAAGTGAGTTGGCCCACGCACGAAGGAGAGGGTAGAAATAGAAGTTGGGCTGGCCCAACCGGGGGGAGAAAGGAAAGAAAAAAAAGAGGAGACGGGTTAGGGCTAGCTAGGCACGAGGGGAAAGGAGAAGAAAGGGAGTGGGCTGATGGCTCAGCACGAGGGAGAAGGAAGGAGGGTCATAGGCTGGTGGCCTAAAGGATGAAGGAAGGAAATGAAAAGAAAAAAGGAAGAAAAAGGAGAAAGAAAAAAAAAGGAAAAAGGAGAAAGGAAAAAAATAAGATAAATAATTTTTGGAATAATGGCATTTAATATATTGATAGATAAATTAATTTAAAATTTTAATTTATTATAATTTAATATATTGGTTTAAAAAGGGTGATTTTAGTAAAATATTGGTTTGAAAAATTATTTAAATAAAATGATCATTATAATATAAAAAAATATTTATTTTACATTATTAAACTTTCATATCCATTTTATATACTCAAAATCCACAAAATAATTAAGTTAAATAAATTTAAAATTTAAATTATCCCAAATAAGGGTTCTTTATTACATTATAGGTTATAAATTTTTGGGGTATTACAAATGATGATGAAGAAGAAGAGGCGGGGAGGAATGAGGAATTTAAGGGGTTGAATAGAGATAAAGGGAAGGGATGTGTGTGTGTGTGTGTGTTTGTGTGTATGTAATCATAGATACATGGCTGGGGGTGAAGGGAAAGGAAAACTAATGGGTATAGGTTAGTTTAGTCATGTGATGAGGACATGTGGGAGTTGCAGGGGAAACGAATGGTTGCAGGCAAAGTCACTAAGGACAGGGAGGTAGGCTACATGACCGGGAAAAAGAAAGGAGGCGGGTGACAGGGTGGGTGGGAGGAAGATTGTGTTTGGCTAGAAAAGGAAAGGGGACAGGTAGGGTGCTGGTTTGATAGACTTAGCCATTACACTTTTTAAATCTATATACAATTGAGGATGTGGATTCTTCTTTTCATAACATGGGTGACAACTTCTTACCTCTTTACTGTTTTATAGATAAATATCCTTTAATTCACCATGCTGACATTATAGAAGTCAACATGATATTTTCTCTATGGACACCTCTAAGAGCTCTAGTCTAGAAGATTTTTATTTGTTGTTTCATTAGAAGTTTAGGGTTATTTTTATTTTTGACATACTAGATTTGGCATTGTCTTTTCCGCCTTAGAGGGTCTTTATGAAGGACCTTAATGGCATTTTTACACTTAATACTAAAGGAAAATAATATCGTCTTTGTAGACCAAATTCATGTCATTGGTCTTTGTAGAATGTCCTAATGTTGTCCTTAAGGTTTTATCATAAAATTTGCAACTTTTACTTCAACAAATTATTAACCTACTTTTATAGTTGCTTCCTAACCAATGTTAAGTCGGTGCCACTAAAAATATTATTTTAGCTTAGAAGTTTGTATACACTCAGATATATGACGAGTAAACTTGGAGATGAATAATTTTTATTTGTCATAGTCCATTCTTTGGGTGACATTAGCTGATTATTAGTATTAGACTATAATTATTAAATAAATATATTTGATTATTTATAAGGTTCTATAAATCATAAGATTTTTTTATTATCCTAAAAAAATATGGTAAAAAATATTTTAAAGATATTTTAAATTTATATTTGATCTATATTTATTATTTAAAATTATTAGTTAGCATGTATTGATTAACATAAATAAAATTTTAAATAAATTAAATTGTAATGATCAAATATAATCATGCAAGTTTAGTAACTTTGATGTAGAGTAGAGGATTAAGTTTAGTAAAAATTTATAAAAGTTAGGGAGAAGAAATGATTAAATTAATGTGTGGATTCTACATCTATCTATGTAGAGTAGTATCAAATTTAATTCACTAATGTGGATGCACTAATGTGTGGATTCTACATCCATCTATGTAACATATTAAAAAATTATATATTTAATAACTACCCTCTCTTATATACCATCTTTTAAAATAAAAACAAACTATAAATAATAGACTAATAAACCTAACTAATGAAAATACTTCTCCCCTATCTACATACTAAAACATTATTCTACTCAACCACCCTCTTGAATACATCAATTGAACCCCCCAAAATAGATTAAATTACTCTTACTATTTAATAAGTACTCACTTGTTATTACACCACTAAGGAATTTATAAAAATTGAATTGAAATTTGAGAATATAGGAAAAGGCTTATAATTTTATGTTTTTCCTCATCTATGATGTGAAGATAGAAGAAAAATGTAAGAGACGATGCTACCAATAAAGTTATAACGTTCTTCAAACTAAGGATATTATATTGTCTGGTTCTATTTGTGTTTATTTTAAAGGTTTTTTGTTTTCAGTACTTTAATTAATAGGGTTATACAAAAAAAGTTAATGCATTCTCAGTTTATATATAATATTCTACTTTTACATAAATTGATTGCACAACTTAAGATAAAAAAAAGATTTTTTTTTACAAAAAGTAAAAATTTGTTATAAATTTTGTCCTCCATAGTATAATTATACTTACATGTTCCCATTTATATTACAATATACATACATTGCGTGCTACTTATTGCTAGTAAATATGTGGCGCAAATAATACCCTACACCTAAATGCATGTTGTAGGGTACACCTAGTATATAAAATGCTAGTACTGAGAATTAGGGGGGAAATTTAGCATACCCATAAACAAAGTTCATCCCTAATTCTAACTCTTTCTTCCTTCCTAACCCCCTTCTCTAACCTCCACCATTCTCCTCCTTAGGTTGGTGTCATCTCATCCTTGCCTCCACATCTAAGTTGTCATTTTCACCTCATCTTTATCACTCCCTCTTCCCCTTTAGTTTGATTGGATATGGGAGGTGTTGCTACTTCATTTTTGTTCATAACTTTGATAAAAACATGGCAGAAAGGCCTTGGGGATTCTAGATCAAATAAATATCAAATGGTGGTATTAGTGTGATGTGCAATGGTGGTTAATGCATTGATTTGCTATGCCTTTAGAGCTCTTGGTTCTAGTTTTGGTAGCAAACTTCTCTTCCATGATAGGTGTGGTTTTTTTAGTGTTTAATTTTTGAGAATGAGATAAGTGATGACAATGGTCACATGATTAGTGAGTTTTGTCACATAAGATCACTACTGAAATTTCATTTTTATTTGCGATTGAATATGGTGATTTTAAATCCTAGTGATGGTGGGATGTGCGAGTTTAGTTTGATCATGGAGAACAATTAATAGGTTTTGATTTCTTGCTGCAAAATGCCAGAAATTCACGCCCGGGGGGGGTATAGTTCATGAATATGAGCTTATGAGGTAATGAATATATGAAATGGCCTGAAATTTTCAAAACGCTTTATTCATTCAAGATCTTTGTAATTTAAAAATAAATTTATCTTATTTACATATTTTTTTGCATCCTTTAAGATTGAAAATTCTACATACATTTTCAAAACATCTCATTCTTATTTTCTTGACCTTTCTTACGATTTTGAATCTTATAAGACTTCTAAGATACTTTTGGCTATCTATATTCTCCTAAATCATTTTAATTCACCCATATATGGATTCCTTTGACTTTTTATAAGTCTCCTAGTTGTATTCAAAATGATAAATGAATATTACAATAAAAATTACTATTCACACTCCATTTCATATTTTATTACATTTGAATCCCGAATTTAGCTCTTATGCTTATCCAAAATTTAAAAAAAAATGCGGAGCAATATATTTTCATGTTCTGGAGATAAAAATGAATTAAAAACATTTTATTTTTGTTGTGTTCTTTTATAATTATCCACTTTTTTAACAAAATCATTTATCGAACCATAGGTTTTTCTAATTCAATCTTATCTAACTTCTATGAAACCTAATACGAGCCATCTATTCATTCATAGATCTAAGATTAACTAGTGATTTATCTTAGGACAATTCTATTGTGCCCCATTTCCTTGGCATAATTAATGTTATGGAATATGCTTACAAGATTCCTACTCATTACCCATCATTATCATCCTTTAACATTTATTAACTTTTCCTGAATGGTCCCTTTTTCCCGTCTACCATATACATGCCACCTTGCTTCTTTCGATTGGATTTCTCATTTTTGTTATGTTTTTCCAACACATGCCACCTTTCCTTTATTTTATCTTATAAATATTCCCCATCACTATCACCACATCAATACTCCTACCATTCACACTTCAACACATGTAATTCACCCATTATCCTCCTTCTTAGTGCGCCAAAACAACCCCTTCCTTCCTCTCAACAACATCATGTATGAATCATTAAATGCCCATTACTATGAGAATACAAATAAATAGTAGCTTATATATGGCTATTGTAATAAGAACAACCAAACATAACTCATTATGGTAAAAAAATGGAGTGGTTTGGGGAAAAGGGTAATAATGTGGATAGATATAAATGGAAATTTTAACATAATAACAATCTTCTTCAATATCTCCTAAAGGGTAAACTTTACAAAAGACTATATAGAATAATTTTATTCTACAATCATCATCTATATGTAAGTAGTTTTTTTTAGGAAGAGGGTGGTAATGAAAAGAGGGATATAGATGACAATTTTAATAAAATAACAACCATTTATAATATCTCTTATATAGAGATTTACGAAAGAATGTGGATGGTGATTTTATCCTAAAATTACTATCAGTAGTTAAGTATTTTTTTAATCAAGGCACATATAGTGGTTTTAGGCTATAACCCATGCATATTCATAAATCCTTTTTTCCCATTCATTCTTCACTTTAAACTATAAATATTTTTACTTTCACCTATTTACTTGAACATAGAAGAGAGGAATTCAAACTGCACAAATAACCTCCATCATTTCTACCACCTCAAACCTTCTTCTCCTGTAAGCCAGTATGGTGTTTCATGATGATCAATGACTTATTAAAATCCAAAATAATTGTTAATTTGATGATTAATTTCATGAAGATGGTATGCCATGTGAAGGTGATCAGGAGGGAAAAGGTGTTAAATTAAAGAGAAGGATGGTGCAGATGAAGAATGTATGTAAGTTAAAGCATAAGGGACTTAGATATATAGTTGATAAATTTACAATTGTTCCCATTACAATTATTTATTGTATAAAGGTACCTAATGAGGCAAATAAGAATCTATGATATGATATACACGTATACTATGCATTTATATTCCAATATTATATCATCATATGAATTATTTACTAATACTATTTATTGCTCCCATGATGTAGAGTGGTTTTTATGTCATTAAATGTTATAAGAAGGTTATTCTTCAAAAGTGTGCTAAATCTTGGAAATATTTTAAGTCTGAATTAGCATGTTGTAACATAGTTGTTGAATATGGAAAGTATCTATCACAACCACCAACAGACTATCAAAGTATGATCACAACCTAATAATGAATTTAGGTTATTGAGTTGCAAAAGTCAAATGAAGCTAAGGTATGCGACAACTCACATCATATAATACACCTTACACAATACTTTTAATCATGTGTGCATTGATTTTCCCTATACCTTTTATGTTCTCAATAATAATAAAAAAAGCCAAAATGTAAAAGAAATCACTAAGAACAATGCTTACCTTTACAAAAATTTGTGTGCCAACAGTAGTGCCACAAAAAAGGAGTTGATAAGGAAATAAATAAAGTCATTATACATTGATTATTGTTACTTTTAAATGGTAATAACTAACTTGGTTATAAAGTATGAGTAAAAATACCATGTAGACATGGAATGTACTCCATATGTACCTTTTACAGTATTACATTTTCGGGTGAGTGTTAGGGTAGATAATAAAACAATAAAGGTTACAAATGACTTATCCCAACAAATCTTTGATAAAAATTTGAGGATTTAGCATGATCTTGTTCTCAATATCATTTGCATATCATTTATTACCCATAACTACAATAATTCCTCTAATAAGTGGATGTTCAATATTCAAGAGTGTTGGCTAGTAGCCATAATGATGTCCTCCCTCAAGTTTCAGAGACTAAGGAGTATGGTAGTTGAGTCATAGGGTTGTCACATGGTGCCACATTGTCGAGTAGTTTTAGATGACCTCCTAGACCCAGACTCTTTAGGAAGAGGTCAACTATCTAAGAATTAAAGTAGATACTTCAAGATCAAGCTAGGTAGAGTTAATTACCAGCCAACAAAGTATTGAGGAGCAAATGCTAAAGTTCATAAATGAAAGGACATATAGCTTGATAGTTGATATGATTATGCCCACTCCTACTCTTATGATCCTTAGTATTAGACATATCCCTAAAGTACATGAGATAGTATATTTTACTTTTAATTATTTTCTTATTCAAAGTGTATCTAAAATTGAGATATATGAAATTAATAAAAATCTTGAATAAAGGGTGAATATACATGCGATCTCAATACCTAAAATGAAGGGGCTATGGTTGTCAAAGGAAACATTTATGTCATTGAGGAGAGATCATTGGATTCTGATAAGTTCGAGTGACTCTTGAGAAGATCTATAATGAATTTTCTTTCTAATAGTTACCCTTTTTGAAATATGACAACTTTGATCTCCTATGTTTTGGAAAATAGTCATTTGAATGACCATGTCATTTAGTTATCCTCAAAGATGCAGTTAAATTATTAATTGCTGGAGTTGGATTGATTAATTTCTTAATTATTATTTATTAAACTCTTTTCCTTCTTTTTGACCAGGATGGTAAAATTTTATGGAGGAAGCTTTGTTCTAAGGAGAAAAGAGAGAAGGAATTAAGTGAGGCAAGAAAATCATTGTGTCATGAAGGTAATGTCGATAAAGAGAGATTCTATAATGTATATAAAAATGGAGTTTTTTAACATTCAATATCTCGCCTAAAAACATTGCAAATTAATTTTATTAAAGAGTAATCATTTTATTAATCACAAATAATATATTTTACCATTGATTTATTTTATTCCCCTTTTCTTTAGTTCACATTTGATTTTAATTATTTTACATCCATTAAGAATGATGTCATGTTGGTTTCACCCCTTAGGAGGAAAAATATCGTGACATTCCACTAATGGCTATTACTAGGTAATTAATTGATTTTAATGCTATAATAGATTTATTTCATGATTCTTTTATTATATGATATTATATAATTAATATGACTATATACATTAATTGGGTCACTTAAGAAGTATATAGATAAGGAAAAAGACAAATAAATTACACTGATGGACTTACATTAAGATGTATACGTAACTATTTTAAATACTTTCTATGTTTTAATGTTTACTATTTAGGATAGTTCAAATAATTAATATGTGAATTTAACTTAATTTAGCGTTAAAACTTAAGAGATAATGATAATTGTGGTTATTTTGTCATGAAATATATGAGAGATTTCAATACAAGATGATGGAGGAAAGATTCAGAAGTATATATATGTGTGTGTGTATATATATATATATGTATGTATGTATGTATGTATATAGTAGTACTCTAAAATTTACCACTCAAAATTTTAAATTTTTGCACAAACTACTCATAAAATAAATGGTGTTAGTGTCAATGTCATAGTCAAAATTGGTGTTGTAGTGGAACGTCACTTGAACTCATGAAACGTACCCTCACATGTATCATCCTACTAGAATATGGTGGTCTTATGTATAAGGTTTGTCAAGGGATAAGATGTTTTCAAGAAGCCTTGAACAAAACTCTTGTAGTATTCTACCAACCCCACAAAACCACAAACCTCATAAACACAAGTCAATCCTCTTCACTCCATAATTAGGATAATCTTTGACAGATCCATGATGACTCCTCTAGTTGACACCACATAGTATAAAATTCTACAACCTAGAGGCAGAATTCACACATAGAGAGTCTATCACACAACACATGCTCTCTAAGGAGTGATAAAATAGTATGGAGATGATGATTAAGCTTTACTTTACTTTAAGAGTATAAAAAATGTTATCTTTGAACACCACTACCAATTGGTTGAGGTACAATAAGAAAAACCTCATCATCATATCTATAAATATGGTAGGAGTATTGGTGAGCTTAAATGGCATCACCATGAACTTACAGTGCCCATACTATATCCTAACGGTCATCTTCGTGATGCTTTCCCATATGATACATAATCCGTAATACCCTAAACTCAAAAAGACTATGACCCCCAAATTTGATCAAATAAGTTGTTGATCCTCGAAAGTGAATACCAATTCTTCATCGTCAACTAGTTTAGACCTTGATAATCAATGCAAAGGCAAAGACTCTCATCTTTCTTATTAATAAAAATAAATGATGTCCCTCATAGATACACACTTAGATGAATGTACCCCCTAAGCCATCAACTCCTCCAGTTGTGACTTAAACTCTTATAACTCTACTAGTGCCATAAGATATGGTGCTCTTGAGAATGGATTCGCTCCTAGTACAAATTTACAAGTAAATTCCATTTTACACATTAGCAACATCTTTAGTTTTTTCTTCCAAAAAAGGGATAGGAAATTCTTAAGCGATCTGAATATCCTCCAATAGCAACGAGTTGGTGTCTAACTTTTGATTATAGCATAGGTACATAGGGAAAAATCTTTTCACCAATGAATAAATCATGTGGGAAGATAAGATCTTTATCGTAGGCCTATGCTTGCATCTCTTATAAGAGACCTTTGCACCCTAAATTACTAGCAACACTACTTGCTCTTTTGTATAGTCTATCACCACTTTGTATCTCCCAAACATATTAAACTCTATGATCACGTCAAAGTCTTTAAGGTCCATATCAACTAAATTCAAAAGAAAATTTACCCCATCTATGTCTAAGGCCACTTCCAAGTAGAGTCTAATTTAGTCCAACCTATCCCCATATAGCAAATAAAGAGATATAGATAAGCTAGTATATGGGGATAATGAAACTATAGCAAAAAAATTGGTAGACATAAACAAAAGCAAAGTACCTAATTCAAATAATGCATGCATTGGCAATGAAAGGGTGGAAAACATGCTAGTGATTACTTCTAGATGTTGATTAGCCTTTATTTAATTGATGATGTTTGGGCACGTGCCAAACTCACTTCCTTAGTACCCTCCATGATACCCTATAGAACTCTAAGTCTATCCTTCTCCACCTTGAGGGAATGGGAGAAACCCATATAGTCTCTCCTTAGCCTACCTAGGTTGAACATTAGATAGGGTAGGTGACCTTTGTTGTTGTTATCGATGAATGGAATACTATTGAGGTATAAGTGATCCCTAAGGGTGGTTGAACCCTATGACACTTTAAATAATCAAAATATTAGTGGCCCTATATACCGCAAGTACACTAAACTAATACACCCTTGTATTTTAGCCCTCGATGATCTAACCCATAATAGAGACATATAAAATGACTCTATGGTCTCTAAGGTCTGGATGGCCTACTTTGCTTATTCCTAGGTTGAAAAACCATAGATCCACCACCATGATGTTGAATCCTCCTCTAGAACTGTAAGTCTCGGGCTTTCTCTAGCCTAGAATAGAAGTTTCCTTTTGCATTAAGGTGGAATCCACACATTCCTGCTTGTACAAAGTGGCTTGATCATGGAAGACGCACTCATCATCCTCTAGATGCTAAAGTGAAGCCCTTAATGGAAATAGAAGCCCATTATAGCCTCACTCATTTTTATGCCCAAATAAAGCATCAACAACTCTGTGTGGTACTCTAACATTATCAAAATCTCTTGAGGTGCTTACATGAAATCCTTGAGCTTATCTCGCTTAAGGTTAACAAAATATAATCTCGTATGATGTGTCGTCTTATATTCCTCCCAAGACATTAGTTGTAACATTCCTAAATTTGCAAACTATTTTTTTTTAAAAAAAAAGTTAAATGCGGAAGCTAAGACAGTAAATTGCAGGGTGTTACCACCACACTTGGTACTAGACTAGTTTCCTCTACCGTTCTATTACCAAGTACTAAGACTAAAAACATTATTTCACTCAAATTAAGAAATCAATTGTAAATCAGATTAGTGAAAGAGTTAAAGAAATTAAATAACATTTTGAATAAAACTCACTATCAGTGGCTACATAAATATCAATGAAAGGAAATACATAAGAACTATAAAAAATACATAAACTTCTAGTTCAAATTCATCTGATAGAACACCAGATACCTCTAAAGTTTCAACCCAAAGGATAGTCTTAAACATGTATTACAAGCTAACTTGCAAAGGCCATTTCTCATTTAATAAATAGGGGCCCAAGAAAGGAACCCTTTAGTACAACGGTAATGAGTAATCCATTATACAAGATTAAAATGTAGGGTTTGCATGGAGCACATAAACTTTATCATAATAATACATGAACATTTAATTATGAATATATTAATTGAAATATAATAATTATTCATATAACCACATAGCATAAATACTATATACTACTAATGTTCATTCATCTAAAAATAACTAAAACTTATTTGTGGAGCATCCAAGAGATGCTCTTTATAGTGTAGTTATAATGGAACATCTTTCTCAATATATAACCATACTCACAATTCTCAATATCAACCCACAAATTCTTATAACACGGGTAGGTTCACCAACACAACTAATACGACCCACATCATCAAAGGTAGGCACAAAGATCACTACCCAAAATATGAGACCACCTGTAAAATTAGGGTTTGGGAGCTCTAAGAAGAGAAACTTTTGAGATAGGGTTATTATCTCATGTATAAGACATGGAATTTAGACCTTAAATGTTGGTTATGTTATTAATAATAATATTAGAGGAAGATATACTAAATCTGGTGGGTAAATGATCAATATGAGATAAGTTGTGCCAAAATTTTGAAATTAAGGTTATGAAAAAATAAGGATCTTAACTTTGGAGAACAACCATATGACCTACGTGATGTGTTGACCTGTTTTAATGTGTAAGTTCCCCATAAATCAATCATTAATAAGACTATAATTATTTAAAGTGAAATATTATGTGAGTCAAGCCAAGGTGATGTTTTCATATCCTTTTCACCAAATGAGAATAGTGGCTCAAGTGTATTATCCCTAAAAAGGTGGTTCAGTTTGTTCCACCGGATTAAGAATAGTGGGGACCATACTCAAAATCAATAAGAATATGAATTGAGTAACCTAATAGATAAGACACTAATGATTTAAAGTGGAAGAGTACATGAGTTAGGACCAAGGTGATGCCTTCATATCCATTCCACCAAATGATAATAGTGGTGCAAGATCATTTTACCCTAAGGAGGTGATGTTTTCATATCATTTTTGCCAAATTATTATAGTAGCTTAGGTGTGTTTTTCTTAAGAAGGTTCTTCATTCCTTTCCACCACATTAATAATAGTGGAGTCCCTGAACTCAACAAAAATAAAATAAGGAAAAAGGTTATATTTAATAAAGAGGCCTGGAGTAGTATTTACCTTATACGACTTTTCTTAAATTATATGTGTACTTATTATCTGTTATGAGTGTATGTATTTATCTATATCTCTGATTTGATAGTATTGTTACCTTTCTTAGTACTTAGCATATTAAACATATTTTTCATAGATATTGCTCATTCTCACAAGCAGATGACTTGGATACTTTTGTGCAGTTCTTTGAGGACCAACTAAATGAGTTTGCTACTTTTGACGCACTGTGTGGGGAGGAGTGACTTTTATCTATACTTAGTGTTTGGGTGAATTGTTATGCTATCTAGATGATGTTTTTACGTGGATACATTTTTAGACTCTTTGATCCATGATATCTCTTAGTTATATGCTATTATTGTAACTTGGAGTTAATCTCTAAACTCATATTTGTATTTATAAAAGCTTCTCTTATTTCTAAGTACCTTGTTTTTACTATAAATGGTTTTATCCTTGTTATTGATGTAAGGATGATTTGGTAAACCAGACTAGTGACAATTACAAAGGTAACACCCAATATTTTGATTATATGCTTTCGTTATAAATCAAATAATTTTAATAGTAAAATTTGGGGTTTACAAGTTGGTATCAAAGCTTTTAGTTTTGACTACCACATTTTGAACTCGGTTTTCAAATGATCTCTCATATGATTTCATCTATCTATTTTATATTTTTAGAAAAACTTGATTATTTGAAAACCCTAATTATCTTGTGAGGAATTGAGAATAGATAGCGTAGGTGGGCCTTGAATGTGATTATGTGTATTATGTGTTAATAAGATAGGAGTATATTTTCCTAACGCGTCTCATGTCTTGTAGTTAGTTCATCATGGCACTTAAAATCTGTGTTGGTCATTTAGAAGAGACTTTCAAAGCATTCATCGAGTTTGTTCGACACCAACCTTAGCCACTTTCAACACCTTTACATTACTTAGAGGAGGGTATTAAATAATACTGGCTTTAGAGGGTTATGGTACATCACCCCCAACCTATGCCAATGAAGAGGACTCGATCATCCTGGAGGAATAGATTTGAAAAATGGATAGGATGTTTGAGGTATTTCACTATGCATCTACTCGGAAGGCAAGCATTACAACTTTTTTCTTATGTGGGTAGGTCGTCATGCACTGGGAGGGCCAAAGATGTCCCAAGAGGACTTCAAGATGGTGATTCATGCTAATTTTTACCCCAAGAGTCTTAAGAGTGATAAGCTAAAGGAATTCATGTAGCTTACTCAGGTGAGCATAACTATGAGCCAGTACCACACTCGGTTTACCAAGTTGCTAATGTTTCACCAAGGGATCACAGCTAGTGAGTCGACAATGGTTTACCAGTTTGAGTAGGGGCTCCACTTTAGCATCCATAGGATGATGGGTGCCATGACTTTCTAGGACCTGGCCAGATTGTACGAGAGGGCATGTATCCCCGCTATATTAGTTCAAGATAAGGCTTCTATTTTAGGTAAAAGGAAGCTAGAGACTGAGGGTTATATAGGTAGAATCTAATTTCGGGGAGGTGAACCTCCAAGATTTCAACAACAGGGTCAGATCCAGTCTTAGGGAGATTAGTTTGGACACCAATGTTAGATGGGCAGTCATCGAAGATTTTTTGGTCATCTAAGGCACTTTTTATGTCCATTCTGCTATTGGGATCATCCATGGGAAGACTATCAGGGCACTCTTATTCATTGTAGGATGTGTGGACAGAGGGGCCATTGGTCATATGAGTACCAGCATCACCAGGGTTAGTAACAGTAGCAGGGATCGTTGGTACCACAACAACAAGCCTATCAGTAGTGATCTTACCAACCATAGTAGCAGCATAGGGCACCTGCCTTAGCCACCGATCAATCTAGGGAGGCTAAGGATATACTCTAGGGGCCTTGTCCATTTTCTTAGGGAGGAGGAGAGACATAGGGTTCCATAGGGTATCATGGAGGATACTAGAGAGGACAGTCGGGCGGGCACCTAAATATCATCTGCCAGGCAGGGGCTGACAAGCAGCTGCAAATGATTACTATTACATTCTCCATCCTCTCGCTACCACCTTATTTATTATTGATTTAGGGCATCTCTATCTTTTGGTGTCTACTATGTTTATTGTTAGAGCTGATTTATCTCCATCTTCTTCTATATCTATTTATGTGGTATTTCCTTCTAGGGATATACTTGATTATACTAGGTTGTACTCGGATTTAGACTTGGAGATAGGTGGGCTAGACTTCTTAATAGACCTAGTTGAGATGGACCTTCAGGATTTCAACATTATCCTTGGGATGGATATGTTGGGGATGTACAAGGCGGTGATAGACTATTCCTAGGAGTAAGTTGTGTTATAGGGACCTCATGATACTAAAGACTCCTATCAGAGATGCAAGCCTAGACCTACAATAAAGGTCGTATCTTCCCATATGTTATATTATTTGGTGCAGAGAGGATACCCTATCTCTTTGTGTGGGGTTTAGGATCTGAACAAGGATGTGACAGCATTGAAGGATATTTTGGTTTCTCGAGATTTTTTTACATATGTTTCCTGAGGATACTCTAGGTATGTTGTCGATACGTGAGATAAATTTACTATTAAGTTCTAGGGGCCGAACTTGTTTTAAAGGCATCTTACTCGGTGGCAATAGTAGAATTGAGGGAGCTAAAGGCTCGGTTGGAGGACTAGTTGGCGCATGAGTACATTCATACAAGTGTATCTCCAAGTGGAGTACTAGTTATTTTTTTGAAGAAGAAGAACACGAGCCTTTATTTGTGCATCAACTATCGAGGTTTAAACCAGCTGATGGTGAAGAACTATTATGTGAGTCCAAGGATCAACGACTTTTTTAACTAGTGTTGGGGTGATTCTATCTTCTTGAAGACTAACTTGAGATTAGGATATCATTAGTTGCACATTCCTAAGGTATACATCATGAATATGGCCTTTATGACATAGTACAGATACTAAAAGTTTATGGTGATGCCTTTTGGGCTCACTAATGTGCCCATTATCTTTACATACTTAATGAAGAGAATTTTTTAGCCACTCCCTGATCAGTTTGTTGTGGTCTTCATAGATGACATTTTGGTTTACTCTCGGAGTAGAGAGGAGCATGAGCAACACCTACATATGACATTGTTAATCCTTAAAGAGCATAATTTGTATGCTAAAATCTCTAAGTGTGAGCTTTGGCTTTAGGAGATTGCATTTTTTTGGTCACATGGTGTCATTAAGAGGAGGAGTCATGGATCAAATGAAGATTTTGGTAGTAACTGAGTGGAAGGCACTCACTAGTGTCCCCTAGGTACGTAGTTTTTTGAGTTTAGCTAAGTATAATATACGCTTTGTTTAGGACTTCTTGAAGGTATCTCGTCCTTAACAAACCTTCTAAATAAGATAACTAGGTTTTAGTGGGATGATGCATGTGAGGGATCATTTTAGGAGTTAAAGTGGAAGCTAACTACACCTCTAGTTTTGACTCTACCAATGGGATCAGATGGGTTGGGGTCTATAGCAACTTGTCAAAGCACAGACTGGGTTGAGTTTTGGTGCGGGAAGGTATGGTAGTGGCTTACTCTTGTCATCAATTGAAGCAGCATGAGTAGAATTATCTAACATATGAATTAAATTTGGTAACCATCATTTTTGCATTGAAGATTTAGAGGCATTATTTGTATGGGACTCGGTTTAGATTCTATATCTACAATAAGAGCTTCAAGTATATATTCACTCTAAAGGAATTGAATATGGAGTAAAGGAGATGGCTAGAGTTAGTGAATAACTATGATATTGAGTTGATCTACCATGACGGTAAAGCTAACGTTGTTGCAAATGCCTTAAGTAGGAAGAAATCACACTCTTTGAGTTCTACTGTGATGCCTAGTCGGTTTATAGAGGAGCTTGGTGAGATGGAGATAGAGATGATTTAGTATGGTGATTAGAGGTTTAGATGAGTGCATTGACGATTATGACGATGATTTTTTATGAGATTCGGTGGAAGATTTAGGACATTTTAGCTAAGGGTTTATGGAGTCACCAGGATGGTAGCATTCCCTACAAGAGTCGATGATGTTTACCATAGAGTTGCACTAATCTAAAGTGTCAGATTTTAGAGGAGGGTCACTATACTCCATATTTCATCCACCCAAGAAGGAATAAATTCTATAAGTACCTCAAGAGGATATATTGGTAGCCTCGCATGAAGTGAGAGGTAGATGAGTTTGTGTCATGATGCCTAACATTTTAGAAGTTCAAGATTGAGCAACGGAGGCCTATAGGGTTGGTTTAGCCCTTAGATGTTCCAAGATAGAAGTGGGACTTCATTTCAATGGATTTTATGAGTAGGAGGCCAAGGACTCATAGTAGTTGTGAAATAATTTGGGTTATCATTGAAAGGTTGACTAGATCAGCTGTGTTTATGCCAATGAAGTCAACTTAGAGTATGGATCAACTGGTAGATGCATATTTAAGGTTCATCGTGAGTAAGCACGGTACACCTACCGACGTAGTCTCTAACCAAAATTTGAGGTTTCTTTCGTACTTTTGGGGTAAGTTGTAGGAGACTATGGGCATAATATTAAGGATGAGTGTTGCCTTTCACCCAGATATAGATGGATAGGCTGTGAGGATGATTTAGACACTTGAGGATATATTATGAGCTTGTGTTTTTTATTATTAAGGCAGTTGGGAGGAGCATCTATAATTGTTTGAGTTCTCGTACAACAACATTTATCATGCTAATATAAGGACGACACCCTTTGAGGCATTGTATAAATGTAAGTTCTAGATACTCTTGTGTTGGAGTGACATCAATAAGATTGTTGTACTTGGAATAGAGATGATTTACAAGATGAATCAATAGGTTTGGTTGATCCAAGACAGGATGAGAGCAGCTCAAATTTGTCAAAAGAGTTATGCAGATTAGATGTATCGTAGTGATAGATTTGAGCTAGAAGATAGAGTTTTGTTGAGGGTTTCAGCCACTAAGGGAATGCAGAGGTTTGGTTAGAAGGTTAAGCTAACCTTGAGGTACATTGGTCCTTATGAGATTCTTGATAGGGTTGGTGATGTTGCATACCACTTAGCACTTCCACCAAAATTAGCTTAAGTTCATAACATCTTCCACATTTCTTAGTTGAGGAAGTACATCATGGATCTATCACATATGATCAAACCAAATGAGATAGAGCTCGAAAACTCATTGACTTACGAGTAGAGGCCTTTACGGATTCTCAACACTAAGATTCAACACACCCAAGCAAGCTCAGTTATGCATGTGAAGATTCTTTGGAGTTGTCACAAAGTAGAGGAGGTGACCTAAGATATCGAGAAGGACATGCATGAGACTCATCTCGAGCTTTTTAGTGTAGGTGTGTTAAGTTTTGGGGTTCTCTTTCTTTTAAGTGGGTAGTCCCCGATAGTATAGTAGCAAATACAGTAGTGTTAACTACAGAGATCACCTTCCTTAAATCCTTTTTCACTTCTTTCCCAACCTCAAATTCTTGACTTTAGGGACAAAGTCTCTTTTAAGAAGGTAGTGATATAATATCCTGAATTTTAGCTAACCATAATCTGAGTAATTAATATAGTAACCTAATTCTAATCTTAGAAAATTAATATTTCTATCTTACCCTTACTCTCTAATTCTAAATCTTATCCTAAATTTAATTTTTATTTTAGGTTATTAATATCTTTTCTAACCTAATCCTAATCCTAAATAATTATTTAATTTAATTATCCTAATACCCTAAAATAATTTATTTTAACCTAAACCTAAATTTAATCCCACATTTTTCTTTACCCTTTTTCTTTTCTTCCTCTTTCCTTATTTTATTTTAATCCACCCTTGCCAATCACCTCTCCACTCCTCTTTTATTCTCCTTGTGTGCACACATTCCTTACCAAGGGTACCCCTCTACCCCCCATCCACTCGCAATTCTAGGGCCAGTGTTGAAATTCTTACCTGATCACCTCACATCCCCACTTCCTTCTTCCAATGTGCATGTGTGTATATTAGGAATATTTAATGCCTGCAACTACCCCCTTCTCTCTCTATTATTATGTTGAAATATTACATCCCAAAAACAACTTTCTCTCCTTCTTTTCCCCACTAAGCCATTGTTAAAACTACCCAAGATCACCCCAACTAGCGAGTCCAACCAAGGCACCAACACCTCCATCGAAAACATGTTCCACACCTTAACCCTTAGCACAAGCCACCTTTACCATTACGTCACCCCAAGAATAGGCCAAAACCACCACAACCTTCTTTCAAGCATTAGAAAAACTCACCATTTCTACCCTCTTCCATTTGGCCATTTTCACCAAACCAAATACACTATCTATGGCAACAACTACCATAGCCTACAACCTCCATTTTCCCATTCATAATGCAGCTCACCACCCTCCTTCAACCAAAAATACCAGTCCTCACCACCTCCCTTCAGCTAAACCAACCGTTGCCACCCTCCTTGTTACTTCCCCTTCAACTAATCCCCCCTTTGTTGCACACAAGTTAACTAATACTCCTTCGAACCTCGATTTGGTTTTTCCCACTCTTTCACCCTTCCATTACTTTAACCCCTCCTTAATTATATCAGTTAAATCTAATTATTTTTTGTTAATTTTTCCTATGTGATACTCTGGAGATCCAGGAAGAGACGGGATAGGACAAACATGCTCATAGATCAAAGCCTTTTCGATAAGGATATTAGTCGATGTTTTAGGGTTTTGTGTTAAATTATTTCACGGCTATGCATATTATCATGATAATGTTATTATATGGCTAGATTTTTTATGTTAATGATATGATATGATAAAATGGATTATGTGATAAAAACAGAGTATGAATAACACTAGATGTGCTAGTATGATGTTACTACGCTAGGTTGTATGTTTGTGGATGAGTATAAATTGTGGAAGAGGAGTATGTGCCTAATATAGTATGATAAGTGAGAAATAGGTATATTTAATATGTATGACAATAAATGGAGGATTTGAAAATAATGATATTGGAGATATAAGAATTTCGTAAAATAGGAGCTTTCGGCCATCTATAAGGGTATTTTGGTTAGTATGGGATAATATCGTAATTTTGGTATTTTAACATGTTTGGAGTATTAAAATATGCTAATAATATTATATGGAGTTATTGGAGTGATTATGAATATCATAAGTTTTCCAAACTGAGAAAAATGCCTATATTGGGAATAGTAACCTTAAATGGTAATCTTATATTCACATGTGTATAAAAATGGATTTAGGCCATTAATTTTAGATATGTTTTTTATATTGTAATTTTAGGTATATATATTGAATTTGGTAATTTTATGAGCCTTATGGGAAAATTATGACTTACCAGTGAAATTAGGGTATGGGAGCTCTCTAAATAATAACTTTTGAAATAGGGTTATTATCGCATGTGTCAGATATGAGAGTTATACCTTGAATTTTGGATTTTTTATTAATAATAAAATTTGAGGAAGGTATAATAAATTTTTTGGGTAAATAATCAATATGGCAGAAGTTATGCTTAAATTATAAAATTAGGGTTTTGGAAAAAATAAGGATCTTAACTTCAGAGAATGACCTTATGACCTATGTGATGTGGTTACATGTTTTAATTTGTTATATACCATTAAATCAATCATGATTAATTCATTAATCATTTAAAGTGAAATATCACATGGGTAGGGCCAATGTGATGTTTTCATGTTCATTCTACTAGATGATAATAGTGGCTTATGAGCCTTTTACCCTGAGAAGTTAATATTTTTAAATCCCTTCCATTGGATGATAATAGTGGTTGTGGTTTATTATACCTAATAAGGTGCTTCATTCCATTTCACCAGATTAATAATAGTTGGGCCAATGCTCATTGTAAATAAGAATATGAATTGTATCCTAATGGATAGTAGACTAATGATTTAAAGTAGAAGAGTGCGTGAGTCAAGACCAAGGTGATGTTTTCAATTTCGTTATACTAGATGATAATAATGGCTTAGAAGAATTTTTCCCTAAGGAGGTTATGTTTTCATATCCATTCCACTTGATGATAATAGTGGCTCAGGTGTGTTATCTCTGATAAGGTGCTTTAATCTATTCCACTGGATTAAGAATAGTAAGGTCCCTTAGCTTAATGTAAATAAAAGAATGAAAATGTTTATATATAATAAAGAGGCCTTGATTAGTATTTACCTTATAAGAGTTTTCGAAAAATTTTATGTGTACTTATCATTTGTTATGAGTGTATGTATTTATTTGTATCCCTGATTCGATGGTATGTTATCTGACTCAGTATGTAGCTTACTGACCATCTTTTTAATGGGTATTACTCATCTCTACAAGTAGATGGCCTAGATTTTTTTATGTAGGTCTTTCAGGACTTGCTAGCTGAGTTTGCTTTTTTCAATGCATTGTGTGGGGAGGAGTAACTTTTATCTTTATTGGGTACTTGGGTGAAGAGGTTTGTTATCAGAATGATGTTTTTACCAAAATACCTTCTTAGATTCTTTGATCCATTGTATCCCTTAGTTGTATCCTATTATTGTAACTCAGAGTTAATTTCCAAACTTGTATTTGTATTTATAAAAATTTCTCTCATTTCTAATTACCTTGTTTTTACTATGAATGTTTTTAGCCTTATGATTAATGTAAGGATGGTTTGGTAAACTAGACTTATGACCAGACTTATGTTAATTAAGGTAGTATCACCTAATATTTTGATTATATGCTTCCATTGTATATCCCAAAAAAAAAATAGCAGTAAAATTTATAGTGTTACACTCTCACCTATATTGAATTGCCTTTTCCTCCTTTTGTGAATTGATTGTCCATTGAGGACAATGTCTATCATAAGTGTGGGGGAGTTTCAGTTCATTTTTGTGCTTCATTAATTTGATATGTGTTTATTTATTTATTTAGTGTTTTATATTATTTGTGTTTAGTTGAGTCTGTTTGGTTTTTGTTGAGTCTTAAGAGCATTAACTAGTTAATGATGAACATATCTTGGAAATCATACTAAAAGAGGATCCTAAAATTGAGATAAAATCGAGTAGGAATATTTTTGTTAATTTTAATATAGGGAATACATATCAACGTGAGTTGATGTGAATGGAGTGAGAATGTGTATGATTTTCTAACCATTAACATGGCATATTGAGATTCATTACAACCCATAGTGAGCTATTGATCCATATGTACCTTTATTTTTGAGTGTTTCATATAAAATATTTTATATTTTATTGGCTTTATTTTTCTTTGTAAACCTCATATTGACTAATTTATTTTGATTAAATTACTTGTTGCAGATTTATGATGGACTATAGAGATTACTAGAAACTTGCTCATATGATAATCAAATCTTTTAAATTATAACTATCCTGATTGAGAAATTGATAAAGGGATAGCTAGATATTATTCTACCCCATTTTTCAGGTACATGAGTTGTACATCCCTTAGTTAACCTCTTTGAGCCTTTTACATTGACATTTATTTCTTCATCACCCACATTTTTCCTAACCAAACCTAAAACACATCTCTACCTTTGTTCTAAAATCTAGTAGAATTTTTGTATGAGACTTACACATGTGATTCTAGGCTAATTGAAGAAAGTGTTAAGGAACATCCAAAAAAATAAGTGTGGGATATTAGGAAAAAAAATTGGGATATGAAAAAAAAGGTTCAAAAAAATAATTAATTAGCTTATCCCTTTTATTTTATTTTGAGAAGAAGTTGTGAAAATGATGTGAAGGCCCAACATGAATATATTTAGCCAATGTGATGCTATGTCATGTAATGAGAAAATACCTAAGTTTGAATAAGTAAGAAGAATTTCTATATCAACATAATTCTACTAGGTTTTAAGATATTTTGTTGAATCTTTATTTTTATTTCTTTTATCAAACCCTTAAACCTAGCCCCATTACAACCCTTATGAAGTTCTTATTGATTCTTGAGATGGACAATCTGTTGAAGATTAGTCACATGAGTTAAGTATATGGTTTTGTAACACCCCTATTTTTCACTACAAAAAATTTTTATTTTAAAATAGTGTGGAAGAAAAAAATACTAAATACACCTAGGAAAAATGGGATACTACTGTCGTACCTATCGTAGGATAAACGTTAGTTGCCCATCCCATATGAGATACAAGGCTAAAACCAAGCCAACCAATTTAAAATAGAGTTTGTAAACTTAAGTAGCATAAATATTTAAAAAATTATTTACAACATGGGACCTTGATGGTCACTAACATAGTCAAATATAGGGAGAATAATAAGCTAATGCAGGGTTATAATGGTAGATAACAAGTTAAGGTGTGACCCTAAAACATGGTCTGTCATGGAATGCATAAAAACCTCAATATTTCCATACTTTCAAGCCCCAAACCCAGGTTGAGGTAGGCTGTAACACCCCCAAAATTCACTACTGAAAAATTTTGTTTTATTTAAAAGAGTTAGCGAAAGCAAAATACAAGATAATGAATTCTGGGGATATTACCGCCACACTTAGTAATAGACCGGTTCACTCATACCATTCCAATACTAAGTGCTAAGGCTACAGAATAAAAACCAATTACTAGAAATTCAAACCATATTTAAATGAGAGTAGTGCAAGTAAACATCTTATAAGAATATAACCCACCAATGGTGGTTCCAAGAATAAATATTACATTTAAACCAGACATTAGAAGAGGAAGGATGAAACCCTAAAAGTCTAGATAATCCTTACGCTCTTTCCCATTGTCCACTTGAATAGCACCTAAAAAGGACCTACAAGGGACACTATCCATTGAATAGGAAGGGGCCCCACAAATGGAACCCTTCAGTACTATGATACTGAGTAACCCTTTAAAAACACACTTAAAAGTAGGCCCGCAATGTAATACATGATACAACACTTTATTCATATATAACAAGATGTGCATACATAACATTCAATCAGATATTAATAGGTCATAATATACAATCGATACTTCTGGGCCTTAAGCCATGTCATAGTGCAAAATCAATACTTTCGCGCCTTAAGCCATTAGTCCATCATTATTCAATCATACCTTGGATTTTATATCTATGTGAGTGTGGGAACCCTACTATTATAGCCGGTGGATCGGTCACTTATAGGGCAAAACGTACCTAACTACTATTATATGCCGGTAGATCGGTCTCCATGGCAAAACGCTCCTGGCCACAATTATGCTGGTGGATCGGTCTGGCCCTGACTCTCATGGTGTTCCACTGTAAGTACTTAGTGTCTTATCAAACTTAGGGTTTGGTTTATTGAGCTCGGGATCCCCCACTATTATAGCCGGTGGATCGGTCACTTATAGGGCAGAACGCACCTAACTACTATTATATGCCGTAGGATCGGTCTCCAGGGCACCCCGGCACCTGGCCACTATTATGCCGGTAGATTGGTCTGGGCTCGGCTCAATAATCTTTCTCTTTAAGTGATTAGTGTCTTATAAATATCTTATTCGAAAGTCTTTTACCCTTGACATGCATGTCGCCGACCTCTACTTATATTCTCCCGAGAGGGCCCGTCCCATATCTTGAGACCTTTACGCCTCTAATCACACCCCGACATCCATTCTCCCTGACACTTACTCATAACGAAAACCCAACTCCTAAGGGTGTGGGTTAAAGCCCATCACCTTATGACATTCAAATTCCCTCACTACCACTCTCTAGGATGTTTTCCTTGAAACCCTAATCGTACCTATGTGGCCCCAACCTTTCTTTTATCGTCCCACACCTCATCTCATTTAGATTCAACCCAAATCCCATCACTCTACTCACCAATTATACATGTGACCGTGAAATCCTAGTTGGCCACTCAAACCCTAACACCTTTCTTATGTAAGGATCATCCCATGCAGAACCCTAGAAATCTCACATGCAAGAGTTGCATCGCTCATTCATTTTGATCATAATCTCGTTTTATTATCCCCCTCATGGATCATGAGATATTAAGGCCAATATCATGTCCTCTTAGTCAACTCACTTCCCATTTGTTCCTTTTTATCCTTTCACCCCTTATCATATTATCAAACATCCTAGCATGCATGTCCTAGAGGACCATATAATATAACATCATAAGCATAACACATATAATCATCAACTACATTCCATAATGAATTCACAACGTATACATCAACTCCAAGGTATGCTATAAGTAATTAGTCATTATAATCATAAGTACACAACATGACATAACACATGGCACACGAGGCATATAACACACACATAGTTGTTCTTAGCCACATTTTTACTCGGTTTAGGTTACCAAGCAATCTCCCACACTTATTAGGTCACCAATCACCCTTCATACTTGTTACACTTATTATATTTTCCATTTGGTTGGTTAGATTATCGAACTTCCCTTCTCCTTTGTTCTAATTACTAAATTGCCCTTTAGTTGGATAAATTACCAAATTTCCCTTCTTCATTATCATAATTACTAATCTGCCCTTTTGTTGATTAAATAATTACCAATTTGCCCTTTTGTTAGTTAAATTATCAAATTACCCTTCTCCATTATCATAATTACCAATTTGCCCCTTTAATTGGTTAAATTACCAAATATGTCCTCTTCATTATCATAATTACCAATGTGCCATTTTCTATCATCATAATTACCAGATTGCCCTTTAGTTGGTTAAATAACCAAATTACCCTTCTTTACTATCATAATTACCAAATTACCCTTCGCCATTGTCACAATTACCAAATTGCCCTTTAATTGGTTAAATTACCAAATTACCCTTCTTTACTATCATAATTACCAAATTACCCTTCTCCATTATCATAATTACCTCTTTACCCTTTTATTTACATATTTACCATTTTGCCCTTTACTTCTAAAAATTACCGTAATACCCTTAACTTTTAAAATTACCATAATACCCATTTTTCTTATAAAATTACCATTTTGCCCCTTTACTTATAAAATTACCATTTTATCCTTTTCACTTACAAATTACCATTTTGCCCTTTACCTCTAAAATTACCATTTTACCCTTTTCTTACAAAATTACCATTTTACCCTTTTACTTACAAATTACCATTTTACCCCTTTATTACACCACATTTATTAAATTACTATCGCTACATAAAATATTAATATCAATACTCTATTCTCATCATCCAACTCTACCAACTATTATTATTCATCATTCTACTCATTAGCACCCACACATAATAGGCCACATTCTTGCACAAGATATATTACTAAAATGCCCATAGGGCTCACAATAATATTATTCATGCATTAATAGTCACAATAACATAACACATCATGGATAAGTACTTAACATTTTCATTAATAACCAAACTCCTTCCTTAAGCATTATTTCCACACATAGCATATAAACTAACATACTTTTCTTTTCATCAATCAATACAAGAAACTACATATATTATATTAAACAACATATATCAAGCATAATAACATATTAAAAACTCTAATGTGCTAACATACATTTATCCATGCGTTTAAGTGGGGTTTAACGATTACCTTAATTCCCGTAAAATTGAACCTTACCGGTATCCCGGTTAAAGGTTCAAGCTTTAGATACCAAAATCAACACCTAAAAGTAGTATCAAAACTTATCATATTAGAGATGAGAAACCAAAGCATAAAACTTTATAAAATTTAATTAATGAAACACTTAACTTAAAATGCTATTATACCTCAAAAAAATTTTGTACTAAAATACTAAGGCATGCAGCAGCTCATACTGCTCGTGCAGCATGAGCTGCATACAAAATGAAAAGGAGGAAGGCTCGAAAAGGGTGAAAGAAAAAGGAGTGATGGGCTATTTTTGGATTGGATATTTAGGCTAGGAAAGAAGGTGGATGGGGGAGGATTGGAGGCAAGGGAAGGGTGTCGGAGTGAAGAGGGGGTGTAGGTGGCGGCTGGGGATGGGTTGTTGGCGGCCAAGGGCGGTTGTGAGGCGGTGAAGTGGGCTGTAGGAGTGGATGGGGCTGAGAAGGAAGGAAAAGAGAGGAGGAAAATGAAGGGGTGTGAGGGCTAGTTTCGGGAAAAGAAGGCGTGGGGGTGGTAGAGGAGGTTGCAGGGAGTGGATTGGTGGTTTGGGTGGCGATAGAGGCCGCAAACGGAGGGGTTGTAGGGAGTTTGCCGAGAAGGGAGAAAAAGAAGAGGGGGAAAGAAGGGGGTTGCAGGGTGGCTCGGTGGTGTATTGTGGTGGTGCAAGGCAAGAGTAGAGGGTGGCAGGGAGTGGTGCCGGGGTTAGTGCGGCGGTTGAAGCGGCGGATGGCAGCGGTGGTGCAAAATAGAGATGAAAATGGGAGGAGAAGAAAAGGAGAGAAAAGGGAGGTCGGGTAAGGTATGGAGCTCGAAAATGGGGCAGGAAAAGGGATGAAGAGGAGAAGAAAAAGAAGAGGGAGGAGAGTGCAATAGGTGGTTGATCGGGTGGCAGCATCTAGGGTGGAAGGGTGGTAGGGAGAGGGAAGGGAAGAAGGGGAAAGAAGAGCCATGCGAGTGGGGAGTGCATGGCTGGTTTGGCTCAAATGGTGAAAAAAGGGATGGTGGAAGAGAGAGAGAGAGAGAGTTGTAGTGGTGGCAGTAGGGCGGTGACCGGCGTGCTCGAGGTGGCAGACCTGGTCGATGAAGACAGGTTGGGGTTCTCGGGGTGGACGACGCTAAAGGAAGAAGAAGAAAGAATGAAGAGGGAGGGAGAAGGGGACAGGCCAGGCGTGGGGGAAAAAAGGAACTGGGCCGACCAAGGTAAGGGGGGAAAAGAAAAAAGAGAAGAGGGCTGGTCTGGGTTGACGCACGCGGGGAGGGAGAGGAAGAGAGGAGGGGAAGAAACGAGCCTGTGGCCCAGCGCGTAGGGAGGGAAAGAGGCTGGCCTGGAAGCCCGAAGCCAGGAAAAAAAAAGAAAAAGAAAGAAAGGAGGAAAAAGGAGAAATGGGAGAAACAAAAGAAAAAATGGAAAAAAGGAAAAGGAAAAATAGGAAGAATTAAAATAACTAAATTTATAAAATAATAGAATGTAATATTTGTGGGAAATAAATTTATTTAATAATTTAATTTAATATAATTAAATATAAGGGTTTAAAAAGGTTAATGTTGAGAAAATATTTGTTTGAAAATTTATTTAAATAAAATAAGTATGCTATAATAATAAAATATTTATTTTAATTTATTAAATATCCCTATCCACTTTTATATACTCAAAAATCCATAAAATAATTAAACTAAATAATTTTAAAAGCTAATTTATTTCAAATAAAAGCTATTTATTAAAGTATAGGTTTTCTAAAATTTTGGGGAATTACATAGGCCCAGTATTGATCATCCCTAAAAACCTACACATGACCCTCTACTCATGGAAATGAGAAGGTGACCGAGAAAATGGGCATATCAGTATGCTATGTGCTATGTAAGCTAAGGTGCCTCCTCAATAGAATTCATAAGCATACAAGTCCAATCATGACATGGAAATCATACTTAACATGTGGCACGACAATGCCATATAAGTAAGTGTATCTACTCTATCAGAATTAAATAATGTATTAGGATTCAATATCATGCATAACTCAGGAAACTCAGAAAGTATCATGCTTATTTTCATATTACACTATCATAGGTACCCACACACACATGCTAAGTATTTATTCCAAATAACCACTAAGATTTATTTTCCAACTTGCTTAATCAATTAGGTTATACTATTTCCTTATCCATATACTAATACAGGTCAACATCCATTTAATCATTCCAATTATTTAATCAGTTATTCATTCGAGCCATTATCTAAGTATTTGTTCCAACTTTTACCATTATTATCATCCAACTTGCATGCTCAAATCATTATCAAATTATTGATCATCAAACAATGGATTATGCACCATCCCATGGTCTTAAATACCATATAAGCGTATCCAAACCAAGGGATATAAAGTCTAAGCCAAAGCTAATAATGACAATGAACATAAATTCAAGCCGAAGCCAACCACAATGAACATAAGTCTTGGTCGAAGCCAACCATATAGACATAAGTCTGAGCAAAAGCCAATAGCCTAGGTAACCAAACCCTTTAGTATTGATAACCCAAAGTATACCATCAGTGTCTAGAGTAGGTAAGACACCCAAATTTACTAGGATCCCACCAAAAGGCACCAATATATACCCAAAGGAAGACTAAATGTTGGTAGCTAATTGAGGATCGGGTAAGCCAGATGCCTACAGAGCTTGATTTTCTTTCACTTTACATGATTAATACATTATTCATGAGGTTACATGATCATACAACACCCATACAAAGAGTAAGCAAGACGTTTTCATATTTCTTCCATGTTAATCCTTTCCATTCCCCAACCATGTGTGGGGTTGCAATTTATGCTTGTCCAAGATCACTCATGCTCATTATATTATTTCATTCAAGCACATTCCATGTTTCATCACCTACCCTGTTTCTCAAGAACCATCACATTTCATATGTGGTACACCTATTAAGCCTTTACAATACCCATTGAGTATATCATAAACCATGGTCCATTTAATCCATTTATTAGGTCATTAAGCCATGATAGTATCTATATTTTATCCCTTAAAGAATCATATAACGATCCCATGCATATCCTCAAAGCATATCCAAATAGAGAAAACCAAATCACATAAACAAGCTAAACCAGTCAATCGATGTGGTTGAACCAGTTGATCGGTTTGGGCCTACCAGTCCATCAGTTTGGGTTAACCAAACCATGCTTTTCTTCAAACTTTTCAATTGGTTTGGGCAAGCCAGTTGACTATTCATAGACCAGTCTATCGGTTATACCCAACTAGTTGATGGGTTTAAGCAAAGAGCAACACCAAGGTCTCTACAAGCCTACTAGTTGATGAGTTGGGTCAACCAGTCTATCGGTTCTAGGAACCGATCAATAGGTTTTCCCTCCAACAACACCAAACATTCATTTTCATGCAGATCATGCTTTGAAATCTTCATTATACAACATTGGGACATGTTATTACATTACATAACACATTTTTAGCTTAATTTTAGTTACACATTTCATCATTAATCATCAGAACCCAATCTTTCCTCAAAATTCATGCTTTTCACTTGTAATACACAATCTAACCATCCAAATATAGTTCTATAAGCTATATATTAGTGTCAATATTTAATATCAAACTTAAAGAGTTTCATCTCATGCAAGACTACTCATAACCCATTTTAGAAGCAAGAAGAACTTACTTGATGTAGGCAAAACTTTCCATACACAAGAACACTCGACCTGTGAAATTCTCAAATTTCAAAACCTAAAAAACAAAAAATTTAACTCAGAAATTCATGAATAAAATTGATAAATTCAAACTTGAAATGGAAAGGAAAGAATGGACATACTACATCTAAATGAAAAACATAGGGTGATTGTAGTTGAACCACTCAACTTTATTCCTAAATATAACTCTTTCTTTCTTAATAATTAAAATGATAGGAAGGTTGAGAAAGGATCAGAAGAGTAAAAGAAATTTGACTATAAGTTTGAATTATAGAGGGAGAAGGTGGATGATAGATATTTAAGTATTTTGGTGGTTGAAATAAAGGTGAATAAAAGGGACGATTCGGGCTATATATAGCCAAGAAATTGATACAAAACACAAATGTGGATAAGAACGGATCAAAAACCCTAATTTTTATCATTTGAATTCAAGTTAAATGGACACATTTTGTCTAAGATATGTTGACCTATCCTCTAGATCTCAAATGGTGATTTTGGAGGATGGTAGGTCCATTGATTTAGAAATGTAATACACAAAATGAAAGGTTAGCGTAGAATCAATCTCCTAATTGAGCATAATCGAGTTTGAGATCTAAGCAATATTATCAAAACTATGCAGATGAGAGAGGTGGAAGAAGACAAAGCTGATGTCATCTCCTTCCCCCTCAATTATCTTAATTGACTCCTTAGATCAATCTGAGGTTGTACTTTTTGCCGAAATGCATCATGAAAGAGTCTAAATCTTTTAGAAACAATTCGGCATGGCTTAACAAGGTTCTATTTTAGTATAAGAAAATTTTCCAAACAATTGAGTTTCAAAAATATACCCAACTTGATAAATTAGTTGACTGTTCTATAAACTTGTTGATTAGTTCCCCAACCATTCAATTGCTTTGGTTGAGTAAAAAATATTTTGCTGAATCAACGAACCTATCAATCGATTCATGGAACCAGTTAATTGGTTTGCCTAAAAAGATTATTTTATTTATTTTTCCAATTTCATTTCAAATCCAATTTTACCTCAAACCCAATCATAATCTCAAATCAAAATCAAATACCAAAATTGACATAATTTCTCATTCACCACTATACAAAAAGATGAGGTATTACAGTGGTCAATTTGGCAGGCATTTGATATCTTTCATAAGGTTTTTATCCATAAAATATGAGCTTTCCTTGTTGATATATGTGAGTTGTTATTGTTATTATCTTATCTCACATATTTGAGTTTGCTTATAAACATGGAGCCATGAATATGATATAAAAGTAAAAACAAGATGACATACCTTTGTAAGGATGGATTTTAATGTGACTAAGGTGTGGTTAAGTTTTCAAACATTATTAGTATTCTGTTCATATTTGTCATGTTTCTGTGCAAAACATATGTTGAAATTAATCATTTAAATTTTATGGTATTAAATCTTGGTTGAGTACTAATGTTGGTGTTATGAAAATAGAATATTCTGAGATAATATTAGTTAAGAGTGTTAGAAGTGTGTTTGTCATTTATATGTGAGTGTGTGTGATTTTATGGGTACATCATTTGTAAAACCCTCTACCTTACTCATCGTCTAAAGGTGACTTAGGATTTTAAAGGGATTCTTGCATATTCTAAGTGAAATCATGAAAGCTCTGAAATTGGCTAGTTAGTTCTATTCCACTTTATTTATTTTATTTAGAGTCATGTTTTGTTTGAGAGCAAGTAAGAAGTTAAGTGTGGGGGTGTTAATGAAGCCATATTTTTATCTATTTTATATCCTTTTTTATTTAAGCTTTTGGTCATTTATTTAAATAATATATTGGTATTATTGATATTATTTTTAATTATGTACTTAAATAATAATAATCTTATATATTTAATTATTTTTTAGCTTAAAGTCAAAATTTATTGGGAATTTGATAATCTATCGTATTTTAGTCATAACTTTCACATCCAAACTTGAATTTAGATGATTCAAGTTTCCATGAAAAGATAAATGTTTTATATACAATTCTTATTTCTAACTATTCCCTCTAAATCTACTCATGGAATTGGAAAAACAGGGATCAAATTTACAACCGAAAGTATTTTAAAAGTTTTGTTAGGCATTATTTAATAAGTTTGTTACTGATACTTTTCCTTCTTTTGTAGGTTCAAGATTAACAACCGTACATGTGGGCCATCAACTTCAAAGATACAATAAAATCAACAAAATTTACAACCAAAGTGGCAAAGATAAGTAAGCTAAGGAGAAGAAGAAGAAAATATTAACATAAGGAAGATATGACATGTTACTATTAATATATATATATATGTATATATATATATATATATAGAGAGAGAGAGAGAGAGAGAGAATAATAGGGGTTGGGAGGTGCCAAAATTTTCAAAAAAAAGTTGAGAGATGAACACGTAACATATAAGAAAAAACCAAGGCACCAAGGGTGAAATAAAATTGAGAAACAGGGGACAACTATGGGACGAAATCTCAAAGTAAAAGAAAAGAAGACGACAAAGGCACTGGGCTCCTAGAGTCGGAAAAAATATTCAGTGTCGTCTACATCCACGAAATATAGTATTAAATTTTTTAGATTCTAATTTTAAATATAAAGTGTTGGAATTTTATATTTAAATATTTTATGTATAATGTAGATGCTTTATTTAATTTGATTATTTTTATTTAAATTAATATTATGTTTTAATTTTATTTTACCAAGGATATGGTAAAACCATATTCTTTATACCGATAGATTAATTGATTTCTTGATTAATAGATTATTCTATGTATTTTATATTATTTTTTTTAGATTGCACCTGATTAATAAATTGATCACCTTTAATTAGCATTTGAAAAGTCAAGAAAAGATGCGACGACTGATTCTCCACTTTTGATTAAATAGCATAAATAAAAATTTAATGGGTTCTAAAAATAATTACATGATTTCTATAATAATAGGGAATGATAAATAAATAATTGAATTTAAAATATTATCTTTATTTAAATCCTTTGACTAGAATTAGTAAGATTGATAATTGACGATAAGACTACGTAAGTCAAGAGAGTACATTAGTTAAATATTTTCGTTGACACATGGCTAGTAGTTGAAATGATCACGTAATTAATTAGCTGGTTAATATAACTAGATAATAGTAGATCTGGATTTCTTGATAGCTTTTATTAATTGATTTTACCTTTATCAGATTTTATTTAATTTTATTTTAGCTTAATTTAGTTGATTTAAAAATTTTAGTTAAGAATTAATTATTTCTTTATTTTATTTCAATTGCTTAGGCCTGATTAGAGTCTTTATCTTATTATTTAGTCTCTATGAGAACGATAAAATGGTATTCGTTGTGTCCTACATTACTTGTGATCTTTACTTGCTGATAGATATATTTGGTTGACATCACCTACACGATACTCCAACGATTTTGTCTTATTCGTGGGAGTAGATAGTATTGTTTTGTAGGTTACCCATTCTTGGTAAAGCCATATTTAAGGGGAAGATGTTAGTCATTGCATAGGCTATCCACAGTTTTTTTTTTCTTACTATCATCTCTTGTTCGTTTTTATGGGTTTAGTTGTAAAAGTTAATGTTTAGCGGAATTATATTTATGTTTTGACATCTTTTATTAAAAGTGGTTTCTTGTACTTTGACTCTTCATTTAGTAAGTCTTATATAAATCTCGGGTTAGGTATTAATCAGACTTGATTCTTGTGGTATGAGAGTATGTTTATCTTTGTAAATAATAAGGGTTAGTAATGGTTATATATTTTTTTCATCCGGGATGTAATGGTAATAATTTGCACTTTCTATTTTGTTTCTTCAAAATCCTCTTCTAAAACTAAAATTTTTATTTCGTAAAAATGTAAGTGTTACCACATGAATCCTTTAAGCCAATGAATTTTACACTTTAATTTGGTAAATATTAGCCTTTGAGTTAATGAATATTTTAGATTGTATTCATTAGTTTATGCTGATGAATATAAGCCTTTGGGTTGATGAACGAAAGTGCATGAGGTAATGAATGTTACATGTTTAAGTTCATGTATATACATATTTAGCCAATAAATACAACTATTTAGTTGATAATAATTTTATATTAAATTCATCAGTCTAAGATGATGAATAGCAGTATCTGAGTTAATTATTACTAGTATGTGAATCGATTATATTTCAAATTATATTCATTAATTTACGTTGATGAAATTGAGCCTATAGGTTGACAAATATAATCGCTTGAGCTTATGAATGCCACCTATTTAAGTAGTTGTTGATGATGGGTTGACAAATATAAGCACTTAAGGCGATAAATATTTTCTATTTAATTGTTATTGTTGTTGTTGTTGCTGCTGCTACTACTGCTACTGATGATGATGATGATGATGTAAGTATGTATCATTAATCTAAGACATTGAGCATTAGTATTTAAGTTAATGAATATTAATATGAGAATTGATTAATATTAGCCTTTGAGTCTATGGATGTTTTTTTTTAAACTCATAAACTAATGAATATTGTACATAATAATTTTCTTGTGTTAGAAGTATATTAAGATGGATTTTATAAATAAAAAAATATTGATATTAGTTTTTTTAATTGTAGAAAATTTTGAAAATTAATTTCATATATATATATATATATTTAATATTTTAATTACCTAAATTAAAGATAAATTTATGTTAATACTTCATTATAAATATGGACCATATCTCTTGGAAGAGAGGAGAAAGATATGCATTTTCTTACTGTGTTACCCCATGTGTATTTAATCATTGTAGTATACTCTTTTCAAATGTTGCATCAGACAAATCTTATTTACATAAATGTAGGACCTAGAGTAGAACCCATATATTTTATATGAAATTGATTACCTCGCAACCAAGAATTGCTACCCACCCCTCCTCTTCGACTCTGCCGGCAACATTGCAGATTTGCAGTATATTTCTATATTGCGTTGCTTGGTATGAAATGAATGGAAATTAATAGAAGTAAATTAATTGATTTATTTTATTTAAAAATAAATTTTATTAATCTTAATTAATTGAATAAGTATTAAAATTTTATATTTATTTATTTCAATTAATTTTATTTTTATTAATTTTAATTTTAATATTAAAAATAACATAATTAAAAATATAAATATAAATAAATTTAATTCAAATAAAAATTTTAAATCATTTATCTCAATATACCAAAATAAAACTTATATCATTCAAATAATTTTTAAAATATATCTGTTAAATTAATTTTTACCTTTGGCCTTCACTCGATTCGCCCTATTCAATATTAGGCCAAAACTCTCTTCTTAGATGCAGCCTCTCCTCTTCCGTCCTCTCCTCTCCTCTCCTCTCAGCCGTAATGAAAGCCTTCCCTCCAATCTCAGGTGTCCCTAATGCCTCTTCCTTCTCCACCATTAACATCGGCTCGCCATTTGTCCCTCCTCTCGTTTCCCTCAAGTTCCTTCAACCCTCAAAATCCTACTGCTCCTTCTCCACTAGTATTAGATCGGTTCTCCAATACAATCGAAAGCCCCAACTATCAGGGACAACCCCACGTGTAGTCGTTATTTCATCCGGTAAGGGCGGCGTTGGCAAGACTACCACTACTGCGAACATTGGCATCTCCTTAGCCCGTTATGGCTTCTCCGTTGTCGCCATTGATGCTGATGTCGGACTCCGGAACTTGGACCTCCTTTTAGGCCTGGAGAATCGAGTCAATTATACAGTAGTCGAAGTTCTTAATGGTGACTGTCGACTTGACCAAGCTCTAGTTCGGGATAAGCGATGGCCTAACTTCGAACTGCTGTGCATTTCCAAACCTAGATCGAAATTGCCACTTGGGTTTGGTGGGAAAGCATTGGTGTGGCTCGTTGATGCTCTAAAACATCGATCTGAAGGTTGCCCCGACTTCATTCTCATCGATTGTCCAGCGGGTATTGATGCCGGTTTCATTACTGCTATTACCCCGGCGAACGAGGCGGTTCTGGTGACCACGCCGGATATTACGAGCCTAAGGGATGCGGACAGGGTTATTGGATTACTTGAATGTGATGGGATTAAGGATATAAAAATGATGGTGAATAGGGTTAGGACTGATATGATTAAAGGGGAAGATATGATGTCCGTTTTGGATGTGCAGGAGATGTTGGGATTGGCCTTGTTGGGAGTAATACCTGAGGATTCAGAGGTCATCCGGAGCACAAATAGAGGGTACCCTTTAGTACTGAACAAGCCTCCAACATTGGCTGGATTGGCTTTTGAACAAGCAGCTTGGAGGCTTGTTGAGCAGGACAGTATGCAGGCTGTGATGGTTGAGGAAGAGCCCAAGAAACGTGGGTTTTTCTCTTTTTTCGGTGGATGAGATCTTGAGTAGTGTTGTTTATTATTCATTTACATGAAAACTATTGAGCAATGTAGGTTGTAGGCGCTGAGAGGAAATGAGCTAACTGTTAAGATTTGAAGGTGATTGGTTGAGGAGTTATGTACAGTTTGTTAGGTTTGTCTTTTTTCTTCACTGTTCTTATCCTTTTGCGCTCCTTTATTTTATTGTTAAACAAGCTTGAATTGCTATTATTTGTTGAAAGAATGTAATTGGCTTGGATCTATCGAATGCAGATTTGTGCCATTACTTTTGTCTTGATCATATCCGTTATTATGAAGACTTGGAAAAATTCGAAATCAGCTTCTTTGTTGTGTGGTTTGTGGGTTGCCTCTGTTCTTTGCTTTTCATGCTTTTAGTTTTCTTATTCTGGTTGTGAGGGGTGGTGCTCAGTAGGAGATTTTGCAAATGAGTGTAACTAATTGTTTTCGATTAGCATTCATGAATCATCCATGTATTTCTATGTTTTTTCTTTGCTTCTAATGCTTTTTCTGATAAATGTAGTGAATAGAAGATAAAACTGACAATGTTTGAAGGGTCTGGTGAGACCAAGCATGTTATATGGTGGATCGAAAAAGGTCTTTGTGGCAGATAATTTATAATGAGGGAAGTTTGATGCGCCATAATTTTATATTGTCAGCCACCAAGTATTGGTTACCATTAATCTTGTTGGTCCTTTTCTTTTTATTGATTAAAGGACAGGCGACCAACAAGTTTGGTCAAGAAGAAGGAAATATTGAATGTGTAGTAGGAAGATAGAATGGCGGGTTAAATAGGTGCATCTCTTTTTGAGTATTGGTAGTAGGATTGTAAATAATCCAAATCAGATCGCAGGTCGGAGTTTAAAAAAGTTCGATCCGATTTGACTTGTTATAAGCTTATTTCATCCCATATATAACCCTAATTGGTAGTAATTAGGCAGGATGGATGGAGATAATCTAGCAATACTGTAGTCATCTTTAGCAAAAAGCTTCCCCTTGTGTTTTTTGGCGATTTGTGATCGGCATACCAGCAAGACACATTCTTGTTTCCAACTATTCCGTGGGATTAAGAAAAATCAGAAAGCATAGGATCTGGTATGCGTATGAAACATCCAACTTTGCGAGTGTGTTCCCCTTAATTACCTTATTTTTACTAATTTGATTAGGTCTAATTTTATATTATCAGCTCTAATATAATCTAATCTTAAATAAGAATTTCAATAAATAATAATAATAATAATTTTATTATAATTATTGTTATCACTACTATCATTATTATAATTATAATTGATTTCATATATGCTTTTACTATCAAAATTTTACTTTTCTAATTTTATCTTATTTGATGTGATTTGGTCAAATTTTATAACTCATGAAATAGGTTGAGAAGAACGCAACTTAAGAGAAACAATCATCAAGCGTTGGATTTCTTTGAGCAAATCAACTTTTAAGGTTTATGAATAAGGGAAATGTATTTTGAAATCGTAAACTTTTATTTTTCTCTATAGAAATTTTTTATTTTAAAATATGACATGTGGAAGTAAAATAATAAATGGGGATGAAACCACCATATTTAACATTGTGATAGGTGTTTACATCATTTAACTGATGTCCAATATAAGGCTAAAAAGATTGAACAAACTTAAAGCTTAAAAGTTTGAAGATTACACAACTCTAACTAAGTTTCAAAAGTTGAGAATGGGTTTTTATTACATGGAAAAAATACTTAAGAGTCTAAAAGATAATAAGAAAAAACACCAAATGAAGAACATTAGATAACCGTTACACTTATCTCACCTAATTCAATGATATGATTTGTACAAGTCACAAATTGGGATCACTCGTTCCTAAAACAATCTACACACTTCAAAGCTTCGTATCACTCTAGGGTCTTCACATAATTAGCTGAAATAGTGTAGTATCAATATAACTTTCTCGTACTAAGTGATGCAACATGCTTACATAACACATAATACACAAAAGCATAAGATCATACATAGTTCATGGTAATATAAAGTACTCATGTGCAATATAAACTAGTGCATTATTGATCTTTCGAGTGATAACATGTAACACACAACTCTTTTCCAATTAATAAGCCACATTTAGGTAATGGAACCAAATCGTTTCATTTGACTTTGAGAGGAATTATCTTCTCAACTATGGAAACCACCATGATCATCAACTAAAGTAACTTACTTCAAAGATAACTAGTCCAGGAATTACACGATTGCTTGTTGTAACCCAAAAACTAGAGCTCTAAATATTTAAGTACGCATACCCCTTTAGGGTTTGTAATTTAACCTATAAAGTAAATGGACTATTCAACCCAAAAGTGTTTTACACCTAAGGGCTTAATCCAAGACACAAAATGCTTGTCTAACTTAAATTATTTTCCACATTAAGTAATTAGTGTTTTAGTTCAACCAGGATCCAAGATCTAAACATCCACAATAAGTCATTAAAACTTGGACCAGTTAATGTCACAACCAATACTTAGCCATGAAAAGCTAATGGCCAAACATCAAGCCATAACTTCACCCCACATAACCAACTTATTCCATAATTTACCCTTTTCCTAGTATTTAAAAGTTAGCTTAAATCAACTACCAACAATGTGCTCAATGGTCGAGCCTAAAGTTAACTACAAGTCAACTCAGGGTTAACCTACTCTCATTTATCATACACTCAAACAAATTAATTCACCAAAGCATACCTCAAGTATTTAAAGATAGCATTCAACTTAACATAAAAATGCACTAATTAAATCCTTAAAATAACATATTTAATCTCAAAAGACCACTTAGGGTCTAATTTAGCAAAAATATAAGATATATTACAATTCAAAATTGCAAAATAAAGTTGTATACCGTTTCTTTTTTTTTAAAATACTATTCATGATCAATAATCAAAGTCAATGGTTACATTCAAGGTTATGCATATGGTCATATTTTGAATCTAAAATCTAATTTTAGCACAAAAATCTATTTTCACACTTAATTGAGCGATTTGGGCATAATATTGTTAAGTCTTGATTAATATTGTATTAACCATAAAATTATGATTAATTCTTTACTAATCCTACTTATAATGATTAGAGGATAATTAGTGGATAACATTTTGAATATTCATGAAGAACATTCAACATATGTTTCCTGAACTTGTTCAAACTTTCATCAATCATAATTTAAGTTATAATAACTCAAATGACAACATATTATATATCATATTGCATCTAAAAATGTTAATAAACATAATGGAAATATCAAAACTAACAAAAAATCTACATTAACACATGAATTTGCCAAAAGGCCAAGCCTTAAGAAAATATGGTAGATTTTGATGTTTTTGTGCACCTGTTGAGTTTTGGTCATAACTTTTCAAATGCTTGATAAAATCATAAATTGTAACATGTGTAGTGAACTATGAATATTAAGTTTTGATGTGGCACATTAAATTTGCACAAACTTGAATCAAGCATATCTAAATTTGCCACGAAACAGATGTAAAAATTTATAATTTCATAGCATAATTTGAATGATTTCATGCTTTCATATAAGTTCTATAACTGGATTTGCCTAATATCAAGCTTTAAATGACCTCTTGAATCTTGGGGGGGAACAAGAGCACACATAATAGCATGTAAAATCATGAAAAAAGATAAAGAACGCAAAAGAAAGGAGAAGGATTAACCAAGCTTGAGTTTGATTGAATATTTGAGAGCTCCCAAGAGACTTCAATGGTGGAGTAGGTGATGTGAGAAATGAGAGAGAGAAAATGGTGTGAGTTTTCGTGTAGGAGAAGTGAAATATGAAACTTACACAAGATGTAAAAATAATGGAAAACTAAGGGGGATTAATGTGGTTAGGTTATGATTGTTTCTATTAATGAAATGACCATATGGGGGTAAGGCGTCATAGGTAACGAATAGGGAATAAGCAACACACACAATCAAGGGGGAATGAATGATGAAGGGGGAATGGATGAATCAAAAGGAACATGGTGATGATTATGGAATATCATCCTTACGTAGCACATGTTTAGGCTATGTTGAGTGTGGGTGAGTGGAGGTGACATTTTTAACTTAGATTGGAGGGTTAGTATGATATTTTGCGGGGTATGGAGGATCGAGATAGAATATCAAAAGATCAAGATGACATTTGAGTACACAAAATAAGTTTAAGTGACTTGTTTTGCTTGAAAATGACATTATAAGAAAATACTATAAATAAAGATAAGTTATTTTTAATTCATTTTTATCTTTAGAATACCAAAATACACTAAGCCTCAAAGTTTCATAAATTTTAGATAATTAAAAAGATTCTTTTGCGGTGTAGAACATGATAATAATTAATTAAGAAAAAATTTTATTTTACGTCAAAACTTTTGTTTACCATTCTAAAAATGGCTAGGAGAGTCAGAAATGTTCAATTGATTTAAATATAATCAATTTAAAATGAACCAGGAGAAACTAGATGGCCAAAAATAGCTTAAAAAGTCTTATAGAACAAAGTTGTGAACAATGGTATGAGTAATGGAACGAAATGTTTTTAAACATAACTAGAGTTTTAATTTCATTTAGAAATAATACTCTCTCTCTCTCTCTCTCTCTCAACTTTTTCTTCTCCTAGTTATTATATACTGGACTTAGGTGCACCTTACAAAGTGCACCCATGTATAGATCAACAAAAAATAACCATTCCTTCACACATTTAAAAATGTGGAGACCTAAAAAAGCACGCAACCTTTAGTTTATCTTCTCTCCCCTTCTTTCTTTAATAAATTATTTTATAATAATACTTAAAATTAGATTTATCTACAATTTTAACCATTGAAAATAGGTTATATGAAAATATTTTTTATCTTTTTACTTTGATAAATAGTCACTTATATTTCTTTAATTCTGAGATGAAAAAATATTATGTAAAATACAACCTTACACATTATACATTATGTGTTATATTTATTGGTTTTAAAGGTTATGCTTTATCACTTTAAGAGCTCATATTCGTTACTTTTTTTTTTCTTTAGCATTTCACTTTTTGTCAACTCAGAGCAATTATATTCATCAACTCAAATATGTGACGAATATGTTAGCAATCTTATAATGAATATTCATTCAATTTGTGTTGAATATATACTTTAGTTACTAAACATGCAACAAATATATGATGAATATATAAATAGTTGTTGAACATACACCAAATATATGGCTAATGCTTACATAAAAGTATGAAAATATATACTTCAATAGTAGGTGAAAAAGCTACAAGTATGTGATTAGTATATACTTACATAGTTTCTTTTTGCTTAGTCAAGTTAAGTTGTACATACTTTTAATTAAAGTCACGCATGATTTCTAGCTAGTTAACTATATGTGTAACATTGATTTTCTTGATCGTCTTATGTATTTTATTTTATTTTTATCTTTGGCATTACTTTTAATCTGTTGTACCCTTAAACTTAAGATTTTTTTTATTCCATGAACCTTGGGGTTTTATACTATGAGTCTAATCGTCTCATGTGATTTTTATTGAAATTTTATTGCCTTTGGAATGTGATAAATATACACGTGACATGTCATAAACCTAGACGCTTTTAATCATGAACTTGAAAGTTTTATGTTATTAACCTAATTGTATCATGAGATGTTAATTGAAATTTTGTTGTGATCAACATTTTTTCTTGAGATCCTAAGCTTACATGTTATGAACCTATTCATTGTACACCCCAAACCTGAGTTTTTTGTGTCATGAACCTGAGAGTTTTATACTATAAACCTAAATGTCTCATGAGATGTTCATAAAAAGATTGTTTTATCTTCAAAACATGATAAACCTATTTGGTACATGTCATGAACCTAGGTGCTTTTAATTATGAACCTAAGAGTTGCATGGTATGAATTTGATTATTTCATGAGATGTTAATTGAAAGTTTGTTGTGTTTAGCATTTTTTCTTTGTGATCCTAACCTTACATGTTATGAATCTATCTATTGTATACTTTGATCCTGAGTCATAAAGTTGGGAGTTTTTATACTACAAATATGATCATTTTATAAGATACCACATTGTTGCAATACGAAAACATATGGAATAGACATCAAATAAGAACTAGAATCTTTAATGTTAATGGACATCAATATATGTGTTCATTAATAACAAATTCATCACAAGATGAACATACATGAAATGAACCGAAATGGTTAACATAATGAACCTATATGTTTTATTGGATGAACCTAATGTAAAGTTTTAACATATTGATTAATATGATGAACATAAATGATATACATACTAAACCTAACGCTTTTATAGAATGAACCTAAATGGGTAATCTATTGAACCTAACATAAACAAACCAACAACTAAATGTAGATTCACATGTTCATTAAGATGATGAAATTAAACCTTTAAAGTTTGAACATTAACACTTAATGTAATAAACCTTGTTGTTTAATGAAATGAAACTAACATAAAGAAGCAAGTACGAAATAATAACACATGTTCATTAAAATGCTCAACATATAACTTTTTTAGCCTAAACATTAAGGTTTAATGTAATGGACCTAATTCTTTTAAGGAATGGACATAATCAGTTTACATAATGAACCTACCTGGTTTGCATAAATAACGTAACTATTTTACATAATGAATCTAACTAATTTACATAAACAAACCAACAATTAAATGTAGATTTACGAGCTCATTAAGATGCTGAAAACAAACCTTTTAAAGTTTGAACATAAAAAATTAACGTAATGAACCTTATTGTTTAATAAAATGAACCTAACATAAGTAAGTAAGTACATAATGAACCTAACATAAGTAAGTAAGTACATAAACAATAACACACATCTTCATTAAAATGCTCAACATATACTGAAATACCCCAAAACCCTAATTTAGAAAATTATAGTAAAATAAGGATTTATTAGGAAAGTTAATTAAATAAATTATTTTATTAAAATAAGGGGAAGTAATTAAGGCAAAATCAAGAGAAAAATAATAAATAATTTAATTAGGAAAAAATTAGGTTGTTTAGCTAATTAAAATGAAATTAAGGAAAAATCTTTCAAAATATTCTAAATTAATCTAAAAAGGAAATTTTTTTTATTTTACTAAACATTATTATTTTAAATATTCAAAAATACTAAAATATTTTAAATATCCCAACCCATCTATTTTTCCTTTTTTCCTTTTCTCCTTTCTCCTTTCTTTTTTCCTTTTCTTTCCTTTCTTCTTTTTTCTTTTTCTCCCCTTCTTCCCCTGATATGGGCCAACCCCTCCTTACGGCCCAAACTTCTCCCCTCTTCCCCAGCTCGGCCTAAGCCCGCACCCCTCCTTTTTTTTCTTTGTCCGTCGCCCAGCTGCCGATCTCCCTCTTTTTCTTTCTTTTAATTTCTTCCCAGATAGGCCGGTCCATCTTCTTTCTTTTCCCCTTCCTTCTTCCTCGACCCCAACTTGCAAATCGTGAGACCCCAACCAACCACCACTACACGGCCTGCCTACCTCCTCCTCTCTCCTCTGTCATTTTCCTTTCCCTTTTTAACCCCAACCAGCCCATCATCTCTCCTTTCATGCGTTCCCTCCCCTTCCTTTTCTTTTTCCCCGACCCAACCAACCTTGCCATTTGCAGACCTGCATTGGCCTGCCATTGCTAGCAGGCATGCTTGCCACTTTCTCCCTCTCTTGTCCTATTTCCCCTCTGTTGTTTCCACCCTCAATTTCCTATAAATACCCTATACCCGACCCTTAATCGACCTTCTTTTACCCTGCATATAAATCTCCCCCTTTTGCACCGCTATCGCCTAACGTCGCTGCCCACACCACCTACCAAACCACTCCCTGGACCACCCTCCACCAATTCATACCACTCACCACCTTCGATTCCTCCTACACAAGCCACCTTGGCCGTGTAAAGTTGGCCCCTCAATCAGCCAACTCTCACCCACTGCTGCTCTTTGCGCCGCCGTGCACCGCCGTTCCTACCGCAACCATCACTCTCCTTGCCTTCCAAAACACCCACCTAAGTCTCCCCTACCTTCCTTTCCCCTGTCTCCCTCTCTTTTTCTCTTCCTCCCCCTCCACCACCTTCGGCCACCACACCAACCATAGCCTACGTCGCCCCTTTGGTTATGTCACCACCATCATTCCAACCCTCTCAACCCATAGCACCCACCACCACCTCAACCACCCTTTCACTCCCCATCTTCTAGCCTAGAAAACCATTTCTCCACCTTCTCTTCTCCCTCCACTGCTGTGCACCGCTATTGGTGTTGCCTGATCACCACCATCCCTAGGTGGTACCCTAACCCCCACAACCCATAATTATTATTAATGTAATTATTATCATTTTTATTAGTATTAATATCATTATTCTTAATATTACTATTATCACTATTACTATTACTATTACTATTATTATTATTATTATTATTATTATGTTATTATTATTATTATTATTACTACTACTACTACTACTAACTTCAGAATATTACTACTAATATTATTATAAATAATAGTCGAACCTTTATTATTATTATTATTATTAATTTGGGAACTATTATTACTAATGCTAATATTAACATGATTATTCGAACCCTAATATTACTATTACTAAGATTTGAAGTATTTTTATTATCATCATCATTATTAACCTTGACCCTATTGTTACTAAAGTTACTATTATCATGATTATTAGGACCCTTATTATTATCATTCTTAAGATTTGAACTACTACTACTACTACTGTTATTACTTTATCATTATTGTTAATATTACCTATATCACTAATATTACTAGCACTACTAGCATTATTATTATCAGTAGTAGTATCATTATTGTCACTATTTTAGTATTACTAATACAACTATTATTATTACTAAGATTTGGGTTGTTATTAGTATTATCACTACAACTATTATTATTATTATTATTAGTAGTAGAAATATTAAATCTATTATATTTAATAATATACATATTGCTATTAATAATTTAACATGAACCAATATAACTACCAAAACCTATTTTGACCAATAGTAACATGATTAGCTACTTTGAGAATAATAATCCTACTTTCACTTATAAAACAACAACTATTATTATTAGCCCTAATAGTAGGCTATGATAAGGGTAAGGTAGGAAATAATGGTAATTTTGGTAAGAGGGAAGTTAACCCTTAGTATTTCCCTCTTATAGGTGAATCAAGTCAAAACCCTAAGGAGGCGCAGAAGCGTGCTCCAAGCTTGGTGTCGTTTTATGTAAGGATGTAGGTAAGGTCGCCTGCGTTTCTTATGTGCCTTGTATGCCATACGTTATGTTATATTGTGTACCTTATATTATTATGAATGCTTACTTGTAGGCAACACAGAGTTAAGGTACGCTTATATGACTTCCTTATGGCATGTGTAAAATGATGTGTATATTGTGCTTGTGGTATTATGTGATATGACCCTCTAGGACATGCATGCTAGGATGGTTTAATGAGATGGTATGGGGTGAAAGGATGAAAAGGGGAAAAGGGGGAATGAGTTGACTTAAGGGAAATGAGAATGATCTCATTATCTCATGACCCATGAGGGGACAAATAAAAAGGGAAATATGGATAAAATAAGAGAGTGGAGTGTATCTTACGTGGGGAAGTCTAGGGTTTGCATGGGGATGATCCTTACATGTGAAAATTTTTCTTGGTTGTAAGTAAGGTGAGGGAAGCGTTGTTTGGGTGATTGGAGTCCTCGAGCGAAAATAGTACATAGATTGGTATAAGGATGTATAGGGAACTTAACTAGGGTTTGGGGTGGCCAACTAGGATTTCGTATTAACATGTATAAAATGGGAAGTAAGGTGAAATGATTAGGGTTGATCCTAAGTGAGAGGATGAGTTGGGGATAAAGGAGCATGAGTTGTGTGGGTTAGAGAAAGGATGGGCCACATAGGCCAAATTAGGGTTTCGGGGGAAACCCTAGAGGGCAATAGTGAATTGTACTTAGATGGTATAAGGAAGTGGGCCTCTACCCATACCCTTAGGATTTGGGTATTCATGGGAGTAAGTAGAAGAGGGAAAAGATGTCGGGATGTGTTAGGAGGTGCAAAAATCCTAAGATATGGGACGAGCCCTCTCAGGGGGATAGGAGTAGACGGATTGTGACATGCATGCCAAGGGTGGAAATATTTATCGAATAAGACATTAATAAGATACTAATCATTTAAAGAGGAAGATTGTTGAAACAGGCCCAGACTGGTCCATCGATGAATAATAGTGGTCAGAAGCCGGGGTGCACTAGAGACCGATCCACTGGTGAATAATAGTGGCCAAGAGCGTTTTGTTCTGCATGTTTTTCCGGTCCACCGACTATAATAGTGGGGGATTCCGTGATCAACAAACCAAACCTAATGATGTTAAACCATGTAAAGACACTATCTACTTACAGTGAAACACCATGAGAGTCGGGGCCAGACTGGTCCACCGATGAATAATAGTGGCCAGGAGCATTCTACCCTACATGTTTTTCTGGTCCACCTCTTATAATAGTGGGGTTCCCATACTTGTATGGATTGATAATAAGTATGGTATGAAATGAGTATATTGATCAGTAGGGATGTTCATATTATTCGATATCTACTTATTTGATCCGATCCAAAAAAGCAAATAACCGATCCATTTTTTTTTCAAATCAAATATCCTATCTGGTCAACGAAAAGTCAAACAAACCAAATATCCGATCCGACAAATACAAATAATATCCGATCCGAAGAAAAATATTTATACATTTTTTTTATAATTTTTTATTTTATATATAATAATATATAAAAATAAATTTAGATGTGTGTGCATAATTTTTACTTACTTTATTTATTATTTGAGGCAAAATTTAATTTAATTGAAATTATATTTTTAATACAATCCCTTTTTAGATTTTTATAAAATAAAAATAAAAATACTCTACATGCCGATAGATTCCACCCACTCCTTTCTTATTTTAGTTTTAACATCAGATATTTATTGAGCAAGTCGCATATTTGCTAAGTGAATCAGATATTTACTCAGCATTCGCTCAGAAAATTGGATAATATTAAATATATCTATGATTTGATAGTTTTTTTATATTTGAAATTGTATTCAGATAATATCGATTATATTTAATATCCGATCTTTCGAATATCCAAAGTTTCAAACTAAATATCAAATATCATGTTTAAATATCCAAAATTTTGGATATCCGATAATCAAATATCCGAAATATCAGATATTTGAACTGTGAACAACCCTACTGATCAGAGATCTAAAGAATAAGCTTAACTGGACTATAACACGGGCTCTATAATCTGCATTGCTTGTATGTTTATTTGTATGATCATGCTTATATTATATGCTTTCTGTGTATGGCCTTAGCTATATGGTTACCTTACTCAGTACGTAGCGTACTGACCACCCGTTTCATGGGTGCTACTCATTCCCACGAGTAAAGGGCCCTGCTGAGTTTATGTAGGTAGAAGACGCCATCTTTGATGCCTATGAAACTTATGAGACATCGGGTGGGACTAAGAGTTGAGTTTGAACTTAGCTTGGGGACCGAGAGCAACATTGGCTGGATTCCCTTTTTCCATTTATGTACAATTTTAGTTTGGTTTTGTTTTACCGTACTATATCTTTTATCCCTTTTAGAACTCTAATTATGCACTCATTTGGATTATAATAACTTTTTATGCGCACTCTGATTTCTGTATTATGAACATTTCAATTTTTCTATGAATTCTTGTTTTAAGTTTGACTATTGGTTGACGATAACTTTTCTTTAGCCTTGTGGTTAGTACAAGACTGGTCGGGGCCCAGGCTTGTACTGATCACGGTGGTAGCACCCCTGTGCTTGTATTTGTTTGTTTAAACGAAAATTTTCAACTGTGATTTTTGGAGGTGTTACATATACCTGTTTAGCCTGAACATCAAGGTTTAATAGAATGAACCTCTTTGTTTTTTAAGGAATGAATCTGTCATGTTCACATAATGAACCTAACATTAAAAAAAAGGCAACAATTAAAAAGGAACATGTATGTGTTTTTTCTTTCTTTGTTATCTTAATTTCACATGTTATGAACCTAAATTTTTATTGTCATGAACTTGAGCTTCTTGTGTCATGAACCTAGGAGCTTTTTGTCATGAATCTGATCATGGGAAAGGTTACTTACAAGTGGTTTTACCCATTATCTAGGCATAGCAATAAACACTTCATTAATGGGTTGTTGTTCTTCCTCTTCAACCCTTCAAATTCCTAAAAAAATAATGAAAAACTATGAAAAAAAGGGTTTCATCTATGTATATAACAAAAAATTTCAAACAACTAACATACAAAGTTCAACAAATCAAGTTCCAAATATACCATTACAATGCAATTTTGAAATTAAGAAATTATAACCAAAAGAATAATCAATAGTCAATGAGTACATGATGCATAAACTAACCTTAATTTGAATCTTCCTCTCAAAAAACTGATTGCTTACCTTAAATTGATGGAAGAGAATAGTTGAGGTGGAAGGAGAAGAAAGTGCAATTATGATGAGAATCTGAGTGGGTGGGAAAATAAGAAAGGCATAAAAGAAAGGAGGAAATTGTGTGTGGGGAGGGGGTATGGGTGTATATTAAGTAAAAAAAAGAGTGTGCAATGAGAGGCACTTTATAATGAATTTAATATGTACTTATTTGATGAATATTTGCTTTAATAATAGTTGAATATGCAACAATTATGTGATGAATATATACTTAAATAGTAGTTAAATAAGCGATAGATCATTTTGTTTATTATTGGGCTATTATGTAATGAATGTACTTAGAACATGCATAATAATTATGTAGTAATTAGAAAACTCATAGTTTGTGCTTGAAGGGTTATTCTATCATAGCATTATCTAACTTTGATGATTATAGTTGATGATTCTTTAGTTTTAGTTGATTTTATTTTATGATGAAGGGTAGATGTTGGAGTTGTAAGAAAAATGAATTAGAATAATATTATATAATATGAATAAAATATTACCATACTGTTGATATTTAAAAAAGAAGGAGAAACAAGAAGAGAGAAACTAATCCCTACACTATCAGCCAAAAATGTTGGACATGTGTCATTCCTTTTTTTTCCTTTTTTTTAAAACTACATTAGTGTAAGTTAACATTTTAAAATAATTTATCTTTAACTCAATAATTTGTATCTAAATTGACGAAAGTTGAAACTAAGATAACTTAAACCAAAAAAATACTCATACTGGAACATTCACACAAACCCAAGCATAAATGAAGTCAAACTCGGCCCAATCTAACTAGCAATTCATGAAGACAAAGGAATATGACATACAATGCACACAACAATAAATAGTGAGAATTTTTTTATTTCCTTTTCTTAATAATATTTTAACTTTCATGTTATGTGATCATTGAAATACATATAAAAAAAAAATCAAACACTATTATTTATGTTTAATTAATTAGATATATGTTATTCACCTTTTTATTTAGTAATTAGGTTGATGAAAAAGTAATATATGATAATAATCACTATTAAACAATAGTCAACTCCATAAACTAAATAAAATTTCAATACTTTATTTTGATAGCAATATATTATATGAATAATTTCATATTGTACCTTAAAATGACAACACTTGATTAATTATGTGTTGATTAGCAATTTTGTAAAATAAAATGCAAATATATCTTTAGTTATAAATGATTTGATTCAATTATAAGTATTTACCCTAAATATAACAAGGAAAATTAATATTATAAAGCTTAACTTATTTTTTATGATAGATTAACAATTTACAAATTAATTTCAAATGATTCATAGCCAATATAACCTAATGTTTGTATGGGAAAAAAATGTTTAACACTATTTTTTAAAACCAAAAGTGTTTGTTTTTAAATGGTTTTAGTGTGGAAGCTAAATCAAAATGTGATGTTCTACCATTGTATCTAACATAAGATAGATGTCATGACGCCTATCTTATATTAAATACAAGGCCAAGAGATACCACAATTAATATTAGAGTGCGATATAAAAATAAACACAATACGATAGTAAACTCCAAAATATAAAGAGATAAATATTGTGTGGCTCATAAGCTAAAAATATCTAACCAAATCAAAATCAACTTCTACTGCAAAATCACATATACATGCCAATATCAATAATAGAAAGTAACCTTATAACGCTTAGCCCTAAAAAGGTCATATATCATATTATATATAGCCTATCAAGATTAACCATATCACATGATTTTCATTATACACCCTTATATTAGTATCATACCACATAATGCTACATTCATAAGCCTCGCTAGATAGACCATAAGGACCTCAGTCCAACCATCATGTTGTATAAGCCGATGTAAGGGTATATTATTCAATAACAATGGTCCAAGTCATTATATTCAGCTATGAAGCTTATATCAATCATATAATAAAGGTGGGATTATGAACCCAACCTAGTCAAATGGTATGGCATGCCAAATAAATTAATTTAATCTCATTTTAGGCATTTTATTTAATAGAACCATCAATCAAATGACTAATCAAACCACTCAACTAATTTAGTCAAACAATCAAATGCTAGCTCAAACCATCAATAAAATATTTATATTATGCTAACAAAGGAATCAGTCAATTGAAACTCAAATCACTCAACTAAAACTCACATCAATTAAGTGATATGGGTCATGAGTTGAATGATTAGGGTTTCCTTTGACTTTGTATATAGCCTAAGAACAAATATTTTCATCTTATAGCTATCAATAGACTAATTGATTATATTAGTTGATGGATTAGGCTACCCCTTCTATTGATTGATCAATTTAGTTGTCGGTTTATTCATCAGCATGGATATTTCACATTTTGAGCACATAATTGAATATTAGCATGCATTTACTAAAAAATTAACATATCAAAGCATGCCATCATGATCCCAAACTTTATAGAATCATTCTTTAACATGTTTAGCATGGAGCTTAGCCTTTGGAATCACATAAAAACACATTTTATTCATCATTTACATCAATAAGTTAAAGCTGATCATTTATGGACCTAGCATGATATTTTGCATAAAAACACATGATTAACATATATATCATGATGTGAATATATTTTTATAGTATTTTTTGGATATATTAGGGACTAGCATATCCAAAATTTAGAAAATTATCACTTCTCATGGTTTTATTAAAAATCATATACACATGCTTGAAAATTTGGAAATCATAAGGTCTAAACATACTTAAATAAAATCTTTTAACACATGCTCAAATATTCAAAATACTTAAGATAAAAGAAAATTTTACCTCATAGAAAAATAAATAATCATCTTCAGCTTGTGTATTAAACGAACAAAGCACTTGGAATAACCTAAAGTTCACTACCTTCTCCAAATGTTGAATATCTAACATTGTTTAGCTTCAACACCACTCCAAATTTGGACAAAATTTTTTAAGAACATGTTGGATTAACTCTAATAGATCTTAAGAAGGTATTTAATGAAAAATATTGAGAGTTACTTCTTGTTCATACCCAATTAGGCCAAAGATGATGAATATACACAAGGGGTGTGGTTGCAACTACTTGCTTATTCAAAAATTTGTAGCTGAATGATATTGTGCATTTGATTCTATATCCCCTACTATTTGTTTCATAAAATAAGACTTAAAGCTAAGGAAATATACCAAGTTTATGTGTCCCAATTTGTTGGTTCAAACCTATAGCTAGGGCTGTGCAAAACCGGATATCCGTATCCGGTCGGATTTTTTTTTCGGATATCCGATCCGATCGGATATTTAGTAACCTATATCCGTATCCGTATCCATTAATAGCGGATATCCGAAAAATCGGATACGGATATCAGATATATCCGGTATATCCTATTATCCGAAAAATTTATATTTTTCAACAAAAAAGTCTTGTTTATGACCGGATATCCGAAAATTTGATAACTTAAATTTGGATATCCGATATCCGATACCCAAACATCCGCATTGAAATATCCATATGTGATTATTTTAACCTGTTAGAATTAAATTAATATAAATTCAAAAATTCAAAGTCCATAACAAATACAATAAATCAACAATAATCCAAATATGCGTATTGAAATATCTAAATGTAGATATTTTAACCTAGTAGAATTAAATTAAAATAAATTCTAAAAATCCAAAGTCTATAACAAATACAACAAATCAACAATAATCCAAATATCTGCATTAAAATATCCAAATGTGGATATTTTAACCTTGTAGAATTAAATTAAAATAAATTCTAAAAATCCAAAGTCCATAACAAATACAACAATTCAACAATAATCTAAAGTCCAAAGCCCATAACACAAATACAACAATAATCTAAAGTCCATAAATTCATAATTTTCGGGTTAAATAATTATATATATAATTTATTTAATAAAAAAATATTTATATATTTTATTTTTAAAAAATATTTTTGTTATATACCGGATATTTTAATCGGATCGGATAATCCGGAAAAATATCGGATCGGATATCCGCTCCGAAAATTTTTAATTTTGACCGGATCGGATATTCGCTCCGGTTTTTAAAACCCGGATCGGATATCCTAAAACTCGGATCGAATTTTTTAAATATCGGATCGGATTTTCGGATTACGGATTTTTTGCACAGCCCTACCTATAGCCCAAGGGTTCCAATAGGAAGCAAAGAACAAACATGAATAAGTTGGGCTATCTTAGCTAGGCTTGCCACTAATCCCTAGCCAAAAAGTACTTTGCATTTAATTATCATGCCAAATAATCAAAATTAAGAAGTTAATTAACGTACCTAAACATAGTTTAGGTTTTTGGAATAACAAAAATAAAGATTAAGACACCATGAACCAATACTTCTACTCCTCAAAACTCTTATTCTAAAAACATATTAACTTCCAAACAAGGTTTTTGTCTTAATTACACATTTCAATCTACTCAATTCTAATTACGTGATCTTATTTAAATTATATTTATGAATTAGTATTAATACCCTTGAGATATTTACTCAAAATACACATACTAAGTATGTAACATACTAGGGTTCTCAAACCTTAAAATACAACCTTCTTCAAACCTTCTAAATTTCATAATATGAACAATAAATCAAATTTTCTCCTTTAAAATTATTTTATCAACATAATTAGTGTTTTAAAAATGTAGGGCATCATAAAAATTTATAGGTTAACATAGGCTTCTAAAATCTACAATTGAAGAGTTGATTGTAATCAAATGGTCAAAAGGACACTAATTTGGTGCTACCTAAGGGCACTTCGATGCTCGAGTCAGTAATGTAGGACTTGAGAAAATTTAGAGGTAATGGAAAGAGCAAAGAAGGTTGAAGTGACTTAAATGAAATTATTAGTGCATTTTGACTGGTAATGGTGGAAGGAATGAGGTCATTAGGTGAAGACATATAAGGGGCTTAGAAAATTCGAGATAAGAGAAATAGGGAATGAGAGAGCTTAGATCTCAATGAGCCTAGAACATTTTGAGTGATATCAAGTAGCTGGTATGTTAGAAAAGCTGTCAATACCTCTATTTATAGAGAGTGATAGCTATTGGATTTCTCAAGCTTGTAGAGATTATTATGCTTGGGGTGGTTGTTCTCCTAGTTTGTTGAGGTCAATGGTTGTCTGTTGATTACTATAGGAAGGAGACTATTGTTTGACATGATCATAATACTCATTGAGAAGATGATTCTAGCATAGTGGGTCAGATTGTGGGATGACCGTCTCCAATGTTCAATTGATTGGCAAAACTAGCATATTAAGCCAATGTGGCCTAGTCTCACCATTGGGCTGATTCTCAAGGTATCTTCTATTGTTCAATGTTTGGGAGCGATTTGGGTCGAATTGTTCAATTCCTGCCTTAATCCATAGTTAAATATTAATCCAACTAAAGCATGATTTTATAACTTATTATTTCTATATTATGTAATAATAAAGACTTTAGGTTTTTTGTTTTGACTATTATTTTTAAATGTTTATAATTTCATTATCTACAATTTATTTATAATTTATTATTATTTTATAAGTATGCCATATCCTACCAATTTCAACTAAATACTAGAAAAATCTTATACTACTTATTTTTATTACTAAAGTATCTTTTATTAATTTAAACCTAACCAACTTCTTCCATGGGTCTAAAATTATCATCGGACATCAAATCATTTTAGTTCAAATAAGTTACTAAACACTATTAGTACTTTAGCCACATTCATCTATAAATAATTTGTGTTTATCAAACACTCTAACATAATCTAACATATTATTATCCTATATTAAATTTAGATTGTGCACTATTTTACCCTAATATATCTAAATATTGGTTTGAATTGACATTTAACTGGATTAAAATCGTACAAGAACTAATAAGCACAACCTAGAACAAGCTCAAACCAAAGCGAGTTGAATCTAATTGGTTACATAAAAAGCTAGGATTTAAGCAAATTAGAAATGACTTGAATAAAAACTATTTTGATTGATATGTTTACAATCCCTAATTTGTACTTTCAAAAAACAATTTAGGTGTGTATGCACTATATAATGAATTGAAAGGAGCAAGTGACAAAGATAGGAGGTAGAAAAAGAAGTTTACACAGCAAAAATGGCCATTCCCTTCTATATATTTATACATGAACTAATATGATATATATATCCGCCCAATTTCCCCCTCATTTTTTCCTTTTCTCTAAATTAGGGGCCATTACAATACCAATCTTTTTACGTACAGCTGACCTCATCTCTCGTCCCGTTAGAATAAAAAAAAATGGGTTGTGTTGGTAGTGTGATTGAGTCGATTGTGTTCATGAACTCTTGGACAATTTTATCCTTCTTTTAATCTCCTTCTCCAACTCTTCTTGTCCTCCTACCTCCTCAAGTTCCTGCAACCAAATTAATACAACAAAATTTTCAAATAATGGCTAACACTTAAGTTATTGTAACTTGTTTGGAGCAACTTACTAAAAATAATTATTCAAGATAACTACTTATTTTTTTTAAAAAAAAATTAGTTAAAAAATTTTCAAAATAAGTAATCATCTTATATAACTTCTTTTAATAAATAGCTTCAAATAGGAGCTTAGTTATCTTACGGAACCTTCAAAATAATTATAACTTTGTAGAAACTGAGGGTGTGAGCTGCATTTGGTTTTGTTTGCAGCAAGGTGGCTCCTCTTTCTTTAGTTGGAATTATTTATGTTCCATTTGGTTCTTGAAATATTTTAAAGAAAAATAAAAAAATAAAAGGAAAATAATTTTTTATATTTAGTTTATCTAAGAAAGTGAGATAGAAAGAGAGTGATGAATAAAATTATTAAATGTTGCTTATTTAATTTTCTTTAAAAAAGTATTTTAATATTAATTTAAATTTTTTTTTTATTAGAATCCAATAAAGCCTAACAGGATCAGGCCACATAATCCTCGTATTGGGCGCTACTACCTTCTTTTAGTTAAGCTTTAACTAGGTATTTTGAGTGTCCAGGTGGATTCATATTGGTCTGTGATCCGGGTAGGGTAGATTATAGTCTTGTCTTTGCGTTGCAATCGACTATTGTCTAGGGGAGAGTTCGCTTTAGTATCACTTCGGTGCTGGTTTTGCTGTTATGTCGGGGTTACACTGCTGGTTGAGAGATTATTTAATTAAATAATTATTGATAATCTTTAAATCTTTTATTCAAGGTGCGGCATAGTGCACTGTGATACTTGAAGATAAATCTCCTCTTAATTCTAAAGTAGAAAAAAAAAAAAAAAACAGAAAAGACGGTGAATGGGGAACCAAACCATAGTAGGCCGGCAGCTAGGTTGAACGTACCTTAGGTCCCAAGAACAGCCCATACGGTACGCCGTTAAATTTATCTGAATGATGTAGCTGCAGGGAACACCAAGGCATCAAAATCAAAGAAGATTTTGAGCGTTAAAATTCAGTTACGATTACAGTGATGCGATGGGGGAAAAAAATCATATTCAATTAGCATATAATATATTCCTAACTAGTATTATGTATTCTTCAATCATAGCCAATGTTGTACACAACGGGACAGAGATAAAAATAGAACTAAAAAAATATAAAAATATTTTTTTTTTAATTTTAAAAATATAGACAGAAAAAAATGATAAAAATAAAATATTATATATATATATATAGACACACACATTATATACATTTAAAAAAATTGATCAAATCTATTAAAATTAATAGGAAAAAAATTCTTAAACAACTATCTATATTAATTAATGTAAATTATTAATAATTTAAAAAAATAATCGGATGCTTTTGAAATGAAATTTTTTTTTGAAATACTTTTAGAATAAAAAACGACATTCAAATATTATTTCGGTACATTACTAATTATAGCATGCCGAGCGATGATCATAAGATATAACAACTTGGTTATTCTAGGGGACCATGACATCTAGGCCTCGTTCTGTATAGTATACTCATCCCTACTTCTATTCTACGATAGGTTCAATTAAAGAAAATAATTTTATAATATTTATACTTATTATGTATACATATTTTCTATAAATTATAAAAACTTTCTCAACATATTTTATTTGGTTTATTTTTTATTACCTAAAATATAAGTATAAAATTATATTAACAACATTTAATAATAAATAATAATATTATTTTTTTAAAAAAATTATTAAAATTTAGGATAGTTAAAGATCATTAGATAATTTAAAACTCAATAAGACTCCACTTAAATAACATACTTTCCTTAGATATAAAAAATGTTAAGATTCAAAGAAAAATAATTTCTAGAAGACGGTGGAGTATTAATATTAACACATTATTGCATATATATATATCAATTGATGTATATTTTTTATTAAAATTTATTAAAATTTATATTTAGAATTATTATAATTTAAAAATAAAATAAATAAATTATCATTATACTTATTACATTTATTATTATTTTATACATTGAAAACACCATATAAAGTATACCTGGGCATACATAATATCAGTATGGGAAGAAAACCGGCCTTTGGTATGCAAATTACTAAAAATGTCTCCTACTAATTCTTGATAAATAAATAAAAAATAGACAGAAATCAAAGCAAGAACGTTAAATTTATCTGAATGATGTAGCCGCGGGGAACACAAAGGCATCAAAATCAAAGAAGATTTTGAGCATTAAAATTCAGTTACAATTACTGTGATGCGGTGGGGGAAAAAATCGTATTCAATTAGCATATAATATACTCCTAGCTAGTATTATATATTCATCAATCATAGCGCACCGAGCGACATTGATAAAATATAAACACTTGCCGAATCTCGGGACTATGAAAGCTAGGCCTCGTTCTGTATACTCATCCTTACTTTTACGGTAGGTCCAATTTTAAGAAAATTATTTTATAGAAATAATTATATTTATATTTATTATGAATACATATTTCCTATAAAATATAAAATCTTTCTCAACGTATTTTGTTTGTGTTATTTTTTTATTACCTAAAAATTAAGGATAAAATTATATTAATATCATTTACTAATAATAACATTAATTTTTTTCTGAAGGTTTTGTTAAAATTTAGAATAATTAATAATAATTAGATAATTAAAAACTGAGTAAGACTCCACTTAAATAACTTACTTTCCCTACATACTGGAAGTTTTGGATTCAAAGAAAAATAATTCCTTTCATTGAAACTTTTATATTCCATGTACCAAATAATAAGACATTTTTACACTTTTTAAATAGTAAAACTTCCTCACCTTACTTCTACTATAATACCAAAATTTGTCTAATGGCCACGTCTCGGTAACAATAACCTTTTGTTCTGACAACTGTATTTTACAATTAGTTGAAAGTGAGATGAAATAAAATAATATAGAATTGTAATATTTTATTTATCTTAAAATTTATGTTTACTTCAAAATATCTTGTAGAGATCAAGAAAAAGGATTATTTATCTTAACATTTCTCTTTATTTCAAAATATTTTGTAGAGATCAAGAAAAATAATTTTTGATGCAGGATATGACAAATTCTCTCTAGGGCAGCAGTATTAAGTACTATATGATTTGAATATTTAGCCACCCTTGTAATAGGAAATCATTCTTTTTCAAATGCTTTGCCATTTTATCAACATCAATAGAATTAGTAAGATATAATGGTCCACAAAAAATATATGAAAACACCAAGATTAATAACAAATGTAATTAAAGATTTATTTTATTAAAAAAAAAATTAATAAGCATTAGAATCTTTCTTTTTTGGACATATAGGAATATGTGAATCCTAGCTGTTTCTTTATATCAAGAGGAAAATTTTAAGATTCAGCTGAGCGTTTTTATTTTAGCCATTTTCACCTGAAATTTTTCAAGAGGAAAAGTTTGAACCTCACACACCTTTGATATCCATAATCCTAATTAATCACTAATCACCAATATGGATTTTTTTTTTCATTTTATAGCAGTTGTTACAGAAACTAGCTAATATATTTAGGTGAATTTAGTACTTCCTCCCATTAAAAAAATCATTATAGTAATTTTTTACTAACAAAAAGAAAGTATTAGATAAAATATATAATTTTAATATGAAATACAATTTATTAAAAAAAAAATTATTTCTGACCCGCATGACCTATGATATAGTAGTAAAAAAAAAAAGGTATAGATTCACGATTCGATTCTTTCGGGGGACAAGTTGCAGTGTGGAAATTTCAACCCCCTTGGGGGTGGCTCCTTGTGGGCGCCCCGAATCCTGAACCATCATGTGCTCAGCCGCTGTGCCACCGTAATTTACCTCCTCCAATAAGACCGTCGGACAGGCGGTTGGGGGCCCTGGGGGCGAAAGATTTCGCTTTTTGAAAGGAAAGGGTAGTATATACAAGTATAGCGTACCTGATGAGCAGCAGCAACCTTTCGGAAGTAAGGGACGTCAGCAATTGGACCGACGGAAAAACGCCTATGAACGAGACCGTCGTGTACAAACATGTAGGCCATCCCAAATACAGTAATCCCAAGTCCCTGTCCACCATTTGGAGACTAATTCAATAATTTTGTCATAAGCGATCCGAGCTCAAGTTTATAATTATATGATGTTCTTTAACTTTCTCGATTGTTGTCATGTCACTACTACGACCCCTAAAAGTGAGAACATGGTATACGTGTATTTCATCTTATTCACTTAAATTTTAGTCAAATGATCATATAAGAGCGTCATAATTATCAACATCAACAACGTAATTCATCAAACAAAATTCCCACACAGAACTTGAATCGTGGCAACATATGCAGCAAGAGAAAGGCCGGAGGTTAATTTTTAAACCACGATTCTAACATCGTGGAGATTCTTGATACCAACAACAAACACATGAAATTCAAAACGAATTTTATGAGATGAGTTTGCCTCGCCATAAATTCAGTGAGATATTATTATATTTGTCTGCTCCATCTTAGATAGTATCAGGATTAGACAGATGCAAGTAAAATTAGACATCCCTAGCTAAACATGGAATATATGAATCCAGCCTCAATCCTGAACCGAATCACAAAAAGATACCAGGGAAAAAAGCAGTATATAAAAAAGATAGGAAATATACTCACGGCGCCGAAACAGAGACCAGGAATAAAGCCCCCGTGGAAGAACCCATATGACAGAAGAGCTACAGCCGGAACAGCATTTATAATTGCAAATACATCATTTAGCTCAAATGGTCCGTCCCTTGGTCTATGGTGCGACTGTATTCCGCCCCCAAACAAATGAAATCAAAAAGTAAAATTATCAACCCATTTATAAGCTAGACTTAATTTAATCGCTCATATATCAAGCAATTAAGCTCGCAACAAATAATTGAAAACAGAACAACAAAAATGAAAGGAAACAATTAATAAAGTTTAAGCTAATAAATAAACACCTCATGCATATGCCACAAGGAAGCATGCCATAATGCCTTGTGTGCCCACCTTGCCCAAAATTCCATCCCTACCTGCCATTGGGTAAGAAGAAGCAATTAATCTCCCTCTAATTCTCAATGGCATAAATTCAATCATAAAAGACTAAAACCACCCTAATAATATTGAACTTACCTGGACTGTCACAATAACAATTTGATATTGTTAGTTAGTATTATAATAGCACAAGGTCAGGCAATAGAAAGGATGAAGAAAATTATAGAGAAACTGGAGACTTACAGCAGCACCGACTGAAAGGGCAAATGTGCCAAACATTTCGGTTAACGGAACCTCTCCACCCTAGAAAAGCCATTAAAATATCGTGAAGAATAAGTAGCGACCCAATCAAAAATAGACAACTACCCTCCCGTCCACTCCAAACAACCATGAATCAGATTGTGCTTCGTTTAAATAAACAAATCTAGAACAAAGCTTAGGTTTGATTCATTTAATTAAAAAAAAAGTCAAATTCAGATTTTGATGAATAAAACTTAGGAGCTAAAAGTCATAAAATAAACCAAATATCAAATTTGGTTCGTTCATAAGCTTAACTGAGGCGAATAAACTCATTTATTTAACGCCTATACGTACTATTTCATCGGTCTTATTTTATTTGCATGATTTGTAACAGTACGACGATTAGAGATTAGAATAAATTAGTACGAACAAGCATCGTCGGTTATTCACAAAAGTTTAGTATCATTACAAACAGTCATTTCGAAATATTAGACACACTGACATAAAATAAACAGCCACACACACTAAGAAAAAAAAAATACCTGCATTTGCCAATAGAATCTATAATAAACAGCCATAACCGCCATAGACGTAATTCCGGAGCTCGACATTATGGCCGCAATCAAATAAGTCACTCTTTCAGATCTCTTCCTCGCCAATTTATCCATCACACTTGCATTTACTACCGGCCTTTCATCTCCGACCTCATGACTCCCCCGTTCTACATTTGTCACCTCCTCATCAATTTCGTCCGATTTCCGCCGCTCGTCTACCACGACGCACACTGTCAGCGTCCTATTATTCCTTCTACTTTTTCTGAGAATCGAGAAGGCGGAGCGGCGAATTTTCGGTGAAATAGGAGAAATTGTGGATATAGATTTCGGACCTAACTGAAGGGAGGAGGATGTTCTGCCATTCATAAAGATAGAGCTAGTGGTTGTTGCGGCAGAAAGAGCGGATGCCATAGCTGTGGAAGAGAACGGTGGCGTTTTGGGAGGGATTGGGATGCAGAGAAGGAGGGGAGGACGGGGAATAGAGGCGGAGAGGAATACAGCAGCACCAACCGAGAAAGGTCAGTTTACAGACTGAAGTCAAATGCACAGCGACCACACATTCATCGCGATACTTTTATATTGAAAAAGAGCAAGGGGGCGGGGTCCCCGGTCCTGTCGCTCTCTTGTTTTGTCTTCTCATGCTGGCATGTATTGGAAATGAAAGTACGGTAGAGTAGAAGGACAAAGTGCGTTCCAAGTATAAATTAATAATTTTTGAGCGGTAAAAATTACGCTAACATCTTATCGCATATATCGATTGATGTATATATTTTTATTAATATTTATTTAAATTTTAGTTGATATATATGTAAATATATATATTTTTTAATTTAATATTTATTTAATATATTTTTTCCAGATAGATGTATATTTTATGTTTGATTAATGTATTATTGTTATAATTATTATAATAAAATTTTTATAATAACAATAATAATTTCTGAAATTATTATAATTAAATAATATAAGTATTATAATTTAAAAATAAAATAAATAAATTATCATTACACGTATCGCATTTGAGTATATATAATATCAGTATCAGAGGAAATTTGGCATTTGGTACGCAAATTCCTAAAAATGTCTGCTACTAATTCTTGATAAAATAAGTTTGGATGGAAATCAATGCAAGAACGTAAGTAGTTGATTTGATATCCGGCCAACAATTTATTGCCATTTCTTCTACTTACTGTAGCATTAGATTGTGAAATGTAACCTAATTGGATATAGGTACGTATCCACCTAATTGAACCCCAATTTTTCTATAGACGAATCCATGAATAGAGATAGGCGTAAGAACTAACCTATTGGGCAGCGACTCGTTTGTGTTTTGGCGTAGAAGACGTGAAACAAACTATCTGGTTTACTATGAAAAGACGAAAGAGAACCGCTAATCCTATGACATTAGGCATATGCTAATCTGATTTGTTATACTACTTTCTTAGGATCTCTATTAATGAATAGTTCCACAATCCTAATCGCCAACTAAAATATGCCTCATTTGATACACACACACTGCGACATTTCGAGGGAAATCAAATCTGTTAGCTAGAAGCTAACTTAATAGGAAATATATGTTTGGTTGATGATCTCCTCCTATATTTATAAGTGCGTGCGTGTGTGTTTTTGTCCTTGTTAATTATCTAAAAAAAAAAGGATTATTGTGATGATTTAATCAACTTTTAAACAATCTGTTTGATTATATACGTAGAATTTTATAATTACATAATAATAAAAATAATTATCCCATTAGAAAATGATTTCTTTTCATTTTGCATTGAATTATAATTTAAACAGCACTGCTACTACGGAGCAAAAATCAATAGAATATAAAAGTAACTTCTTAGTGCTAGTTTGGTAGTAGGATAATAAGAAAGGAAAAATTATCTCCTTATTTTATACATCTTATATAATTTATTTAAAATTACACATGTTTAATCTAATATATGTCTATTTTAAATCTTAATTTAATCTAAAATGTATATTTTATTAAAAATATATTTATTATTATTAAATATATAATATAAAAGATATAAAATAGAAGGAAAAAAAAATTTACCCTTATTTACCCTGTACCAAACAAGCCTTTAATAAGGATGTGAATGTGATGGTTTTTAAAACCACTATGAGGTATACGATCACTCAACTTTAAATGAGGCTGTTCAACAACCTATTCTTAACTGAAGATTTTGATCAAGTACACAGATTATTTCGAATATTTTATTTAAGACCGGTCTGATTATGCCCTTTTCGGGTCTAGATTTCGGGTTCAAACTTAAAATATTAATAATAACTGGGCCCGTAATCAGGTTCCTATCCCGTTTGGTATGATCTTCCCATCCAATTGGAAGAATTCTAAATATGGTACCTGACAAATACATGTTTTTAATGAATATATATATATATATAATTTACAGATTTTTACATTTTTTTCGACTGCGTCCGGATTTCGGTCCGTTTCCCAAAAAATGGGCGACTGACGACCGCAAAGCAGCAAATAAGAAAGAAGAGGAAATGAATCTGTGGTCACCAGTCAGCCACCGAAAATGGCTTCAGCCTTTCGGATGGCAAGTGACCCGTAACCACAAAACAAACCGGCGAGTTGCGACTGTGAGATGGATGGGTGTCGTAGGATTATGTGGCGGACGACGGACGGCGGAAAGTAGTTTCGGAAAACAACACTAGTTTTTTGAATCTTGTAAACGAAAACTGAAATTGCCCTTCTTTTTTTCCTTTGGGGAATAATTGAGAAAGGTGAATTTTGTGTCACTGAGGGCCCGCGGTATAAAATAAATATAATAAGACTTCATTTTTATTTATTAGTATTTAATATCTATAGTCTATTAATTATCTGAATTCTATATATATATATATATACTTAGGTATATAGCTTTATTATTTAATATCGATCGTATAAGTTTAAAATGTAACTATATTTGCAGAGTTGTAAAAGCGTTTAACTTTCTTGATTTTGTACATTTAATTATATATTATCATTAGTAATTGTCCATGGAATGATTATATAATGCTGATTTATTTGATAAAGTATAATAGAATTATTATTTAATATGTTTAGTATGTTAGTTATATATCCTAAGGTTATGACTTTTATTGTATAGTATTATTGTTTCCCAATATATAAATACTATTTAATACTGATAGAATATTAGTTATTCTATTAATTATATACTTTTAGTTCCATAATAGCATAAATTATAAATTAATTGCATATTGCTCATCATAACATTTCTGATGATATATATACCTTTCCTAATTTTCAAGCTATGAATACAGCTCATCAGTAACTTTATGAATGAATTAATATTTTACAAAGAAAGCATGTTATCTGGCAAGCAAAAAACACATGAACGGCGATTGAATTAGGGGGGTAAATTCGAACGCAGTTGCCTAGTACCATGGCACCAGGGTGATGCCTTAACTACCTACATCACAAGTTACTCCAGTTTGTTCTAATTTAAACTTTTTGTTATCAGTATTATTATTCTTGTAGTTACCGTTGTTATTAATGTTGTTGTTGATATTGTCGTTATTATTGTTAATATCATTACTTTTTTTTTATAAAAGTAATATGAAGACTGATGTTAAAAATACAACGATGATAATTTTTTTTAATAAATAGTTATAAATAATTAATAATGGAAATAATTAGTATAATTATAATATATTTTTTTATTAATAATCATATTATATTATTATTTATTAAAATTATCATTGTTGTTTTTATTATAGTTATTGTTAATTTATTTATTTTCTGTTATTGATTTATTATGATTTTTAATCATTATTACTATTATATTCTTATTATTCTTACTAATTATTAATTTTCTTTTTTTATTATCCCTGAATAGTATAGATATAAATTATTATTATTATGTATATATATTTTATCATCATTGTTATTTTTTCCATTGTTTGTTATTATAAATCATACTTATATTTAGCATTCTTATTTTGATTTAAAAACAATTATGATGACAATATAATTTATTATTATTATTATTAACGAATGATTAGTGATGATGATGAAAATAATGCAAAAAAAAAACCAAATTGTTCTTTGAATAAAATGCAGTATAAGTTAATGATGCTATACATACATACATACATACATACATACATACATACATACATACATATATATATATATATATATATATATATATATATATATATGAACTAATGTTAAGCTAATAATAATTGTCAGAACAAATTCCACTTAGATTCTGACACTATTTTAATACTTTCTAGTACCTTATATTTTTATTAATTTCTTTGTTCCATTTGGTTCATGGACAGTTTTAAAGAAAAGAAAGAAAATGATGAGGAAAATAATTTTTTGTGTTTGGTTTACATGAGATAATAAAATAGAAAAAGAATATGATATAAAATTAATAAAGATTAACTATATAATTTTTTTTAAGAAAAATTTGAAGGAAAGTATTTTGACTTTAATTTTCTTTCCCTTAAACTTTCATAAAACCAAATAGTATCTTAGGCACTTCAAGATGCTTTTACATAACTAGCATGCTTACTAACTCTATTACATTCAGTTAAAATACGGATGATGTTACTTTTCTTTTTTCTTTTTTATCTTTCTTAATTAGTGTTGAACAACAATTTATAATGAATTGAATAATCCAATAACGAAAGCCTTAATTTCCTAGCAACCCAGGCGACTCTTTGAACTCATAATATGCGTCGACTCCCAATGACACCCGTGATACAACGTTTTAATTTTACAAGGACGGGGACTACTGTATCCCGATTTCTTAAACTTGATTTCCTTGGATAACTAACTTCGTAATTTATTATTAATTACCCTAACCTTGATTTATCACTACAAAAACTATATGTATTACAACATTAATATTTGTTACTACTGCATAAGTTTTTGTTAATGGAGCATTTTGCATCAAAAACAAATTTGCCACAAAATTTATGCTATAAACTAGTAACAAAAGGCGGTTTTTATTAATCTAGTTTTTTTTTAGTACATTTGGTACTACTATTCAGTATTCGCTACAAATTATATATTATTGTTATTATTATTTAAATTAATATACTACTATTAACAAAAAAATAGCCAATAAACATAATCCAATTAATTTATAAAATAACTACATATATAGTTTGCGCAAGAGTAAATAAGAATTAAACTATAAATCCATTATACTAAAATTTTCTCAGTAAAAAAAAAAACACAAAAGGTTAACACACAAAATGATACATGGTAAACAACCTCTCTTCAACTTTCAGAGAAGAGCAACGTTAATGATTATTACCTTATTGGGATGAAATAATAAACAAAATCACAACCCACAATAACTGCTGACTTTATATGCGACATGTTAAAACAAGGACCACAGGAACACATGATAAAAAGGAAAGGATACCGAAATCATCTTGTTAATCAGGTATCTCCATCTCAGAAATGAGTTCTCTTCCATACAATTATACGGTGGGTTAGTGAACTTCCGAAATGATGAAGACTCGTAAGACCTAATCAAGCAATCTGGAGCCATGTAAAGGCAAAGGGCTTTGGATTTGTCATGCTTGTCAGGATCAAACAGGTAATCATACATCAGCTCATCACCGGTAGAGACTGGTCTTGGCAACGAGTACTATTCAGCTTTCTCCATTGCCGGTGCTCATAATCTTCACATGGCGCAGCTAGGCATGCACTGTTATCAGGACATTAGGTGAAAAGACAGCCACGAACACATTATGGTACCAAGGTAATGAGGAGAGTGTGTGTGTGTATCAATCAAAAGAGAGGATGAGAACTAATAGAGTGGTGATTTAAATGGGTTATGTCCCCCTTATGTGTAGCGCCAATTACTGAATCCTCATTGATCTGAACAACTACACAACGGATATAAAATCAGTAACAAGAACAACTGTTTTTGGTTGGCTAACTAATATAACTGATTTGAACCATATCTTCAAAAACCAGAGAGACGGAAAGAACATGCGAAGTTGTCAATAAACCATATTCCCCAGCACAGGAAAAGGTTCATGGCTACAAGTTACTTAAGTTCAATGTTTACCACCCAAAAGTATAATTTAGGATTATTTATGGTGCAGCTTATGCATGGAGTGACTATAGTTGTCTCTTCCATGCCTACGTCTGCTACATCTACTATGATGTGCCGTACATGCTATTACTTCTTTCAGAAGCACAACTTTTGTTTGAACACTCCCCTTTGAACCAATTACCAAAACAACCTATTTTTGTTGATCAAATACTAAAATAACTCTTTCAGTTATGCAATAAACAAAATAGTCATCCGTTAGTAAAGTCGTTAGGGTGTACTAAAACATGCCTAATAATCAAGCGTGTTTCATTAACATTAGTTAAATTGTCAAGCATTTTATAAGTATACACGCCTAATGGTTAGGCATATTTATTGAACCCTAAATACATCTCAGCTTCCTTCCTACTGACATATTCTTACTCCAACTTCGACCCTCTCATTGATTTCTTCCCAAACTTGACACAATCAAACTCCAACTCCAACCCTTTTAAAAATTTCGTTTTCCATATCCCATCTAATTGAATTTGCACAATAAATTCCGCCCTTACACCTTCATCCAATAATTTTAGGTAATTCTTTTTCATTTAGAATTATTTGTATACTTATTTTCTATAGATAAGATTTCATAATTTTGTCTAGCTTTTTGTCTAAAATATGATAACATATGATCATATTCCTACATATGGCTTAATTTAGTTAAAGTTGTTGGACAATGGCAAAATAACTAGTGTTTTTGCTCTTATTGTAGATTTTTTTCTTGTCCCACTATGGCGGGAAGGAATATTTTTCTTTTTATATAATTTATATACCATTCTACCTACCTTGGTGTTTAAGTTATTGATATGGGCTTAATTGCGTGGGTGCGTGCAAACCTAAGCCCAACATTTTTTTTACTAAAAATTCATCATTATTATTTTTGAATCTTTCTCACTTTACTCAATATTCATTAACAGTTATACTTTTATTGCACCGTTTATGATCGACTCTTTTCTACTTTGAACGCATCAATGAATATTTTTATTGATTGACTCTTTCCTACTTTAAACGCATCAATTAACGCTTCTATTGTACCATTTCTTATTTACTCTTTCCCACTTTGAACATATCAATACACGCTTTTATTGCATCATTGGTGGACCAATTCAAAAGGAATTGGTGGATGTGGGTATTTTTTTTTATGCTCTATATATATTGTGATATTTTACTCGGTAAAGGACATAATACAACCGAGCAATCTTTCTAATATTTTTTTCTCTATTTTCAAGTACATTTATTGGGTAAAGTTCTGTGATTTCCATACTCTTCAATCTCGAGTGTACGAGATTAAAGGGTCGTGTTAACCTTAGGGGTGAACTGACATTATAGGATTACACCGGAGGTCCGACTGTAATTTACTTCAGGGCAACATTTTATTCACGGCACAACAACATCTTTTAATAAGTATTTTCGCAGCTTAATTTTGATTCATACATTTACCTTGTAAATGCTATTACTCCGTAGATATTTTCCAACAATCTAAAGCAAATTACTATATGCGGTAATTTATTTTTGGTTATCTGCTGCAGTGATATTGTGGAAGTCTTTTTAGTCATTTGATTGTGTCTGATACCTGTGATCGATTGTTCGGTATTGTTGATTGCGACTCCCAAACCGTTATGCTTCATTAATAATCACTGGATCTCGATTTTTCTTGTGATTCACAATCCAACTTTTTTATTTTCTTTACTAAACCGCATTGATTTTGGCACTAAGTGATATGGTTGTTGTTCCTTCAAAAGTTGTTCTTGATATGTCTAAGGTCGAACCACTTAACGACACCAATTATTATTAAAGGTTGCAAAGGGTCATAATTTTATTTAAAGCCCTCGATATTGATTATGTTTTATTCACTAATCTACTTATCGACGATCTTGTTACAGCCACTCCCACTACCACTCCTATCACTCCTGCTATAAGGCAATCGAATAAGGCAAATAAGGAAAAGTATGTTAAGGACAACAAGAATGTACAGGGTCACTTGCTATCCCATATGACAAAAAAGTTGTTCGATACATATTTTGATGTGAGTTATGCTAAAGAGAATTGGAATTCATTGAAAAAATGATATGATGCTGATGAGGCTGGTATAAAAAGATATGTGGTGGGTAAGTTTTTGAGATTTTAGATGGTTAATAACAAGCCCATCATGGAGCAAGTGCATAAGTTCAAGAATTTGGTTGTCGACATCATAGTTGAGGGGATGAAGATATGTGAAACTTTCCAGGCTAATGTTTTGTTAGAAAGGTTTTGTAACACCCTGAGTCAACACAACCAAGCGGAGGCTACCTTGGAGTGCTTTCGGATTGTTTGGTTGGCCCCACAAATCAACACGAGTCCTTTCAGCACGCTTTTTCCTCCCTCACGACCTTCCTGAGAAATTTTTAGAAATTTTTTGAAACTTTCCAGGAGGGTCACCCATCCTAAAATTATTCCATAGTAAAAGGATGGTATACCATATTAATATAAGTAGCCAAATCAATCCTTATAACACTCTACTTAATTTGGTATTACATTCACCCCCCACACAAAGAACGCAATGTCCTTGTTGCACCTCAAGCATTAACTATCTTAATATAGTTTATCCCAAGAATTGTCCCTCTAAGTGGCTGACTGGATCATCCAAGTTCAGCTCACGATCACGGTTTTGCCCTGATACCATTTGTAATGTAATAATGTAATACCCCATTTTAATAAATCCTTAATTTAAATATCGAAGACTTAAAATTGGATTAGCAGGTGTAATAAATCATGGGATTCTTTTTAGAATGAATGTCTTGTTGTTACGAGTAAGTCTATAGTTATTAAAATATGATAATAACCCAGGCTAGTGTATATATAATTAGAGGAAGATAAAAAAAATTAATGATGGTAATAACAATGATAATAAGAAGAGTGTAGATGGTAATCAAAATAGGAAGGATGGTAATAATTATAGCCTTATGATATCTAACACTCTTAAAAATAATGCCAATAATAATAATTGTGAGAATAATAATGTTAGAAATAATTATGATAATAAAGAGTGGTATTGATAACACTAATAATAATAATATTGATCATGATAATAATAGTGAGAATAATGGTGAAAATAAAACATTGAATAGGTAGGATTTTTCCTTAGTATCTATACTCTTAAAAGCCTAATACTATTGGGTAATTTTGCTAACTAAATTCTAACCCATTCCCCAACATTTTCCCACTCTAATCTTAGCCTAATATCCCCCCAACCTATTGAGCACCCTTCCCCCCTGCAACCTGCTGCCACTTTTCTTCCATGCATGTGCACCACCTCTCTACCCTAGACTCCTACTTATCCTAGCCACTAACCATGCAGCCTTTCTTCTTCCCCAAATACATCCCATCACCCTCCCTGCTATTCTCCTCCCTCATTCCATCCTAGCCCCTGCAACCGTAGTAACCCCAACCCAGCTGACCTCCCTAGCCAACCCAGCAACATGCATCATCCCCCAACCAATCGACAGCCCCCATCTCCTTCTCCTCCCAGCCTGCGCACCTACTCAACCCTCCAAGTTAGCTACCCATCCATTTCCTTCCTTCCCCACACAACAACCTACCTCCTACAGGCCTCTTTCCCTTCTCCCATGCATTTGACACCCACTTCCACTCAACCAACCTGCAACATCCAACCCAACCAATTCTCGCAGCAGCCCCACCTTTTCCCTATTTTTCCCTTCCCTTCTTCAGCCCGACCTGCAGCAAAAATCCTTCCTTCCCTTTCCTTTTCGGTCCTCTTATTTTCTCCCTACAAATCCCCTCTTTCTCACCCTACTTCCATCACTAGATACTCTTATTTACAGCCCCAACCTGCTCCCTTTCACCACTAAACCCCTGCCCAAAAATCACCCAACCTGCAGCCTTTCCAAGCTTCTCTCTCCCCTCGTGTTTTTCCTCTCCAAGCCACAACAAATTCCAACATAAGTATTCTACCCTTCGGTGTGTGTGGTATATAGTAGTTCCATGCACTAGAAGCCTTGGTTAATTTCTAATCTTATTTTGGGAATTAGTTCTCATAGGTTGTTATTTTATTATTTTATTTAGCATAGATACTAATGCATGCATAGTTATGGATGGTGTTATTTATTTTTAGGTAATATTGACCTCGATTAAGGTATCCTTGAAAGAAGCTCTTCGTGGTATTATTTTTCTTAGCTCAAAGGTAAATCCAACTAATGCATAGATAGTAGAATCTTGTGTGAAAATGATAGGTTAATTTTCTAGGATAAAAATCATGCTAGGTTGAGGTTATCAAATAACTTATATTTTGTTGGAAAATAGAAGCATGTTGTAGTTCATTTCCATGTGAATATTATGATGTGTAGACTAATATATGTTACCATGCTAATATTTATATGCCTATTTAGTTTTCTAAAAATTGAGAGGGTATGCTTATGACAACATATATGGTTTACGCTAAAGAGAAATGTGCACGTTTAGGGTTAGAGTCCAACCGAAAATTTGTCATATTTTATGGTAGACCTATAAATGAATTAAATGTGTCCCTTGGATATTTTAGATAATTTTGGATGTATAGCATGTTAACTTAGAGTATAAATGTGTTTAAATGGTAATTATTATGTGTTGCATATTCTAGGGGTAAAAATGTAAATTTTATATACTATGGTTCGTATTTGAAATTTATTCGTGGTAATTGCATGAATATTATGATATGCTAGAAATGCGTGCTAAGATTGTATACGTGTACCATGTATGGTGAATTCTTAGGGGTAATATGGTCTTTTATCATATCAAAGAAATTATTGTATGTTAAATTATCGTTAGTTATTTTATGTTAGCTTTTTCATGACAAGTATCCTATGGAGTTAAACCTAGTAATAAAGTAAATGAAAATGTGGTAGTTATAGGTCAAAGGGTATTTTGGTCATTAGGGCAAAAATATGATTCAAAGTGAATAATTGGATTAGTTGAATTAAGTGTTGGCCTCAATTAATTTTGAAAATAATTGGACAAATGGATTGAAAAGCTGAATTGAATAATTATTCAGGCTATGGCATGATGCCTAACCCTAGGTCATGTTGGCTTGGAATTGTTGTGACCCTCGTGGTCCATTGGTTGATTGATTGATGGCTAAGTTGTAATATTATGAACCTTATTGTTCCTAAATTAATAACCTATAATTTCATTAGACGTTAGCCACTTAAAGAGGAAGACTTGAGTTTGGAAAGGAATCTCGTGCCTCGAATTTGGCCCTCGAGTGCATAGTTTGGGCCTTCGGGTCAAGGGGCTCACTTATGCTCTATAGGTATTCCATACACCCTATAGGGGATACGCGTACTTAAGGACTTGAGTTCTAAGGTTTAGTATGGACAACTGATATGTCGTATGGCTTCCTTGGCGAGCTTTGCCCTAGAATTGAGTGAATTATTTTGGTACCACCTCCTTGACGATCATTGTCTTAGATATGGGATGGTATTCCACTCGAGAATTAATATATAAATGATATAACCGGATTAGACACCCACGATAATACATCTGTAATAATTGAATTAGGCATGACTAGAACTTGATTAGATTATTTGGAATGTTGCCCCTTCTTCCTATTATGATATAAAGTATGGTTGTTGGTAAGTTAAAATGGTTGTGAAATTTATAAGCATGTTTTCAATGTCTTGCTAGGGATTTTGTGAAATGCCCCGAAATTTTTAATTTTATAAATTATAGTTAAATAAGGTTTTATTAGGAAAATTATTTAAATAAATTATTTTTATTAAAATAAAAGGGAATTAATAGGGCAAATTTGGAAGAAATTTATAAGTATTTTAATTAGGAGAAATTTGGGCATTTTAGCTAATTAAGGATTTTATTTTGGAAATTAATTAAATTAATTATTTTATTTAAAATAAGAGGGAATAAATAGTTCCAAATTAATATTAATTTTATAAATAATTTAATTGGAGAAATTTAGGGTGTTTTGCTAATTAAAATGAAATTTATGAAACAACTTTTAAAAATCCTAAGTTAGCCTAAAAAGGGATTTAAATATTATTTTATTGAAATATTATTATTTTTAAATATCCCAAATATCCTAATTAATTTAATTAACCCAATCCACTATTTTCCTTTTTCCCTTTTTCCTTTTCTTTCTTTTTCTTTCTTTTCTTTTTCTCCTCCTCGACCCGGGCCAGCTTGCAACCTAGTCCCCCTTTCCTCTTCTTCCTTTCCTTTAGCGCGGCCCAGCCCGTGCAGCCGATCCCCTTCCTTCTCCCATGTCGTGTGGCACTTTCCTTCTTTTTCCATTGAAACGCGGCATTTCATTTAAAAAAATTCCCCGCACCGAACTACTTGGTCTCCCTATTCTCTTCTTTTCTTTCTTTTCTTTTCTGACTGCCCCGTCTAGCCACCTCCTCCTTCTTCTTCTTCCCTAGCCCCGTCGACGACTTGTAACCACCGCTTCATCCCCTAGTTTTTCACCGCTGGTTACGACCATTTTCCTTCCTCTCTCTTCCCCCTGACTCACCGGCCCTTTTGACCCAACCAAATCTCCCCCTTCTCACGTGATCCTCTCCCTTTTTCCTACGCACAACCCCCTACCCCTATTGAATTTTTGCTGGCTTTGTTGCCGGCGACGAACCCTAACCCTACTTACTTACCCCCTAGTCGACTCATAGAACCCTACCCTCTCTTCTTTACTCTATAAATACCCCCATAATCTACCTTGTATCGAGTTTTGATCCCCTACCCAGAAAACCTCTTTTGTGCGCTGCCTCTATTTCACACTCTAGCTTCGCCTCCGTCGACCAACCACGCCACCAACTCCGCCCACCTAAGCCTTCCCTGCACCTCCCTCTAGCTAACCAAATCATCCATCCCCCTCGATTCTTCCTGCACAAGCCACCCCAGCTGTGCAAAGTTTGCTTCCCAACCAACCCTTTCTTTCATCTCTACTGCCCTTCAAACCACCATTAGCCACCTCCTCCGCCGCTGCAGCCACTTATTTTACCTCCCATTCTGTTCTGCGGATCCTCCTCTACCTTTCCCATTCCTTTCTTTTCCTCTCCCTCCCTCTCCTCCTCTCTTTCTCTCCTTCTTCCTCATTCGGCCACCACCATTGTCGGCGTGCACGGCCACCTTTGGCTGCGCCACCACCCTCATTCTATCCCTCTCCTTTTTGGGAAACCATAATCACCCTTACTTCCACCCTCATTCTTCCTATTTTGTTCCAAGCATCTAGCTTTTCCCCTTTTCTTCTCTTTTTCTGGCCACCGCCGCCTCGCCGTGCACCGCCGCTGGTGCCACCTGTCACCACCAATCTAAGGTTGAACCCTAAACCCTCTCAACCTTTTTCACTATTTATACAAGCTTTATTCTATTTTATTCCATTTATTCAAAATATATATGCTATTATTATTATTATTATTATTATTATTTCTATTGAGGGTTGAAGCCCTATTATATTTTTAATTCAATTATTATTATTGTTGTTGTTGTTGTTGTCGTTGTCGTTGTTGTTGTTGTTATTATCTTTATTATTAATATCAATATGTTGTTATTATTATTACTATTTCAAACTTATTATTATTATTTCATTATTATTATAACTATTTTACTATTTGTGTTGCTATTATTATTATTATTATTATTATTATTACTATTAATATTATTATTATGCGATTATTATTATTATTATCGTTGTTATTATTATTATTAATGTTATTACTATTATTATTTTCATTAATAGTATTATTATTCTATATAGGGCTAAAACCCTATCGTGCCTATTTTGAATTGTAGTAGTAGTAGTAGTATTATAAATATCAAGTATTATTATTATTATTATTATTATTATTATTATTATTATTATTTCCATTAGCATTTATTATTATTATTAGTGTTATCATCATCATCATCATCATCATCATCATCATCATCATCATCATCATCATCGTTATCATTATTATTTAATAATTTACTATTATTCAATGTAGGGTCGAAACCCTACTTCATTTTATCTTCTATTATTATCATTACTATTATTATCATTTTTGCAATATTATTATGGTTTTTATCATTATTATTATTATTACTAAATTTTGTTATTAATTTTACTAATGTTATTATTAGTATTATTATTTTGGTAAAGGGGTCGAAACCCTTATTTCACTTTGTTTGTGAATAATGCCCTTTTTATTATTATTGTTACTATTATTATTATTATTATTATTATTATTATTATTATTATTATTATTATTATTATTATTATTATTATTATTATTATTAACATTGATATATTTTTAGTATCTTTGCTATTATTATTTTACTATTATTATTATTATTAGGATAAAGTCTTCAATCTTATATTATCAACTTTTATAATATTACTATTATTTACAATATTTTTAGCCAAATTTGGTAATTAGTTAATGGTTATTATTATTATTATTATTATTATTATTATTATTATTTTATCAAAAGCCTAGTCTTAGAATAAGATAGTATTTAATAGTATTTTTGATAGGAGGGAATTTAATTTTAGTTTTTTCCTCATTTAGGTGAGACCAGTCAAAACCCTTAGATGACGTAGGAGCGTGCTTCAAGATCGGTGTCATTTTAGGTAAGGGTGTTACTAAGGCATATTGTGTGTTGATGTGCATTAGATGCTTTGTATGTTATGCATCCTATATTTATCATTATATTGATTTCATGTGTGGTATGGTGTGGAGTTAAAGTGTGTTCATGTGTTGTTATATGGCATGTGTACTATGATGAAATATTGTGGTATGTGATGATATGTGTTGTGACCCTGTAAGACATGCATATGAGGATGTTAATATGGTTTGTGTGGGAGAAAGGATGAAAAAAGAGAATGGGGAAATAAGTTTACCAAGGGATGTGAGTTGATCTAAGTATTTTAATAATCCATGAGTGGAAGAATAAAATGGTTGAAGTTAGGGTTTCGTGTGGGAGAATCTAATTTATGGTTTTGTATGGGAGAATCTAATTTATGGTTTTGTATGGTTTTGTGTGAGAGAATTTAGTTTATGGTGTTATATGGGAGAATTTGATTTATGGTTTTATATGGGAGAATCTAATTTATAGTTTTGTATGGGAGAATCTAACTTATGGTTTTGTATGGGAGAATCTAATTTATGGTTTTATATGGGAGTATATAATTTGTAGTTTTATATGGGAGAATTTAATCTATGGTGTAACATGGGATAATCTAATCTATGATGTAATATAGGAGAATCTAATCTATGGTTTGTATAGATTGAATTTAGGATTTTGTATGGAGAAACCTTGGGTTTTGTGTGGGCTGAATTTAGGGTTTTGTACAATAGAATCTTAGGTTTTGCATGGTTAAATCTAGGGTTTCACGTGGGAGCTTAGGGTTTGCATAAAAAAATTTGAATGGTTGCATGGAATGTGTAACATTTGTATGGACAAGAAGTTTACGTATAAAAAGTTGATTTGGGGTGTGAGGAAGGTAATGTAAGTGTTTTTTGGGTGTTTGAACACTTTGGATGAAAAATAGTATGTGGAGTAATATAAGGGTACGTAGGAGACCGAGCTAGGGTTTGTGTGGACAATCAGGGTTTGGTGTGGTTGCTTAGGGTTTTTGTGGTATCATGTGTATTTGGTGGTTAAAGTGTAATTATGAGGGTGGAATTTATGAGTTGTGGTGTGTGGAATGTTAAAATGATTTAGGTTGTGTGAAATGGAGTGGGATGAACCACAAAAGTAAAATTAGGGTTTTGGGGTAAAACCCTAAAGTGAGATGTGGAGTGGATGTGTAGTAGTGGGCCTTGACCTACATATTTTGGTGTTGGAGTTCTGGTGTGATTTTGAATACAGAGGAAAGGTTATTGGACAAGTTAGAAGGTGTAGGGTTCTTATGATATGATATGGATTAGTTGGAAGATAAGTGTAAGGGCGTGAGCCATGCATGTGTAGGATTAAAAGTTTTTGAATAATACACTTAAGACATTAATCATTTAAAGTGGAAGAATGTTGAGTCGGCCCCAGACTGGTCCACCGGCGAATAATAGTGGTTAGGGCATGATGCCCTATGTGTTTTCAGTCCACCGGCTATAATAGTAGTTAGGCTTTGTACCTGTGCGTTTCCGGTCCACTGGTTATAATAGTGGGGGATTCCGTGCTCAACAAAACCGAATATATTTGTGCTAAGACATGGGAAAGACACTAAGTACTTACAGTAGAACACCATGCGAGAAGGGGCCAGACCAATCCATCGGCGAATAATAGTGGTTAGAAGCTTTATGCCCTGTGAGTTTCCGGTCCACCAACTATAATAGTGGCTAGGAGCTTTATGCCCTATGTGTTTCTGGTCCACCAGCTATAATATTGGGGTTCCCGTACTCATATGGATTTGATAAAAAGCATGGTGTAAAATGAGTTCTAATCAGAAATTAATTAAATAATTAATCCGGACTATAAATGGCCCTTTATGTATTTACCTGAATGATTGTACGATAGTATGTTATCATGATGGTATCTATGCTTTTGTTATTTCTTCTACATGATTTATGTGATTTATGTGTTAACCTTAGTGCATCTATTACCTTACTCAGTACGTAGTGTACTGATCACCCTTTTCATGGATATTGCTCATTCCCACGAGTAGTAGCCCATTTTTACTTTGTGCAGGTGGGAGAGACATTTGGTAGGGCTGAGTGTTGAGCATTTTTTTTACTCAAGGTTCGAGAGTGTTGTGGCTATATTCACTCTTTACGTGATTTAATTCCTTTTGTTGTTTCTTTTGTATCAGATTGACCCTTTTTGATTTATTACCTTGTATTGAGTATTTTAAATAAACTTTTTATCGATTGTAAGCTTATTTCTCTTTTGGAAATGAATTACAATTCTTTACGCGTACTATGATCTTTGGTGTTATGATGTTTATAGTTCTTTCATGAAATCTTGATTTAAGTTTAATATTAATCTTTTCTTAGCCTTATCACTTGGTACTGAAACGGTCGGAGAGAACTGGTTTAGTACTAAGTGTGGCGGTAACATCCCAAGAGTTCATGGGTTTTAATTTAAGAGTTTCTATTTTAATTACTTTCGCTTTAAAAAACTAGTGAATTTTGGGGTGTTACATTTTGATCTAACTAGTATTATTAATTGTGATGTGGAATTTTGTCATGATATCACATATTTGCATGTGATCGTATGTTTTATTTGAGTCCCTTATTTGTACAATAATTGTGTATGTGGGTATGCTACCTCTCCGGAGGTATTGTGATTTACTCAGTACAAGGTAGTCATACCGATACTATTACTTTTCAGAGGAGTACGTCCGAGTGGTTAAAGGATTTTGAGGAGCATCATCCAGACAACTAGTTAGGCTAAGAGAGTGAGTGGACCTTGTCCCTATTTTCCTTTCCTTGTAATATTTGATGGACCAGATAAGTGTAAGGCAAACCACTATTGCACCTTCATGTGCCCCATTTTATTTATTTTTCGAAAATTGTTAGTTACTTAATTATCTAAATGGTCCTATTGTATGGATAATCTTTCTTTTGCAAAACTCTTGATTATGTATTGTCCTTATCTTGTATTTTTTTTATCTGACTTTTTTTAAGTCTTAGCACTTGACATAAGGAAGGTGAGGAGACCGGACTTATGTTGAGTGTGGCGGTGACACCCACTATTTGAATGAAATAACTTCTGCTAGTTTTGCTTATTTGTATGAGTCTGTTCATATTTATCATGGTAGGCTAGGGCATATGAAAATAGCTTCCTTAAAAAATTTAAAAGTTTAAAGTTAATGAATGTGACAGACACTAAGTATGAGAAGTGTCCTATTTGTGTAGAAGATAAGTTTACTAGAAAGTCGTTTAAACATGTCAAAAACAGAACAAATGAGCTACTTGAATTGGTCCATACGGACTTAGCATATTTTAAGGACACCGAGATTAGAGGAGGTAAATGGTATTATGTGACATTTATTGATGATTACTTGAGATATACTAAAGTTTACCTCTTTAGGTCTAAAGATGAGACTAAAGGTATGTTCTTAAAATATAAAGCAGAAGTCTAGAACCAGTTAGACCGTAAGATAAAGAGGCTTAGGTTTGAAAGGGGTAGTGAATGTGGAACTAGCTTCCTAAAGGAAGTTTATGATAATTATGGTATTATTTATGAGACCTATGCCCCTTATACCTCCTAAAAAAATGGCATAGCTGAAAGAAAAAATAGAACATTAAAAGAAATGATGAATGTTATACTATTAAAATTGAGTATGTCTAACCATTTGTGGAAAGAATCTATTTTATCTGCTTGTTATATTTTAAACCATGCTCCTAAAAAAATTAGATAAAACACCTTATGATATATGAAAAGGTTTTGCATCTAACCAAAAAATTTTGAAAGTTTGGGGATGTTTAGCTAAGGTTGGTTTACTGGACTTTAGGAGAACTAGCATGAGAATAAAAACTTTTGACCATGCATTTATCAGTTATGTTCATAGTAGTGTTGCATACAGATTGTTGTGTTTAAGTAATAACTCAATTTGTGAATCTAGAAATGAATAATTCTTTGAGAATATGTTTCCTATGAAAAAGAATGCATGTGATATATCTAGTTCCTCTGATGCTTCCTTTGTGCCTTTGTCTATGCCTCTTTCATTTAATGATATGAATGATAATGTGCATAAACCTAGGAGAAGTAAAAGATAAAGAAGAGAAACTAGATTTGGGCCTAACTTTATTAATTCTTTTCTAATAGAAAATCAATGTCTTGATAAGATTGATATGGACTTTTTGTCTATTTATTTGATTGAGGATGATCCTAAAACCTTTAGGAATGCTATAACATTAATAGATGCTAGTTTCTGGAAAGAGGTAATTAATAATCAATTGGATTTTATTAAGGCAAATCACACATAGGACTTAGTGGATTTACCTAGAGGATGTAAACTAATTAGATGCAAATGGGTTTTTAGAAAGAAATTAAGAACTAATGGAACCATTGATAAGTTTAAGGCTCGACCGGTAGTTTTAGGCTACTAACAAAAGAAAGATGTTTACTTTTTCAATACTTGTTCTCCTATGACTAAGATTGCCACTATACGTTCTTTGGTTTCCTTAGCTGCTATCCATGGACTTGTAGTCCATCAAATGGATGTTAAAACTACATTTTTTAAATGGTGACCTTAAAGAATAAATTTACATGGAGCAGCCTGAGGGCTATGTGGTTGAGGGTCAAGAGAATAAAGTGTGTAAATTGAGAAAGTCATTATATGGCCTTAAACAAGCTCCTAAAAAATGTTATGAAAAGTTTGACTGGACCTGAGTGAGCAATGGTTATGTTATAAATGCATCCAATTTATGTGTTTATTGTAAAATTATTGGACATGAATGTGTGATAATCTACTTGTACGTGGATGACATGTTGATTCTTGGCACAAGCTTGACTGTGATTGATGAGGCCTAATTATTGTTATCTTCTCAATTTGAAATGAAAGATCTAGAAGAAACTTATATGAATCTTGGTATTAAAGTGAGAAAAATTGAGAATAGGTTTTCATTTAGTTAGTCACATTATGTTGATAAAATATTAGAAAAGTTTGATTGTCATGATAAACTACCTATGAAAACTCTCTATGATCCTAGCATTTATTTGAAAACGAACTAAGGTTCTAGTGTTTCATAAGAAGAATATGCTAAAATCATAAGTAGTGTGATGTTCCTCATGAACTATATTAGACTTGAAATTGCGTATGCCTTAAGTCGACTAAGTCGGTGTAATACCCCGTTTTTCAAAACTATAATTATAAATTTATAATCGTATAATTAATTATAATTATTATTTTAGGAGGTTTAATTTTAAAAATGTTATTATTTTTCGTATTATTTCGACGGTTTAATTATAAATTTAATCAGGTTAAACTTTTAATAGAAATTAGATCATTTAATTTAATTCTATTTATACCCATAAATCTTATTTTAAATTATTTTATTAATAATCTTTTGATCCATAACCTAAAAATTATTTCCTAAATATTATTCTTGATTATCTTACTCTTTCTAATCCTTTTTAAACTTATCTAAATTCGGATAATTTTTTTCGAACTATTTTTGTATCCGATATTTTAACCTATTTAATTTAAACCTAAAACTAAGTAAATAAATTTCTATCCTATTAATTCATCCCCTACTCTACCCTATATCGTATCTCAAATATCTTCCCCAAATATTTATCTGTGTCCCTCATTTTCTGACAAATCCATCATTTGTGCCTTATTCGTCTCTGCTTTTATACACACATATACACGCTACGTACTTACACACTCTCACTCTGCACACTTATACACATGTACACACTCCACACAAGACGCACACTCTACCCAACCACTCACTTTCCGCCAAAAACTAACCTAACCCCGATCAACCCAAACAGCCACATTTTCATTTCGCATATACACACGCACACAACACCTTGCACATCGCACAACGCCACCACACCTTTCCTTCTCCTTCTCCAGCTCCCTCTCTTCTCTCGGCCTTGTTTGGTCCCAACCATCACCATCGCTCCAACCAAACGAGCCCTTTCCATTTTGCACTACACATATACACACACACACAATACCACAACAACCTTCCCGTCCAGCACACCCAAACAACCCCTCTCTGCATGCCCATCGCATGCAGCCCCTGCACCTCCCTCTCGTCCCATGCAGCTCCTCCGACCCAGCATCGCATCTCTTTTCCCCTTCTTTCTGCCTCCCCATCGCAACCCTTACTCCCAGCTCCCTCACCTCACAGCACCCCAGTGCAGCAACACCACCCTCGACCAGCTGCCGCCCTGCCTTCCCCGCAACCCCAGCCCTCTACGCCACCCAAACCCAGCCCCTTCGATCTCCAGTGTAGCCTCCCATCACCCTTGACTTGGCAGCCCCAAAACTCCATCCCTAGGGCTGTAAACGAGCTGAGCCAGTTCGAGCTTGGCTCGGGTTTGGCTCGTTAAAAGCTCATTCGAGCTCGTTCATTTAATTAAATGAGCTTAAATTAAGGCTCGTATTTGGCTCATTTATTAAACGAGCCGAGCTTGAGCATAGGTATGTTCAGCTTGGCTCGGCTCGGCTTGTTTAGTAATCGTTTAAGGTTCGAGTAGTAATTGTTTAAGGTTCGGCTCGAAATCGGCTCGTTAAAAGATTTTTTATGAGCTTGTTAAAGTTGTAAACCAAAACACAAAGTTTTACATTAAAATGCCACGTTTTGGTACAACCCAAAAACTCCCGCCTGTTACCATCCTCTGTTGGCTGTCGCCTGTTGGCCATACACGGTGCTGGCGTGCTGCGTCGTCGTTTTTGTTTCTTATTTTGGCTACGGGCTACCCTACTCAGCTCTACTCCCCTGAATGACCCAAAGCCAAAGGCAAAGTCCCAAACACGCCCCACGCCCCCACCGGTCTTCTACTCTTCTCTCTTCTTGACTCTCAAGGCTCGATAGTTGAACGGTCGAACACTCGAACCCTTTCCTCAGCCTACCTCTCTGCTCGAGCATCCTTCGCAGTTCGCAAACTCACCAGCCCTCTTCGGCTGCCTCCACCGGTCGTCGCTCGATATCCAGCTCAATTTCTTGCCATCGTAGCTCGTTTGGTGGAAACCGTCGCAGATCGTTTAATAAACCATCATAGAGTTGAGGTCTTCGTCAATTTTGCCCCCAGGTATGTGTTCTTCCTTCTTCTTTCATCGAATCTTGTTACAATTTTAGATGTTTTAGATGATTAATTTTATTTTGCAGGGTTCTAGGTCTTCTCGTCCAAGTGTGTTCGTTTTGAAATCACACAAACGCAAGTGACCTTGTAGATTCTGTGTCCATTCAAATTTGCAGTGAGGTAAAATTTCTAGTCAATTTTTATTGTATTCTGGTTGTTTATGCTTGATTTTGTGATTAAAAAACTTTTGTGGCTTGCATGAATAATTGCATATAATGATATAATGATTCAATTCCAACGTATGCACTTAAATTAGATGAGAGAATCCCAAATTTTTGTTAAAAAATTGATAGGTTAGGGTTTGTAAAAGCTTACCATAAATTAGAACCTATCATGATGAAGGATGTTTGTTTTCTATCAAATAATGGTTAGGATTCACTAATTTGATCTTAAAGAGCTCCATAAATTTGAACCTCTAATATTTGTCTGTTAATTCATCATCTGCATTGATTTTTATATTTGGTTTTTATTTATTTAAATATGTTGTAAAGAAGGAAGAAGATTGATTTGCATGAGAAGAAAGGAGAGAGCATGAGAGGAGTCAAATGGTGTTTTGAAAACTAGGGGCTTGGGTTTGGCTGAACATGTGAGGGCATATTTACATGCTGGACAAACAAGTTAACTTGTTTAGTTTATCACTCCATTGTTGGTAGAACTAATCAACTAGTTTGGAAGTTTCGAATGCCTATTACTATCACCAATCAGCTAGTTTTATCATTTCAGTTAAATGACCTTTTTTTAGGAGTGTTGAAATTGAAAGTTTATACAGTAATGGTTAGTATCTAAAATATATAATCAACATTTAATGCTTAAATTACTTATAAAAGCTTATCTTAATAATATTGTTTTGATTTGGTCTTAGGTTGAAGAAGTTAACAGACATTGGTGGCTGAAGAATTAAAGTCAATAACAAAATTTGGTCAGTAGGTAGTATTAGCAACGCCTTATTTTTTGAATTATTGTATTATACTTTTAGTTTTTGTTTTTATTTATTTATAATTATTTATTATATCATGTTTTATTTTAATTTTTTTTATTTTAATAAAGAACTTTGTTTTATAGATGTTTCTAATTTTTTGATTTATATAAAAGGATAATATTAGTTTTATGGTATTTTTATTTATAATTGTTCTTTTATATCATGTTTTATCTTTTTTGTTTTAACAAAAAGTTAGAAGTTTGAACATTTCTTTGTAGGTACTTTTTTTTATCAATATGTTATTATGCTATTAGCTTTTTGATATTTTTATTTATAATTGTTCTTCTATGTCATGTGTTTATCTTCTTATTTCTTTTAATAAAAAAGCAATGAGAAGTTTGAAAACATATAACTTAGAAGATAATCTATGCCTACTTTGAAGGCCCAAAGGCAAAATTTTGTTGAGAAAAAAGACAATCATGTAATCTGCTGAATTTATTCTTAAAATAACTTAGGTTACTTTCCTGACACCAGTCATAAAGAAGCATCAACCGAGAATAGCTATAAATATGCTGGTAACATTTAGCATAGGCATAGGCAGATTGGAAATGTTGTTCCACCTCCTCTAGCGTTCGCCTTGGGAGCTAAACTCAAAGAAGCAGTTGAGAAAAATATTTAGGAGAGCTATTTGGTTTTGTGGTTGGAACATATAGAAGATGATTTTTTAGCATTCTAACAGCCCCTGTAGATGTAAAGATTGTGCTTAATTTAGGGCTCAGAATCATATTGAATATGGCAACAAAATCCCTTACAAGACTTGAAATTATCAAATTAGTTGTTGTATTCTATCATAACAAAGGTCATATCTCTCTTATGGATAGTAGACAAATTTTATTGCGACTTTTCTATATTTTATTGCCTATGTAACTCATTAATCTATAAATTTTGGGTCGTATCAAATAAGGGCCAAATTAATTCAATTTAGAATTTATATTCACAGTGATTGTTATCAATTTAATATGAATAATAATTAAATTTTGCGATTTATTATATTGTTATGTTTATCATAGTAATTTCTATCATATCATAATATAGATTTTTTTAGAAGATTATGCTTCTAACTTCCAAGATTTGCTAATATTTTTATTATACTTTTAATTTCATGCAGGTTATTTTGCATTTTTATAATGAAGTGATACATAATTTCACTCAATGACAATGGATGTGGATGATGGAGCAATTTATTATGGAGCTTTGAAGCCATTTTGTTTATGTGTATTGATGTATATACATGACTCCATCTCTAGTTGTATTTAATTTTTTATGGATTTATTGTAATATTGTACAGGTTTTTGGGGAGACAATTTGTACCCAAATTTGTATGTAATATGTGCATGGGGATTTTTTTTTGAAACAGGTTAATATTAGCTTAGGTTATAATTAAGATAAATTATGCCTGAATTAAGTCAAATATTGAATTATTAAGGGGCTCTATATTAGTTTTAAACGAGCCTTAATAAGGTGTAAACGAGCTTTTCACGAGCCCAAACGAGCTTTTAATGAGTTCGAACGAGCTTTTAACGAATCCAAACGAGCTTGTAACCAAGCCCCAAACGAGCATTAAAACGAGCCGCAAATGAGCACTAAACAAACCCAAAAGGCTCGATTAATATACACGAGCCGAGCCGAATAGTTTGCGAACACCAAACGAGCCGAATCCGAACATATCTAATCGAACTCTAAACGAGCTCGAACCGAACTCGAGCTCTATAAAATGTAAACGAGCCGAATATGAGCTTAGGAGTGTTTGGCTCGATTCGACTCATTTACAGCCCTATCCATCCCTAAGCCAAACCTCGACCAGCCTCCTCCCTTTGCTTTTCTTCATCCAGCACCCCCTGCCCTTCCACCACAACCCACCGAACCCAACGCTTGCACCAGCAACCAATCCAGTAGCTCCCCCATCGCATCCCATCGCAGCTCCAGCCTACCGCCATTCTCCTCCTGCTTGCCTCGAACCATAGCCCCCTGCATGCTCCCATCATGTAGAAACCATACTAGCAACCGTCGCCACCAGCTCCGCCAGCTCTACATGTTTCCACCCCACAGCCACCAACCTCCACCATCATCGCAACCCCTGCCAACTACCGCAGTAGCCATCAACCTCCAGCAGCCCCTCACCACCAACAAACCCAGCCCCCCGACCATTTTCGTGCAGCCCAACCCCTTTCCTTAGCTCGTATGACTCACACTGCATGCAGCGTGAGTTGTGTGTATTTTAATAAAATATTGGTACCCATTTTAAGTGTAAGAGTATTTTAGTATTTTTTGAAAAATAAATATTTCTATATTATAATTATTATTTTACTTGATAGATATTAATTCGATAATTTCGGTATTATTTTTAGGTACGAAAGATTGATTAGCGAGATCAGATAACTTTAATAGGATATCGCTATTTTTGCATTTTTGCTGGAATTTAGGTAACCGTTATATCTTACTAAAATTATAAAGATTGCGTGATAGCACATTAGGGTTTTCGGTGGATGAAATATGTTAAGCATGATTTATTTCAATATAATTATGTGTTAATTATTATTATTATAAAAACCGATAAAATGAGCATGTTATCTAATGTAAATTATGTCGGGTATGAAAGTATGATTAAAATGATTCTATTGATGGAAAAATAATTTGTATGATAATTATATATAAAATAATATGTTGAGCATGCTTAGAAATAATTATATAACAATTATTATGGATGTGTGCCCTAGGGGCAATTTAGTCATTTTTGTGTATTATGATATTTATCCTGAAAATCATGTCTAATATGTATAAGCTGTTGTTGAATATTTGAATATGTATTTTGATGGGTTAAATGTGTGAAACAGGATTTTTATGTGCGAAATTATGTACAAAGGCAAAATGGTCATTTGTCATATTTTATAATTTAAATCGCGTAGGAAATAATTTATTTAGGGTGTTTTAGCCTTTTCATGGAAAATGACTAAGTTAAAATGGCATTTGTATTTAAATAGAGGATAATCTGGAAATGTTGGTCTTGAGGGTATTTTGGTCTTTTTTAGCCTAAAGTATCCAAATGTGAATAATTGAGCCTAGGATGGCCTTAGTGTATTTCAATGTTGGCTTCGAACTTGACCTTGATTATTGTTGTCTCGGATGCTTGGAAATAAGTAAGAACGGTTAAGTATGAGAATTGAATTTTTTTGTATTATATGGGATTTCGTGGTCACCTTAATAAAATACTAATATTTAAAGTGAAATAGCTCGAGATTAGGAATGGTGGCTCCTAGGAGTCGCTGCCCTAAAGACGTGGTTTAGCCCACGGTTGATATGGATTGTTGCTAGTGTGCCTTAGTGTCCTAGTCAGGCCCTACATCTTACTCTATTTTGTTCTGCAAACTAATAGGGGGTATGCCTACTTATGGATTAGGTGTCCTTGTCGGTAGGGTAATATGTTACCTTCGTGTACCAGTGCAACCAGGGTACCTTTGCGTCCCTGGGTTGATAGTCAGTAGGATACTGTGTTGCCTTGTTGCGCCGGTATGACTGGAGTGCCTTAGTGTCTTCAGGTTGATTGATCTCCCCTCGAGAAAGTAAATAAAAATAGAAATGATATGATTTGATGGAAATAATAATTATCGGATTATTGGATTATTTGGTAGCAGCCTTTGTGCCTACCTGTGGGTTCGGTAGTAGCCTTCGTGCCTACCTAAAGTTTCTATGGTTTCGGTAGTAGCCTTTGTGCCTACTTGTGGTTTTGGTAGTAGCCTTCGTGCCTACCTGTGTTGGTTTTGTGTCTGTGAGCTTACCTATGACATTATGGATTTATTATGCTATATCTGTAAGTTTACCTCTGACGTTATGGATTTAGTATGCTGTATCAGTAAGTATGCCTGGGATGATATAAATCTTAGTAAATTATACCTATGAACATGTCTGTGATGTATGTGATTGTTTGGAATTTATGCCGAGATATGAATTATGTTGAATTTGGGTTTTAATTATTACTTAAAGAGTATTTCTGGCATATTCAATAATAAGTTTGGCTGTTTTAGATGAATGAAAATGAGTAGTACGTGACCTTGATGGAAATCGATCATTTGAGTGATTATTGTATCTCAATAATCGTATTTATATGTATATATCTTATACCATGTTAATTGTATGCCTTGCATGTGTTCCATGTTGATTTATTGTATTAGTTTTGTGTAAAGGGTTACTCAGTACCGTAGTACTGAAGGGTTCATTTTCGTAGGCCCCTACCTATTCAATGGGTAGTGGACTTTGCACGTCAGCCTCTAAGCTCAGTCAAATGCTGATAGTTCGGATTTGGGAGTATAGGACTATCCGGTGTTTCTTTTGTTGTCTTATTTCTGGTTGTATTTGGACCCTCGTGTCCTCCTGTAATTTCTCTCTCGAGTTTCGTAAACTGTTAATATCGTTTTTAATTAGCAGTATTTATCTAACGTTCTCTCTATCCTGATTTCTATAATCATGATATTAATTTAAGCGGATTAATGATTTTAGCCTTAGCACTTGATATGAGAATGGTAGAGGAAACCATACTTGTACTAAGTGTGGCGGTAACATCCTTTGTTTTTATTATTTTAGTTTCCGCACTTAACTCCGCAAATGAAATTTTTCAGTTGTAAATTTTGGGGTGTTACAGTCGGTATACTCACAACATAGATAGAGATCATAGGACTTCATTTTGTCGTTTACTTAAATACCTTAAGGATACTAATGATTGGTGTTTGCATTTTTTAAAATTTCCTATTGTGTTAGAAGGATATATCAATACAAACTTTTATTGTGTCATTGGTGGACTGATTCAAAACGAATCTATGGATGTGGGTAAGGCTTTTTGTGTTCTATATATCCTGTGATATTTTACTCGTTAAAGGACACAATAAAACTAAGAAATCTTTCTAATATTTTTTTCTCTATTTTCAAATATATTTACTAGGAAATGTTTTATGATTTTCATACTCTTTAATTTCAAGTGTACGAGATTAAAGGGTCATTGTGTTAACCTTGGGGGCGAACCAGCATTATAGGATTACATCGGAGGTTCAGTCTTAATTTACTTCAGGGTAGCATTTTATTCACAGCACAACAACGTCTTTCAATAAGTATTTTTGTAGCTTAATTTTGATTCATAAATTTACCTCGTAAATGCTATTACTGCATATATATTTTCCAACAAAAGTATCGGTTATTCTAGTTATAATGTGTTTAAGGTTTTATTACTATCATTCTCTCTCTCTCTCTCTCTCTCTCTCTCTCTCTCTCTCTCTCTCTTTCTATATATATATATATATATATGTGTGTGTGTGTGTGTGTGTGTGTGTGTGTATAGACACACACACACACACACACACACATATTATAATATAGAATTGTTATTATGGTTATAGATCTGAATATTTGTTGAATATTCTTACATAAAATATTATTTTTAGTGAATAAAAAAATATTTTTTGATATGTTCAGCCTATTTACATATAATGAATGCTACCATTAATTTGTTTATGATATTGTAAACTATAATGTTATGATGAGATTAGTATATTTATTTTAATTAATAATAAAAGTTAACTGTTGCAAATTCATGGCAAACTAAATTAGGCATTCTTGAAAAATTAATGAACTAGACAATGTATATAATTGTCTCTCAAATATGCAAAAGGTAATATTTTTAAGAACTTCTTTTGTTATATTAATAGAATTTTTCATATGGGCATAAGCAATAACTTATAGGGTTGGTTATTATCTTTTTGGGATGAAGAAAGAAAATGATTCAACATAGGAAGTAGATGCATCCCTTTTGAAGTAGCTAACATATATTTAATTTTAGGATTTAAAGTTTGTGGCATTCCAATGTTATTAGATACTGACTATGAACTAAGTGATTTTTGGAATTTATTTGTAAGAGTGCAAAATAATAGACTCATATCTCTTAAAATAATAAAATGGATCATTGAAGCATCAATCAATTTTCAATTGACTAGACTATGAAGAAATTGTTATTGTGTTTATTGTATATATTTTTGTGACATTTTCATTTGCCACACCATTCTGAGCAATGCAATGTAAGTTTACTATACTTTTAGATATTTTTAACATCAATAAGATTATGCTTGGGGTTTGTTAGTGTATGAGTTTATAGTAGAAGAAGGTTTAAATGCATTTAAAAAAATCAATGCAAAATTTGAATTTTGCTTGTGTGGATGCGCTCATCTCTTGAAGGTAATAAACATAAAATGAATGTTTGTATATATTTATGCTTTAATCTATATATATTATTTGTTTTATATATGAATTTAACAATTTGTCGGGTATGAGCTATTGAGCATTTATCATTGTATAATCCTTTTTGGATATAAATTTATGACCTTGAATTAAAATTATAAGAAGGCGAAGATTTTTAAGAAATTAATAGAGGCATTATAGAAGAGGGAAGATTTTGAAGAAAGGGTTAGTTTGGTCATAAATCAATGCATTTCATTTGATATGATGTTTATAAAAACTTAAACAATGTTATGACATGTTTGCAGGTTATTTTTCATCTACAACCTACTAAAAAGAGATGACTAACCCGACGTTGAATGAAGTGCATTCATTTACTTTTTATTCAAGTTCATCATCAATATTAGTATAATATATTGTTAGATACAGTTATGTGCATTTTGGTAACTTATTTTATCTCTATACATAAGTGCTTACACAAAAATATTTTATTATGTTCATACTATTCTCAGCATTACCCTGCACTTCCTGACCAGAAGTTGAAATACGAAGAAATATAAGTTGAATATAACTTGTTTCAACAATAACACGATGTATGGTTAAGACAAAGTAAGGTTGGCACAAGTTTTGAGGCATGGTATACAAATGATAGGGTATGGAGTATAAGTGATGGGGTATGGTATAGAAATAATTGGACATAGTGTAAAAATAATGGGGTATGGTTTATAAATGATGGGGTATGGTGTTAAAATGATGGGATATGGTGTACAGATGATGAAGCATGGTAGAAAAATGATGGGGCATGGTGTAGAAATGATAGTACATGGTGTGGAAATAATGGGGTATGATGTAGAAATAATGGGGCATAATGTAGAAATGATTAGGCATATTGTACAAACAATGGAGTATGGTATAAAAATGATGAGGCTTGTATTATACCCTTCTTCTAATCGGAGATGACACACTAGTGCGTGTTGTGTACAACTTTTCATCGAATAATGCCCATGAACTAACCTTAATTGTCCCCACTCCCTAAATGAACAACAACAAATGCAAGTGGAAATATGTGATTATCTGCATCAATACCCACTACAAGAAGTAACACACTCCTATGCTTAGCAAACAAGTGAGTGGCATCTATATAGATCATTGGATGAAACCATTTATACCTCTTGAGGCTTAGCCCAAATACCCAAAATACCTTCTAAAAAACCATTGCAACTAGATCATCAGTATATACAACTTCCAATTCCACAACAGAACTATGATTAGCTTTATTCATTTCAAAAAGCCATCTTGGAATTTAGGTAAAAGACTCATTGAACTCTCCATATATTTTATTTATTGCCTTTTATTTTCCCACCCATGCCTTACTATAAGACACCATAAATCCCCACATTGATTTTATGTGTTTAATGACAAATTTTACGCTTATAAACAACTAGGCCCCTACTAGGGCTTCAACCTCTTTGATAATAAAACTGGATGCCAAATTAAAATGATCATGATTCATTTTGTGGAGGAGAAATTGATGTGGACCATTGTATAATGTGATCTTCATCCTCCCCGAATAATCATTTATAGTCCGTACACACAATCCCCAAGTACATCTATCACAATATGCCTTAAATATTATTTTGAATTATTGATCTATCTTTTAGGGTAGCTTCACTAAAAGTAAGTAGTGTTTAACAGTATGCACTAACTCTTCTTTTGAAGAAAATATTTGGCCAACTTCAAAACCTTGTGTGGAGCTTGAAGTTAATGTTACCCATTATGACTCTGCATCAATAATAGCTTGTTCGGCATGTTTGGGATCAACAAAATTAGGATGTACACACTTCCACAGCTCTTGACACGCCTCTATATCTAATCTTATGCAACTCCTCGTATTCCAAATCTTCTTCTAACAACAACTGCTCTTCTAAAAAAACTCTTCTTCTAACATGTCTTGTTCGTTAGTAGAATCAATTCTTAAATCAATCAATTATCCCATTAAAAAGTGCATATGTATTCTTGTTTTCAAACATTCTCCTAACTTTAGCTTCCATTGGAACACTATATATATATGTGTGTATGTGTGTGTGTGTGTGTGTGTATTTATATGTGCATCTTCATTTTCTTCTACTTCCACATCAACACCCATTTTACTAAAATCATCTATATATGTCCTATCATTAATTTGTGTAGTGGAATATTGATGTTGACTTGGTGTACAATCAATACCCATATTGTATGAAGTAATTGTGTATTGAAATTATGATTACTCAATGATCAAATTCTTGAAAGAACCAAATATCTGATGAAAAGTTTGGATCCCTTGACAATTGATCTCTATGGACATTTGCATAAAACTCCCTAACTTTGTTGAGTTTATCTGCATTTTGAATTACTTGTCACTATCAATCGGAATCAAAAGACTTCTCTCCATTATCTTATTCTAATATACCCCAAATATCTTGAATGAGTATTTATTCTTGATACAATTTGTCCATAGAGTCACCGTATTCATAAAGTTGCTAAAAATAATAGATGATAAAACAAATGTAACTTTATTGGGGTTTCCTTCAAATATAATTTCTTCAAACTTATACTTTTGTTTACCGTTCCAATAGAAAATCAGTGAAATTTTACTCATTCTATATTGAAAACACACTACGATAAAAAGGGTTTATAGTGGTGACATAAACAATAGTGATAATTGTCGTGGTTATAGATAAAAATGCGGCGATAATATGTCATTGCTAAAAATAAGTTAATGGAAAAAATTTTAAATTAGAAAATTGTCATCGCAATAGCTTTATAATGATAACATAGTCTTTGCTATAGAGATGGCATGAATTCCCATCCCCCCAAAATTGCTAATTTATCATTAAAAAAATAATAAAAACATATAGCGACGGCATGTCGCAGTTGTAGCGATAACAACTAAAAATATTTCAATAAGCATGAAAATTTTCCTCCAAAATTTTTTGCCAAAAAAAATTAATAAACTTTTAGCACCTATAGTGGTGACATGTTGTTTTTGTATATATCGTAGCTAAAAGTATTTCACTGAGAAGGAAATCTCCCTCCAAAATATTATTGTAAAAAAAAGGAGAGATCTATACAACATGTCGTAGCTGTAGGTCTCATAATTAAATTTTTTTATAAAGAAAATGGGTTGAAATCTATCAAATGGAACAGTGTTGTTTTTTGATGTCTATATCCGCAATAGTTTGGTCTACAACCACGACATCTATCATCACTGTATGTGCACCCCTTTATAAGAACTTTTCTTCTCTAACCCTAGTCGTTCAACTATTCGGCTCCTTCGTTCTCTCTCTCATCAAATTGGTATTATAAGTCTTCTTCAATTCCTTTGATTTTCTTCATATTGTGTGCAATTAAATCTATAATGCTATTAGAATTTCCTTAAGTTTATTTTTTTCTTAGATTTAATGTTGTATGTTGTATCTAAATTTGATTTTGGTAGAAAACTAGTGATCAAACCCGAACTGGCTCCACTCACTACTGTTTCTGAATCACAGCCATGTAGCATCACACTGTGTCACAAAGTTGTGTCGTTGAGCCAAATTATTGCTACTCTCTGTTGCCTATCAGTAAGTGAAGTTCACCACTGCTATTTTTTTTTGAATTGCTACAATATCTGTTTTGGTTGTTAAGGCATGTTTGTGCCTACTGTTCATTGTTTTGGGTTCAATTTGAATTGTTGTCTATGCCTTTAGTTGAGGTCTGTTCAACTTGTTGTTTGGTGTCCTATTTAAATTGTTGTTTGTGCCTTTGTCTTCTTTCTCATTCTCCTCTTAACAAATCCTCTGCATTTTTATTCTTCTTCTTTGAAGTTAGCTACTATCTTGCTCAAGATCATACTTTATGTAGTACGTGCAAACAACCAATGGGTCATTAGATGTTCCAAATCTTTATGTGCATAATCAGATAAACATATAAGTGGGATCAACCATAGTACCCAGTTTCCTCAGTTTGAGATCTATTATCAAACTCTCATGTGCTACCAACTAGAGAATGACTTAGTGTTTGGGTATTTAGATCAAATGCCACACAACTCCTCTCCATGGTACCCAAGTTTTTATCTGCCTAAAACATGATAACACTTAGCAATACTAAATTTATCAAAAATGGTGCAAATGGTGTTAAAAGTTTGGCTAGCAAAGTACTAACACAAATGCAAAATTTTCCTCATAGCATAAGAAAATGAAGTGTTAGGACGAATCCCCTAGAATGAAACACCTTTGAAATATAAATCATGGGTCCATTTGACCTAAAGAGTATAGCACAACTACCTACTAACACTAGCCTCGTTCTACACTTGAACATTGAATAGACCCAAGCTATATTCATATATTAGAGAGAAGACTATAGAGCATGTTATAGGAGATTTCCATGTCACCAAAGAAGAACCCAACCATAAGAAAGATCTACAAAGTGATTCTACAATGGCAATGCCTTTATTAGCTAATATGAAAATATGGGACCAATACACTCGTATACTATAAAGAAATTCCGTCACAAGTTGAATTCTACCATCATATGTAAGCAATTTAACTAACCAAAGCCTTAACTTGGTAGTCATCTTTCCAATAAGAGCGGTGAAGTGTTGGGCAGATAATCTAGTACAAGATAGTAGAACTCGTAGGTTAGTAATAGGCAATAAGCTCTCATAAATGTGGATTGCATTCATCAAATCACCTATGTTAGCTTGAGTTATACCACCATAGAGAAGTTGATTATTATGCCTTTTTAATTTCAAACCAAAAAGGGAAGGAAAAATCCAAAAGGTGTGAAGAAATTGTTCAACTGAGTGCTTACTTCCATAAGAAAATAAAAGGAGATCATCTATAAAGGAAAGGCCAATAATCATTCCTTTCCTATTTGGGACGTTCTTTTATAATTTTGATCGTTCCAGAAACTCAAAATAAGAAAATCCAGGTACTCCATGGAAAGAAAAATAAATATAAGGGATACAGAGTCTCCTTGACGAAGCCCCTTCTTATCATCAAAATGTGGTGTGGTTTCTTCATTAAAAATAAAAAAGTAACTAACAATGGCGACACATTTTATGATCAGCTTCACAAAATGAAGAGGGAACCCTATACCATGTAGAACCTATTCCATAAAACAACATTCAATTAAGTCAGAAGATTTTCGAAGATCCAACTTAAGCATTCATCTAGGAGGTCTGCATTTTTTACCATAACTTTTGACAAGTACATGTGTACTCAAAACACTATCCCCTATGCATATACCTTTGATAAAAGCAACTTGGGATAGCTTATTTAAGGATGGAAATATAGACTATACGCAATTAGTGATTACCTTATAAATAACCTTATATAGGAAATTACAACATGTAATGGATCTGTATTGTTCCACTCTCATGACCGCTTCAACTATAGGAATCAAAGATAACACATCTATATTCAAGCTTTTAGGGAGAATACACGAGTAGAAGAATTCTTGAACTATTTTGTAAAGGCTATCTACCACACTATGCTAACAATTCTTATAGAATAAGGCATTAAAACCATCAATCCCATGTGATTTATCATTACCCATCTCAAAGGGAATTGACAAAGTAGTTGGTTGGGCTTTTATGCCAGTAGTATTGGACTATATGAGTTATATAGCAGTTTTTTTATATTTATGATAGTTATTAATTAGTTGTCGTGAGCTCATAATTTATTAAAATTGAAAATTATTACTACTTAATAGTTAATAATTTATAATTAGTAAGAATAATTAATAGTTAGCAGCTCATAATTTATAGTAATAATAATAATGCTTAATAATAATTGATCATTAATAATTATTTGCCGATAGTTAATAAATAGTGGTAATAAATAATAAATATTTAATAGTTAATACAAAATACTTTATTATGAAGTTAATTTATTTTAAATAATATTAGATGGTTAATAGTTACTAACTATTTAATATCTATTATCAACTAAAATAAATAAAATTCATAATAAAGTACTTTCTACTTGATAATATTGCTTCCTTTTCATCTACACATCTCATAATCTAACTTAGAATTGTGAATCAGTTGCCCATTTTTAAAATGATACCATTTGCAGCTATTAACATCTATTACTTTAACATTAAATCTTAATATGTTATGATTTTAATTTTAATTTGTATAATTTATTATTATGTTTATTTATTTTATCATTTTAATTTATATATGGCTATAAAAAGAAAACATATTCTCAAAGGTTTCCTACCACCTCCTATGGCTACTTTAAGTAGGGTAACTAAGCACATTGTCACTACTAATGCGAGATGAGATGAGCCAACCACATACTCAAAGGATCCTTAAAGGATAAACACTCATAAATCACACAAGGATATGGAAGATGAAAATCATGATGTTTATGGAGATCAAAATGGTGTTTGCCATTAGACTGATTCTTGTACAATACAAACTAGCAGTGGTGTTGTTGTCCCATATAAGATAATGCTTCTAACTTGTTGTTGACTAAATCTGCTCTCAGTGTTCTATATATTCCTAACATTTTGAAGAGTTTTAAGGTTCATGTGGCATATTCCATATTGAATCATGAGGGAAATTTTAATGTATACATGATTGTATGATAATAATTTATCATATTATTGTTTCTATTCTCTAAAATTCACTCAATTTTAGGAACAACTCATGTTGAGGTTCCATTCAAGTGTTGTTACACTTGAAAGAGTATCTTATCCTTCTAATGATGCCAAAGTGATCATTCATGATACTAGGCTTTAGTTTCTTTGCTATGTGAATTACAAGCATCGTAATTATTCACTTATCTATGCTATTATTAAGATGTGGCAGCTGGAGACTAACAACTTCTACTTTCCATTTAGAGAGATGATGATTACATTGCATAATGTGCAATATATCTTAAACATTTAGTTTGATGGAGATGCATGCATCAGAGAGGAGATGAACGACAAGGATATTTTTTCTTGGCTTCTATCATCTTAACCCAACAATATTTAAGATGGATTACTTGAAGAGCTATACAAGACCTTCTTGAGATTTGGTCCCACTTATATTTATGGCATGTGCTCTCAACAACTTTGTTCATGGGCAAGTCATTAGATTGTGCCCATGTACTAGTATTGAGATTTTTTACTTAATTAAAGGCTACAAGGTGTATGGCATAAGAAGTTTTTACTTTAGCTTTTCTTTATCGATAGTTGGGTAAGGCTTTTCATACTGGTTGCACCTCTTTTTAAGGGATGCTCTATGATTTTAGAGGCAATAAGCTATCTTTGTACTGTATACGATCAAAGAAATATAGTCATTGATATAATTTATTTCACAACATTTTATATATTGTAGGCATGTATTTATGAGCACTTTCTTGTCTTTCTTTGATCACTAAGAGTAAGGTATTGATCAAGCTATTCATGATATCTAAAGTGGGATACTAGAACACACCATTTTCCACCTAAGTTAATGGAACATTTGATTTGTTATATATAGAAGGCAACTAGATGGGATGTTTCCTTAGAAGGTCAGAGTATTGTTAATAATTACTACTAATAACTTTTATAGGTTTGTTGTATGCCTTATTCCTTATTATGGTGATGTGGAAGCTCATTGTCCCATGATGCTATATGTTGGGGGTATTCGATACCTTGATGATGTGGATTCCTACATGCCAAATTGAGTCATGAGCCAATATAGATACATCCAAACCATACCAATTTAATAATTCTATTAGATCATTAGCTAAATTTATCTGGTATCGAAGATATTGTCGTACAAGGTTGATTACTCAAGAGTTGGTAGAACCTAACCTTTTCAGACACATCATGTTTTACACAATTGTACGTACAAGTATAATGTTGCACCCTAATACCTATGTTGGTTTTTGAAGCAGACACATCATGATGTACAACTTGGTGAGCCTCCTTATGATTCCGCTACATACTAAGTCACTACGAATGAGTGAGTATAAGAAGTATTTGACAATCCACGTAGTGAACTTACTTATTAAAAGTGTGGATGAACTAGTCCTGGCATATTTACTCATCATATTTACCGGATGTATTATTTCTTGGAAGATTTAGAATTTCTAACGATGGAAAATAAGATGTGTAGCTTTTTTTCTAGATGTTATATGCCAACATTCTATTAGTTCCACTCATCTTGCTCGTAGATAAGTTGCTAGTATATTTATTGGTCGATCACGTCTACGTCCAAGTGCACCAAGTGACAATGAAAATGAGTAGAGTTTATTTTTTATTATATTTGTGTTTTTATCGTAGACACTTAGTAATTTGTATGAACGTGGACTTTTACTTAATTAGATTGATTGATTAGTTGATTATGTTAGTGGTTTTATCTCTCTTGTTATAATTATATGACCCTTATCTGTAAGGTTAATTAGAGTCACTTCTATTGATAAAGATATGAAATGACTAGCTAATCATATTGAAGAAAATAAATTATTAAAGTTGAGTCGAGTCAAATAGTATTGATTCCACCGTAAAGAATGATATGACAAAAGAAAGAAAAAAAGACCAAAGTTTCTCGACACTAGTTAACATAAAAACTAAAAATAAAAAGAATAAAGAATGTTAAATATACATTGGCCAAGGAAATCATATTCGTAATTTGATTGTCTTTATTTAAGAATTAGACGTGTAATAATGAAGATTAGAAGTCTCATTTTTTTTCCCTTATCTTTAATTGAACTACTTAGAATTATAACATAGATGAATTAGACTAACAAATCCATGGTTTTAACCAATACATTTTCTTCGTATTTTGCTTCGTACCGTTAACGCCGTGACTCGTGGTCTTTTTTTCTACATGTCACAAACAGGAAGTTACTTTACTTTTGTGATGAAAAGAATAGTAAAATCATTTTGCTGTCTCCGACTCTCCGTAGCTCCCATCGTTTCCCTACTATATATCCCCTCCTTACCTTCTCTTCATAGTTATTCCCTACAAATTACTATCATTATTCTTCAGTTGAATTAATCATGGCGGTTTCTCTCAGTCCTAAGCGGTGCAAGGTAATTCCATTTTCTCGAACCCTCGAGAACCAATTTATCTGTCCGGCGGTTGTAATTACATGAACTAACCGTTTCTTAGGAAATAATTTGTTTATCCTAATTTTGGGCATGCAGGTTATAATTATCCTAGCTATATTTATCAGTGGGATTTCATCAACTTGCTCTGCAAAAGTGCTAGCGGACGGGAGGAGTGCCCACGGACGTCATGGCCATGGTGATCGTCAGATCGGGAACGGCGGACACGGATGTCGTAAGCATGTGGCGAGTCTGGCGGATTTCGGAGGAATAGGAGATGGAAAGACATCAAATACAAAGGCATTTAAATCTGCCATTCAGAAACTTAGTGAGTTGACGGCCGTCGACGGAGGCGGCGCTCAGCTGAATGTGCCGGCGGGCAAATGGTTGACGGGAAGCATTCATATTGCTACCTCCAATTTCACGCTTTATCTTGATAAGGACGCCGTTCTCCTCGCTTCTCAATCTCAGGTATGTTTTTTTTTCTGTGTATGTTTCGGGAGGCGTCATGCGTCGCGCTTCTTAATCTAAATCTTCACCCACCTTTTGTTATTTGTGTGTCTGTGTGTGTTTCCTTTTTTATTATTATTAGTAAATATAAGGGGAGTGGTGCGGCATTTTTGCCCTTTGATTTTCTTTTACGTACATATCGGCGTACTGAGGAAATCCGGCGGGGAGTCCGGCTGGGGAGCCCCTTTTGTTTTTTCTCTTTGAATAGACATCAACTGCTTTTAGCTTTTATGATTACTGAGGATAAAAAGAAGATTTAAAATTTGAAAGAAATATTTTTCTTTTTCATCTTAATAGGGAGCAGTAAAGTATAAAAAAATAAAAATAATAATTGATCGCCGCATATTGTTCGATGGGTTATTATTCGATCCCGGAGCCTTAGGTGAACGGAGCTCGATCGTAATCACTGGACCAATATTATCGATGCTAAAAGCTCGTCTCTACCATAGGTAGGGACCCGACTGACAGAGAAATATTAGTAAAACCATCAAAATCATATGCTTAAATTTTGAAATTGCCGCTGGAGTTGGATCCTTCGATCATTTTTCTTCCCAAAGAACATCATTTTAGTTATTTCTTTTTTTTTGGCCTTGAGCATTGTATTATGCAACCCGTTATATAGCTTCTATATCAGGAAAGACAAAATGAACGAAGTTCCTCCTGCGATCCTAGCTTATTAGGACGCATGTCATCGAGAATGTCATCCATTTGTATCTGATTTACATGGAAGGAGTAGAGAGAGAAAGCGCGGGGGGGGGGGGAGGGTGGGGAACCGGAGAAGAAGAAGAAGAAGAAGAAAAATTATCCTGTCTGTGTCAATTTCTACCACCAAGTTTTTCATCATTGTTGCACTTCTTGTATCATTAGATTCTCACACAGTCACACGGCGGTAAAATTTCGAAACTTGAAGGTGATTCCCGCTCCGCTTCCTTCTGCAAAATTATACATTATATTTATTATAATTTCAAAGGCTATAGATTTGCGCGACTGGAATAGAGAGAGAGATGTGTGTTGAAGCCTTCATTCAATTGGCATGAATGAAGAGGGTTAGCTTCACGCTGTAGTACTTGTTTATACGGCTTCGGGTAGTTGAATTTCAATTAAAACGAAACTCAATATTTTATATCCATTTTTAGTATATAAATTGATAGGAATACTCACTTTTGCTGGCTGGCATTCTTGCCTTGTCCGGAAAACAATACTTTTGGGAGTAGAAGTAAGGGATAGGTGACCCTATCTATAACAACTAAACCAGACAAGTAAGTTTTAAAAATTGGACCGCTTAATAAACCAATATTTTAACTAATTTATTAGTTTATTGATCGGATCAATGATAAATATTAAGTATGAAATGTGAAATATAAAAAAATAAAATAAAACTATGCATGAATTTGATAGGCTTTTGATCGAAATTTCGACTGATTTGACTGGTCAAACTTTTGTCCATTTTACTAGTTTTTAATGGTCCGATTAATTTTTACTGGTTTTGGATTGCTGATAACTGATATGTAAAATCTGACTGGTTCATTAATCGGAACGACCGATCTGATTTGGTTTTTAAACCTACATGCCCATAAGGCCCCTTCCTTACATTGCAAAAATTTTAAACGAAGCAAAATCTGTTTGCTCAAAAGCAAGGATCAATTTTGGATATATATGCAGACATGGAATTAAAAGTATGGAAGAGTGCAGGCAACAATAAATACATGACCTAATCCTTTTTATTTTTTATCTTTTAACTGTATATGCATGTGGTAGCAGGTACAATTTTAGGTCGTATTGTGTTGAAATTCATCTCCATTTGTCCCCAACTTTAACGAAAGTTCGGTCGTATAATCTTTTGACCATTTTGGCTTCCGTGTCCTTTTTCGTTGATTTTCACCAATTAGATCCTCCCTTGCTCATAATAATTACCTAACAAATATACTAATTTCCTGTTTTATATTCATGATGTCATTCAATATGAACAGGACGAGTCAGAATGGCCCGTCCTCCGTCCCTTGCCGTCTTACGGAAAAGGAAGGGATGCTCCGGCCGGAAGATTTGCCAGTTTCATTTTCGGGACCAATCTAACCGACGTCGTAATTACCGGTATAATTGAAACTATATTTGTGGATAGTTTATACAGCATTCTCTATCTTTGAAAAGAGTATACGCAGTTACTTTATACATATCTCTCTCCTCCTTACCGTTGCTTGATTGATTATCCGTTGATATAGGGGCTAATGGGACCATAGATGGTCAAGGAGAATATTGGTGGAAGAAATTCAAAGCTGGAGAACTAAGTCTGACAAGGCCGTACCTAATTGAGATCTTGTTCTCCGATCAAGTTCAAATCTTCAACCTTACTTTGATGAACTCCCCAGCATGGACTGTGCATCCAACCTACTGCAGGTAGGCAATAATTGTACAAAAAAAAATAAAAACCACTTGTTTTCTGATATATTGATAGCTAGTATACCTCTTGTACACTACTGCTACTAACAGAGTCAGTCTCTGTGTGTGTATACAATTCAACTTGCTGCAGCAACGTCATAATCCAAGGTCTGACAATCTTAGCGCCAGTAGACTCACCCAACACAGATGGGATCGATCCAGACTCATGCACCAACGTACGTATCGAACACAACTTCATTGTCTCAGGCGACGACTGCATAGCCATAAAATCAGGCTGGGATGAATACGGTATGAAGTTCAACCGCCCAACACAACACGTGGTCATAAGACACCTGACCTGCATCTCACCAGACAGCGCTACAATAGCCTTAGGGAGCGAGATGTCAGGCGGGATACGAGACGTGAGGGCAGAAAACATAACAGCGATCAACACAGAATCGTCGGTCAGGATCAAGAGCTCTCCCGGACGGGGCGCGTACGTAAAAGACGTGTACGTACGAGGACTGACGCTAAGGACAATGAAGTACGTGTTCTGGATGACGGGGCATTACGGGTCGCATCCCGATGAAGGTTACGATCCGGAGGCATTGCCGGTCGTCGAGAACATAAATTACATGGATATAGATGCGGAGAACGTTACTATGACGGCGCAGCTGGAGGGGATCGAGAATGATAAGTTCAGGGGGATTTGTATGTCGAATGTGAATGTCAGGTTGAGTGAAAATGCTAAGAAGATTCAGTGGAATTGTACTGATGTTGAAGGTGTTACCAGTGGTGTTAGTCCTAAGACTTGTAACTTATTGCCTGAGAAAGAGCCTGGGAAGTTGTTTGCGTGTCCGTTTCCCGAAGATCGGTTGCCTATTGAGGATGTCCCGTTGAAGACTTGTAGGAGCAGCAGCTATTAAGATCGTGAGAATCTACTACTAGGCACAGGCTGATATGTATGATGTGACGAAATAACATTTAATGCGTGCTATTTGTGTGTACCTGTGCTTACTTTCACAGTTCACTACTTTGCGTCCAAATTTTCATTCATGCTCTGATCTTCATAACAACTAATTCTGATCTCAAAGGCATCAACGCACTAATGACGCAATAAATGTAGACCGGCCTAAATTCTACAATTGAAACCACCCTGCCACAACCAGGACCTCCGAACAGGCTACAGGGTTGAAACTCGATAAAAAAATATTTGGTGTATCATTTCAAGAGACTTAAGGCTCCATTTAACAAAATAACTTGCTCAACTAAAGGTATAAAATAAAATCAGATATCATAATATCATCGGACATAATTTAATAATTTTTATTTGTTCAAAAGCAATTTATAATAAATTTTGAAAACACCAAAATTCAGCAAGTTCATAAACATTTGCATCTCAATGTGTTTCTTTCTCGTGTTACCTCTGTAGCATCCAAATTTGGAGAAGGAAAAAATAGGGGGAATAAGTAACTACATATTTACGGGACAGTGTTAGAAATCCTCAAGAATGTTTGCAACCTACCATGTGTGTGTGTGTGTTGGTCACACCGCGTGGACCAAAATATAAGTTATAATATATACTAAGTACGGTCCAAAAATCTATAGAGAAACGGTAGCTAGCGCATAGCGGTAATCGGCTGAGTTTCAAAAGACAAATGGCATTCTGACGCATAGTTCCTCGATACTTTGTTTAGGCAATTCCTTCAATGGATGCACCTCGATCTCGTATAGCTTTGGCCAAAGCTTTCCAGTCACTGCCAAACAGACAAGGGGGAAAAAAAATAGTCGTGATAAATGCACATGCATGTTAATTTTTCCTCCACATTCTGTTCCGCCGGGTAAAATAATATTCCATCTCATAAGCTCATACGAGAAAGCGTGTTCTCACTCGTATAATAGTGCAGGATTCAGAAGCCCAAGGTCATGTCTGTGATGCCAGTAAATACACCACTTTTTATCCATCTGCCTTTCCCCAAACAAGTCCTCGTTCTTTCCATTTTTATGATCAAACAACTCAAACGAGAAAGGAAGAATAGAATGTTGAAGAATGAAGCTTACCAAACAGACGGTCTTTTGTACTATCCCATGCTATGCCATTCAGGACATCAATACCCTGGAACAAGGTAATTCCCATATCAGTCATAGCAGTAGGCTTGGACATCTTACAAACCCAAAGCATCATTTCCGTAAATACAACACATACTCTATAACCAGCCCTCAGCAACCCTTCCCTGCAAAAAACAGAAGGAAATCATCAGCAACAAAAAGTTAGTTTGTGATATTGAAATACAGAAGAATAGAATAGTGATGGATGCACAAAAAACACAAGAAAATACAGAACCATCTCCCACGAAACAGTACCTTAATCTTGGGAGCAGAATCCATCCAACAAGAGTACCATCCCCAGGTGATATTCTAGCAATGCAGTCGGTCTGCATATCCAGCAACACAGTCACTCTTAAAAAGGTAAAAGTAAACACACAATATAAACGATTGAACTCACAGTAACACGGAGATTCTTTGTGGATTCAAATCCATACAGCTAAAAAAAAGAAGCCAAATCATGATCATGATTCATGAAAGAAGCACATGGAAGGCATCTCAGAGATTCATCAATAAGGATAGGGAGGCAAAACAGCAAATAAACTCTGCAATATGAGCAACTAATAGTTACACTACCAATGAGGGACCTCATGGTACAGCAAAATAAGGCCCCTGATGGTCCCCAGGTGGGTAGCTTAGAAACCGAGTAGGAGGACAGGACACCAAAGCCAGTGTGTTATGGTTCCTAGCAGGCCCAGGGTATTGACTTGTTTCCCAAAAGGAATATTGGCACTACAAATTAAGCTTTGGCCATAATTTCAACAATCTAATCACTTTGGTCAAAATTTTCACAAGCCAAGCCCTGTTGATTATGCCACGAGAGTCAGAAATACCTGCCAAATATTTGCCCATACTTCTCCATTTATGAACTCCAGTTCATTTAGGTTGTGTACTTCAAGATCTTTGTATCTGACAGTATGTCTCTGAGTTACTACATCAAGCTTTAAAAGAGCAAAATAAGTTCATCGACATTAGAGCAAACCCCCCCCCCCCCAAAAAAAAAGAAGGATTTGTGCACCTCCTTGAAATAGTCTCAAAAGGATGCTCAGGAACAAAGCTATGTCAAGGCAACCATAAATGGATACCAAAATATGGGAAAAAAACTTAAAATAAGGAGGCTGAACTAGAAGGGAAACCTAATAAACTCCTTTTGCCATGGTTGATCAATGAAAAACAAAATTATGTACAATAATACGGATAGATGTAGAGAAAGAACCTTTCAGTGTTTGAGGGTTGATTTTATACAAAGTTGAACTTCCATCACTTCCATAAAAGATTCTTCCATCAGTTGCAAGCCCCCACCCATCTTTCATGTCATGCGTAAATTTCATAAACTGCAAAATGGAGCAGCAAATCATTAATGACATTTCTTAAGCTTTTTTCAAGTGCACAGCAACTCACAAGGGCAAAGTAAAGGAAAATGAACAGTGGAGCACTGGTTCCATATAAAGAAGAAAACTCATAGTACCGTGAAGACATTGCAAGAGCTGTGGTATCAAATTCTTAGAAAACTTATACGATCCCCTCAGTTCCATAAAAAATTTAATTATGAAAAGACATTAACTACTAAGCTTACCATTGCTGTATATGTTGGAAAAATATGAACCAAGGCTAGAACTTTAGTTGCTCATTAAGCAAGATCCATTACATGGAGACAAGATCAAAACCTTATGGCCCATTTGAAACAAAGGCAATGAAAATAGAGAAATTAATCTTGGACTCTTGGGAAGGATAACAACACCAAAACAACTAAGGTATTTAAATACAGCAGAAAATTGAGATAGCAAGCAAGTTGAGTAAAAGTGGACTGCGGGCACAATCTTAGAAATATAGCCAGATGAAATATAGCACCATACTCTGTTTAATGTGTCTCTATCATAGATGAAACCGACTTTCTTCCGCCAAGTTAACTGATATAACCTAAACATTATATCAGTACATCAGAAACTACACTGCAATTAACATGAAGAACAGATAATTAAGCCAAATTCATGTCAAATGATCTTTCACAAACAGTTAATAGGCAACACATGGATGGATATTCTCCACGGAATCACCAGATCTCCATCAAATTATATCAGATCCTAGAACCTATTCTAATGTTTATCTCATGGAATTCCAATGCCAATACTTTCTGGAGTCACAAAACAGCTTGAGCATAAGACCAGGTCTTCTCGGACCCATTATGAGCTGGGGAGGGCTCCAGAGCTAGAAATTTAGCTAACCCTAAAAAGGGGGCAAAGGTTGGCCTGTTGAGCCTTACAGATATTATCAAGCCTCTCTTGTCAATCCCACTAGATGAGGATGCTCAGAGGGGTTCAAGCTTGTGTTCATTATTTAGCCTCATCTACATACCTTCTAAGATCCTGCCAAAAGGAGCAAGGTGGAATTACTACTAATGACAAAAGTTCTTATAGTGAGCCTCATTAAACATAATGGTATAATTTATCGAGAATATTATGTAAAAAGCTGCTGATCATGAGTATAAAACCGCATATTTTCTATGTCTAGTGGTTTGTGAGATCCCCTGGGAAAATAGTTTAAATCACCAATAGAATCCACGAACACTCAAAGCATCCTTCGACTGGCGCATCTCATGGAGTCTTAAAAAGTATTTAAGGGGAGTTCATAACAAATAATGAAAGGCTTAAGGGTAGGCCAAAAGAAATAAGAAAAAAATAAAAAAGGGTTTGTCTATTGTCTAAGACTATCGCTGTTATCAATATTAATTCTCCAGCTTCAAAACATGAATATAAAACTCACCTGTCACCCATGAGGGTTAAACCTTCCCCAAAGTCAGAGCTTTCCATTCTTTGTTCAACACTGACCTGTTTATTTAAAAATGAAACTCGGATATCACATCAATATTAACTACAATAATCTCTCCACAATGTGCCCTTGCCACCCTTAATAAACCATTGAAAAAGTAATACAAATTGAAAATCATAATCTCATTTCCATTAATAAACCAGAATAGCTAAAAATCTGAAAGCCCTCAAAAGCAAATTTAAGTGTCGCCTAGAAAAGTGTTACTCATAAAGAACTCCAATGACTTAAACCCCCCGGGGGGGGGGGGGGGGCTGCTCACATACAGGTATATGAAAAGGGACCATGCAAACATACAGAAAAGGTACTACTTACCTTCCCAGATTTCAGATCTACTTTCCGAACAGATGACTGCAACAAGGGAACTGGATGAGTGAGATGACAGACTAGGAAGACAGTCTTAGATTTATAACATTAATAAACCAACAGATTGACAATATTCCACAGAATCATAATGCAAAGACTAGAATAAAATTTCGTTAGTATCAGTTACCTGATCATAAAAGAAGAATATTAGGAAAAGGCTCAATATAGGTGCCACTAATCCAAATCCATAAAAGGAAGCACCATACTTCATTTTAACAGGGCAGGTTTATAAAGAACAAGCAGTTTACCCAAGAGTGGCCGATCCAATTTAATTTAACATGATAAGGGGGAAGGTGGAGTAAAATACTGATACAATTAAGAAACTAATACACAGGGAATTTAGAGCACCGCAATACAGGTTAGTTTATGTCCAGAACGTGTGATTTTAAGCTATTCAACGTCGTTCAGATGCTCAAACATTCAAGAAGATGAGTGAATTTTTCATCAATTGCAATCACATACAACTTAAGGTAGGACCATAGTGTTTTCAGTTGCAAGCTTTCATATGTGTGTAAATGAAGTTGCTTCAAATTTATGGCCCCATATTCTGATATTCCTTGTCCTCTTTTCAGAATATGAACCAGAAAAGGAATCTGTAACTACTGATCAACCTTCGTCCTCATTGTGTCAAGTCAAGACATGTCCAGAGGCTTAGAGTAGCTAACTGAACAGTTGACCATGTATTTCTTACACTCAGATTTAAGAGAAAAAGCTAACCTGCCCGTATAAACCAGTTGACTCAAACAGGGAATCATTTCCAGCATAAAGAAGACCCTGAAAGCAAAAAAAGATTAATATCATTCTACAGAAATTGCTTGAAGGACACTTCATTTAATGAATAATTAAATATAGCTTGTTGCAATTAAAGAACACCAGCACACTGATATGTAGGACGAGCACGTTTCTGATTATGCAACGTCAAAACTAATATGCTTCTTCCCAGCAGGTAAATGAGTCAAGATCATGGGCAACTTTATGCATACATGATATAAGTGTAGATAATGTATCTGACGCAGTTGATATCTGTTATGAATCATCCTAAGCCACCGGTAATATTTACATATAATAGGAGGAAGTCTCGAACAGCTGAGCAGAAAAGTCATTAAGGGTAGTAAAGTCTTTTTATTAAGTCTTCGAAAGTAGCTTTATTATTAGTAAAAGTTTATTTATTAGTTTTTAGTGAAAAATACAGGTTAGGAGAGATTTAAGGGATGGATATGTCGAATATTTCTCTAACAGATATTCAGGAGAGATTTAAGGAGGTGGTTATGGGGAATATCTTCCTTAAAGCTATAGGATAAATAGAGGGGGGTGGGGCTGGAAAGGAGCGCCGAAAAATCAGAGAGAAAAATTTGGGAGAGCCTTCCTACCTCTCGAAAGTAGGAAAACTTTGTAATTGATTATAATTCTATTGATTCAGCTACAATAATATTGAAATTCAGTCAGGCCCTAGTCGGTTGTGTTTGCTTAATTTCAATTCATAGCAAATTTGGTATCAGAGCAGCAAGATCCAAGTGAGAGAAAAACACCATGGCTCCAAACCAAAACCAGAGGATCAATCAATTGGAGCAAGAACTAGAGTCTCTAAAGGCTTCAATATCAGAGCAAGTGATGACCGCAATGAATGGTGCAGCACATGAATTGCAGCAAACTCTGGCCACCCAGATTGCAACAAGCCTGGAAAGAGCCACTGCTAGAATAGGGGAGGATCTCAACACCCTGGCAGCAAAGGTAGAAGGCCGAATTTCCAGTACCAGGGAAAACCAGGAAATAATGATCTCCCAGATCGAGATGAGGTAAGGGATACCCTCTCCACCCTCAAAATCACTGATCACACATTGGGAAACTCGGGCTATGGTGGAGCAAGCGTTGAGGGTAGAGGAAGAGAGGGAATTGGTGGCGGATGGGCAGGAGGGGGAAACCAGTGGCGCTGCAAAAAGCTTGACTTACCCTTATTCAGTGGGACCAACCCAGATGGATGGATATTAAGGGCTGAGCGGTATTTTGATTTTTATCGCTTGGGTGAAGAAGAAAAGCTTGAAGCTGCTGTGATAGCATTAGAAGGGAATGCTCTGTTATAGTATCAGTATGAGCACAAAAGGAGACCTTTGCGGAGGTGGGAGGAGATGAGAATGATGATCCTCCAGCAGTTTCGATCAACATCCACCGGTACTCTCTATGAGCAGTGGCTGGGTCACCAACAGGAAGGATCGGTTGCTGATTACCGAAGGAAATTTATTGAGCTAATGGCTCCTCTGGACGGGGTACCTGAAGACATTGCTAAGGGGCAATTTATTAATGGGCTCAAAGGGGAGGTTAGGGCAGAAGTGCGGCTGCTGGGGCCTACTACTTTAGATCAGGCCATGGATCTAGCCCTGAAGGTAGATGAGAAGATAAAGGCTGGGTCAACGCATCAGAGAGGGAGTGGGTATGGACCGTTTATTGGAAGAGGTAACCATACTGCCCCAGCAATTTCCAACTTAAGCCCCCAAAACTACAACCCAGTTAGGTGGTTGAGTGAGAAGGAACTACAGAAAAAATGAGAGCAGGGCCTTTGTTTTCGCTGCGATGAGAAGTGGTCAATTAATCACAGGTGTAGAAGGAAGGAGTTGAGTGTGCTCTTGACTAGGGAGGATGAGGCAGTGTTGCAGTCTGATGAAAGTCTGAAATTTTCAGTCCCTGAGGAGTTTGAGAAACCTGGCTCAGACCTTGTGCAAACCGAAGTTTCCCTGAATTCAGTAATGGCTCAGACCTTCTTTCCACCTTGAGGACAAGGTGAATCTTTGGGCCGGGGGTAATGTTATGAATCATCCTAAGCCACCAATAATATTTACATATAATAGGAGGAAGTCTCGAACAGCTGAGCAGAAAAGTCATTAAGGGTAGTAAAGTCTTTTTATTAAGTCTTTAGTCTTTTTATTAAGTCTTCGAAAGTAGCTTTATTATTAGTAAAAGTTTATTTATTAGTTTTTAGTGAAAAATACAGGTTAGGAGAGATTTAAGGGATGGATATGTCGAATATTTCTCTAACAGATATTCAGGAGAGATTTAAGGAGGTGGTTATGGGGAATATCTTCCTTAAAGCTATAGGATAAATAGAGGGGGGTGGGGCTGGAAAGGAGCGTCGAAAAATCAGAGAGAAAAATTTGGGAGAGCCTTCCTACCTCTCGAAAGTAGGAAAACTTTGTAATTGATTATAATTCTATTGATTCAGCTACAACAATATTGAAATTCAGTCAGGCCCTAGTCGGTTGTATTTGCTTAATTCCAATTCATAGCAATATCATGCTTGTTAATATCACATAACACAAATTGACACATGCACACAGATGGGTATGGCCATCAACTACATGCAACATGTTCCTCCCTCAGCATCACATTTCACACATTTCTATTGATAGTGTTCTTAAACAAGCAGTGAAATACTGCTTTCTATTCAGCAAGGGCATTGCCTAAGATCTCTCTCAATTTCAAATCATGTTCTGGTGTTAGTAAGAATGCTAAACAGAGACACTATTCTTAACATTACATATCCATTATACCTGCACTCCAAGAAAGATGACATGTGTGTGTGTTTTTGTCAATGTATTGCACATTTTCCTTTCATGACATTGTCACCACCATCCAACATTACCCACTTATCATGGTTCTCCATGAGTACCTCAATTTTCAGAAGATTCTCCTATATATACATGAGAAAGCTGGAGAATAAAGAGCAACGCCGATTAGCACATCTCCAATGGTTAGTTTATAAGTTCAACAACCATCAAAATCACAGCTTAAGCTCAGCTTGAGCTTTAAAGTGGACTGCAATAAATCAACCCTAAGTAGCCTTGGTTATAATAGAAGAATATCCTGGTTCAAACAGAATTGGAGTGTATATAGGATCTACCATTTACTTCCATCCTGATAATGTCTTAGTGTATAATTGTCAAACCTCCCTCACACCCTCTCCTGATACTCCTAGCTTCTAGCATGCCACCATTCTCATGGAAGCATTGTGCAGTCTGTGTACTCATTAGCTTGCTTTACAGAAAACTCCTTCCCAGTGAAGTTTTTATTCAACTATTCATGCAAGATCAATCAATCTAGTAAAATAACACCAAAAAAGTAAAGGAAAACAGTCTCTAATTCAAGCATGACCAGTACAACTTGTCAGCTCAATACTAATGAACTCAGTTCGCAAAAGCTAAAAGAAACTCATCAAACAATTCTAAAATAAAAATAAAAAAGGTTATTGTTGTAGCATTAAACCAATCTACTCGGGATGATGGGATAGGGGAGGGGGCAGAATAAAAGAGGATCAGAGGAATGACGAACGGGTCTCTTGTTGAATGGCCTAAATGTGTTGAGGGGAGCTGTATTTTTAGTTGTTTACAAGAGGATAATGGAGGCACATGGGTTCCATGGGCGCTACTTGGTTCTAAGCCACAACATTAAGCGCCATCTGAGGGGAGAAAAACAAAAAGTCATGCTTCTACTAAATTGCTTAGCTTCATTTATGATTTGCTCAACTCGGTTTCTTAACGGTCCTCAAGGGCCTAAGATTGAGATTTTGGCCTGTTGTAAACTGAATGTTGATATCATACATGGCTGTTAGATGTTATTGGCTCCACATTGGCCTCAATCCTTACTGATCCACCACCAGTGTTCTTTATTTCTCTTATACCAGCACTTACGCATGATATTAAAATATCCTTGGTAGTCAAATAAGTTGTTTTGGGGGGGATCAAGACCACACTTCTCCTTCACATTGAGCATCCCCAAGCTGAGATCACCTCTCTCAGGCATCAAGATATCTTCAGCGAACACCTTCAACCATGTTCATTTTTCTGAGCTTAAAGTCATATATGGTCGTACAATTCCACACCCTTTTAAGTTTACTTTTATATTAATTAGGCATCTTTGAGTTTTGCTGAGAGTCACTAAAGTGATTTATTTACATAGAGAGCTTTAGAACCTTTTACGAGTCATCTCATATCTGATATTCTTAATGCTACCGCAAAACAGAGAAGCTTTTTCACGTAAAAACATCATCTTTAAACACATATTTGAAGCGTGAGATAACTATATGGCCTCACCTCCCAATGGGAAATAGATAACATAGTGTACAGCTCCACAAGGGGAGCAGATGATGAGATAATATGAATTGTTACGCAAGCCGATGGGGTTTTCGGGGTAAAGATGATATGGATCAGTACCCAACACAATAAGTTTTTAATGGAGTATATGCTTGGGCTACACTAGTCTATACACCCATGTGACATTAGCAAGGGTTCCATGGAGCCAGTCTAGTCATACCCCATTTCTCTCATGTAAACCCCTGTAAATAGATCTCCTCAACACATATAGGATACTCAATAAGGAATTCATTCCACTTGCTTTCTCTCCATTCTCCACCCTTGGGCTTGGTTCTATGCCACAACAGTCACACCAACGAATCTTAATTTCTAAGTCTTCTTCAATACATCTCATCTAATTCTTAGTCTAATCAATTCATAAACTAGCCTCCAACATATATTGAAAAAATTAAAACAGCCATAGTAATTCTCAAAGTGCAAGTGCGGCTACATAAGTATATCACGAAAAAAACACGTTTAATCTATACAATCAAGCAATTTATTCAGATCACCTGAGTAAATGCTTTTGGATCATGAGGGAACTCGTTGACTACTTCGATGGAATAAATTTGCGGCGCCGGAACACTATTGGATAATCTGAACCAGGTCTTCGACGAGATGCCTAATAGAACAAGGGCTGATAAAACTATAGTCATTGAGAAAAGAGAGAACCGTCCGTCACGGACACAAAGTGATAGTGTAGGTGAAGATCGAGAGGTAGCCATAGGCGAGTGACACTTGGAGTTTGACTTAGGCACCAATCGCTTCGGCTTGTTCTTCCTATGTGATCCGCCGGCCATGAACAATAGCTTACTCTTGTACCCCTTTTGATGAGAGAAGAGATACGTTTTGCCTAGGCGGCCTAGCAGTCGGAATCCAAAAGTTTGCTCCTACAGCCATAGTCTACGTAGGCAGCGAGCGGACGGATTGACATATGAGTTCCCACTGTTACGTTCACTTTCACGGAGGTCGCAAACGGGTTATTTGGGTCGGGTTGATATGGATCGGGTCAACTTCGGGTTACTATATAATTGAGTCAGGTTTGAGTTTGAATTCGGGTCTAATTCGATTTGGGTGTATTTCGAATTGTATTGCTTTGGGTTGAGTTTGGATTCGATTCGGGTTAAGTGATGAGTCAAGTGTAATTTGGGTCAGGTCGATGCTGGGTTCATCGGATATCTCGGGTTCGAGTCTATTTCAGGTTTGACTCGGGTCCGTAGAATTCAGGTTAGGTTTGGGTTTGGATTACTACATGGGTTGGGTGTAAATTGAATCAACTAAGTGTCAGATCTATCGGATTTTTTAAATTCGGGTCTATAGATTTCGGGTCAAATCAAAAGGCTCAAATTGGATATTATATATAACAATATGAATCATGATCGAGAACGAGTTAGAACATAAAAATTAAAACTTATATGAAATAAATCAGATCAAATTATTTTTAATTTTTACAAAACTAACTTTAAGCATTTTGAGAACACTAATAAAATCTTTAAATACACCGCCATCACAATTTAAAATAAGAGCGTCTTTTCCTAGCCATAATAGTACGATCTTATCCTATTATTATTAGCTTGGTTTTAGCTTATTATACTATGGTTTTTTAATTTCTCAATGTCACATTGTCACTATTTTTTATTTTCAATAATAATTTTTAATACACAATAAATAAATATATGATAAATAAAAATTACAATCATCAATAACTTAGTGAAAAATAAAATATCAAAGTTGTCTTATGATTATAAACCCTACATCACTTCCAATGAATTTGTCACAATGCCTAACTTAGTAAAACAATACTCCGTCATTGCACACTAAATTCTATATTGTAAGTCTAATATCTTAAGACAATTATCTATATTGTAAATATATCGCTAGATATTTATTATGGTTACAACATATCTAATAACTAATAAGTGACAATATATCGCCTTTACACCTCAAATTGCAATTATAATTTTCATGATTTCCTACATTGTTCATGTTCAATTTGCATCAACATGCATATTATCTATTTCCTTCATTCTTATAGTTGCTTACATAGTGGATCATGCCCTTCTTTTGTTAATTATTTCATTTCTTGATATTACGGCATAATATTCTACTAGTGTATGGTATCCTCAATAATATTATTTGGTCACTAAATCAATGCAGAGTCCTTTGATCTCCTCTTATTTCCATTCATTCAAATAACCCATATTAGTGTACACGTCATTTCTAATGTCTCGTCATCTAAGTGTTAGATTATGAAATAGACCTAATTAAATTCATTGCCTTTTCATAGTGTACAACTTCACTATGGATTATCATCATCCAAATAAAACACTTGGGTAATGGGGCAATCATTAATCTCATGCACCAAAGTCTGTTCACACATCTCACACATTGGTTTATTTGTACCTTTCTCAACCAACCTATTTTTATTTAATAGCTACTCCTTACAAGCCTTTGATTATTTGAAGTATTAATCTTAATATGATATTCTTAGTGAGGATTGTGAGGTGCTAGATTTATTTCATTGCAAACTTGATGATGATAACTCATCCTTGGCTCCCTTTAGATCTTTTAGCTCAATATCATGCCTATCTAATATTATCCCTAGTTGGTTGTAAATTTAACAAAGCTTTAAAATATCCAATAATTTCATAGGTTGTAAAATAGGTTATAATAAATTTGTATCCTTTTGCTAAGAGCCATGATTTAACAATTTCATGATATATCTCACACGTTGCATTTCAATAATTATGAACTCATTTTCTAATCTAAACCATTTGGATGAAGTCAAAATTATCCTTTATTATGGCTTACTCATGCATCCTCCTATACTCATATATCTGACTCATCTCTGACTCATCGTACACAATCTTCTTCCAATAGGTTTTTCCTCGAACATATTCTTTATCCTTGATTTTTTATGAGAGATGAGTTGAATAGATTAAGGCCTAAAAATCCCACATATTCTTTAACTTTTCAATTTTTACTTATATTGACCATAGTTGTTAATATTTAATGCGAGTTCTATATATCTTTAAAGTCATTTATTCCTTGTTAAATTACAACTAAATTTATCAAATTGGATCAATTAGTTTATAATCATTGATGGATTTGCTCTTCATATTTATAACTTATAAGTTTGGCGACTGAGATGTTTGATATGGTTTTAAATGGAATGGATTGAAATTTCTAGTAATATGTTGTCATAGATTCTATGATATGCTAAGATACTATTATAATTATATAAGGAAAATTCAATCTACAATATGAAAATATTAAATATTCATATAAAAAAATAAATCAACATCAAAATAAATACTAGAAATATAACTTATTTAATGAGTTAACTCAATTTTAGTTGGTTGCAATTATTATAAATATCTCACTTGTCATTAATTTAATTACAAAATAAAACTTACAATTGAAGATGCACATTTTAAAGTAAATTTATAAAATTATAACTTAGTTACCCTTTTATATTAGTAATTAACCTATTATACCATAATTCCATAAACGAATTGACAGATTATCTTTAAAGTTTCAATTAATCTTTATTTTTAATCTCTAACATCATTAATCATCCAATAAAAAAAAATTAAGAGCTGTGAATAAATTACATATATAATTTAGTCTCAAACTTTAATTAGGGTTAGAAATACCAATAACTTGTATCTTTAAATTAAATGATAATTATAATTAATAATAACATCATATATATTGTTATTAAATTTAAATACTATGAGAAAATAAAATCAAAATTAAAATTTATTTAAAAGTCTCATTTTAACTTATTTTATTTTTTATACATTAAATACTAAATATTTTTTTAATACTTCGTCCCCTCTTAAATATTTTACTTACTTCTTATTTTTATAAGCCTCTTAATTTTATATAAACTATAATGAGATATTAATTAAAATATTTCTAATTTTCTAATAAATTTATATGTTTCTAATATTTCACCTAAATTTTATTTTTTCCCTAAATAAAATACCCATATCTTATTTTTCCACCAAATCTAATATACTATTTTTACCCTTTATTTCTATGGTATGTTATTACCTGCAGAAACTCTACCCCTTTGCCCCCCAATTTTCTCCTAAAATCTCTCTCCCTATCTCTCTCCCTATCTCACTCCTTATCTCACTCCACGCAAAGTTGGTTGCGTCTCAAACCATCCTCATTCCTTAGTCCTCACCAACCCTCACCCCGTCACCCGGTCAGTCAATGACTCTGTCTCTGGCTTCACTTCATTGGCTCACAGCTCACTGCATGAGTGTATGTATATGTACTGAACTATCGATAGTTTGATACTCTCCAACTTTCCATTCTCAAGCCTCAATAGTTAGCTGACTCAACCCTCCTGGGCCTCTTCTAGTCCTCTGCACTCTGCAACAGCAACAACACGCATACACACACCACACCACTGAGTCGGCGAGCGCCAGCCAATGCAGCCACCTTCTCCATTTCTACACCCTTCGATGCATGTATTATTCTATTCCCATGTAGCTTGCATTCGATTATATCAGGCTATCGGCACCATTTGGCAATCAAATTATGGAGTCTTGTTAGCTGTTGCTTATTTTTGAGATAATAATATCCATTTTATGCTCATTCAGTCATTTGTATACACTATACACGTAGCACGCATCGCAATATTGCATATTGAATCACTATTAAGTGACAATCTCCAACCCTTTCCCCTCTCAGCCCTCCTTTGCGAGTCTTCATATAGGCATACACACACGGACACACCACACCACCGACCCCAGCCACCTTCTCCATTTCTGCGCCTGCCAACCAATCACAACTCTCCAGTCCATCCTCACCATCTCGGCACCCCAGCGGCCCAGCCCCTTGCCCCCCTCCGCTTTTGTCCGCCTACCAGTGCACCACCTAGATCCAGCTCCAACCTACCATCATCACCACTCTAACCCAGCAGAATTGCCCAGCTCCTCCACCCTTCCTCTTCTTCTTCCTCCTTCCTTTATCTTCTTCCTGCATACTTACCACCATCGTAGCACTACCAACTTCCACCAATCAATCTTGCGCTACCTCCCTCCTTCTCTTCCTTTTTGGCCAAGCATCGCTCCCCCATTTGCACCATCCTTCTCCTGTGGCACCACACATGCATCTTGCAGCCTCCAACTCTAACAATCCCTACGCAACCATCTCCCATTCCCGCCGCTAACCACTTTCAGCCTCCCCAATGCATCCAACCACCCTTCTCCTTTCCTCCTACACTACCCCAATCTCTTCATGCACCATCGTTGCCTTTCCTCCTCTCCTTCCTTCGCAGCCCTCCCCTCGAGCCTTCTTCCAGCCTCCACCTCCTCCCCGTTGCAGCCCTTCCCATTTTCCCTACACCCTCCATCGAAGCATCCGGCACAGCAGCCAGCAACTCCTCCCAGCTGAGCCACTCTGCAGCTAACCCAACCACCTAAGTCCCAACTAGCACCTACATGGCTACACCTCCCTGCTGCCCCCTTTTTCCCCTGCGTGCATAGCTGCATGTGCAAGAGTTGTGTTTGTTTAAAATATATTTTGGTACCCATTATTAATATGTAAGGGTATTTTAGTAATTTTTGGAAGATAAAAATGTTATTGTTTTAATTATTATTTTACTTGATAATTATTATTGCATGTGATTTTATGGTCACCTTAATCAAATACTAATACTAATAATTTATTGTAGTTATGGAAGCTAGAAATTATGATGCTACTAATCTTCTGGATCCTAAATTGCAAGAAGCGGATAAGAAAAGGAGCTCAGTTTGGAAAGAATTTCTGAGGCTTAAAGGAACTGAGACTAAGGATGGAAAAGATAGAGCACTTTGCAGCCATTGTAAGGTGGCTTCTTTCATTGCTAGTTCACATTATGGAACAACAAATGTAAAAAAGACATCTTGATAAATGTCCATCATATCAACAAACTGTGAAAGTAGAATCTAATGTTTATGACCAAATGATCTATAGAGATCTATTAGCAAGGGCTGTCATCAAACATGGATATGCATTCTCTTAGGTTGAACACAAAGGCAATAGAGAAATTCATGCATACTTGAATAATCAAGTTAGAACCATTTGTAGAAATACCACAAAATTGGACGTATTGAAATTGCATTCAAACTTGAAAATTGAGCTTAAGAACTATCTTCGTAGCATCCCTGATCGCATTTTTTTGACTTCTTATATGTGGATTTCTTGTTAAACCGAGGGATATATGTGTTTGACTACTCATTTTGTGGATACTAACTGGAAGTTGAATAGTAGAGTACCGAATTTTCATCATGTAGAAACATCACATTCGGGAAAAATCTTACATAATATGGTGTTAAGTTTGCTTCAAGATTGGGGTATTAAGGATAATATTTTCTCTATCACATTAGACAATGCTTCTAGCAATGATAGAATGCAAGATCATTTGAGAAGTACACTAAACGATCAAAATTTTTTGTTGCATGATGGCATTTACTTACATGTTCGTTGTGGTGCTCATGTTTTGAATCTCATTGTTAAGGATGGGTTTAAGGTGATAGAGGTTATTGTTGTTAATATTAGAGAAGGTGTAAAATACATCAAGTGGTCAGAATTGAGGAAGACTACATTTCGAAATTGTGTGAAATTAGCTCGGATATCATATACTAAAGCATTATGGCTTGATGTTCCCATAAGGTGGAACTCAACTTATTTGATGATTGATAGAGCTATTATTTATCGTAATAGATTTAAGAAGATGGTGGTTGTTGACCCCTGTAGAAGAATTTTCCAGGGCCTCAAGAGTGGGACATGCTTGAAAAAATTCGTGATATCTTGGAACTATTTTATGATATTACTGAGTTATTTTCTAGTAGTCAGTATCCCACGACAAATTTGTATTTTGATAATGTACAGAAGATCGAAATGCTTTTAAATGAGTAGGTAAGAGGCGGCGATGAAGTGTTAAGGAAAATGGCTATAGAAATGAATATTAATTTTGATAAGTATTGGGCCAACTTAGATGGGAACGAATATGGTACATTTTTTCTTTTTCTGTGGTTCTTGATCCTCGTTATAAGTTGGATTTTCTAAAGTATTACTATAAAAAATTATTTGAGGATGGAACAAGGGCTTCTTTAAAGGTTAGTGATATGCGATTTAAGTTAGGGATGCTCCTAGTGGAGGATCCTTCAATTAATGATGGAGGAGGTACTTGCAATAACTCTTGTGGAACATCATCAACATCAGACACTAACAACATTGGGTCTACTCGCAAGAGTAAATTTGATTTCTCCGCTATAAGTTTATATTTCTCACCTTCTCTTAATCTTTTATGCCTTTCCTTTGGTTTTGATTTGTTATTATATTTATATTCAATTGAATATTATATATATATATATATATATATATCCATTTGTTTTTGTAATTTTTAGGGTTTTGATGACAATGAGACTGCATACACTTATAATAAAAAGACAAAGTTGGATAAGTATCTAGATTATCCTAGAGTAGACCACAAAATCAAGCTAAACATTCTTGACTTTTGGAGAGAGAACGAGTCTCAATATGGAGAGATTTCACATCTAGTTAGGGATATTTTAAGTGTGCCCCTAACAACAGTTGCATCAGAATCAACTTTTAATATTGGAGGTAGGGTTTTAAATAAGTGGAGAAGCTCATACTTGCCTGAAAATATTGAAGCGTTGATAACTACACGTAGTTGGTTGTATGGTTTTGAAGGTAGTGTTTTTAAGGCTTTTATTAACTTTTTTTCTTCTATATTATAGTAAATTTCTAATGTGTTATTGTTTCTCTAGCAACCGAGGAAGATGAATATGTTGGTTGCAATGTGGGGTGGGATGGAGCTAACCCCCCTACTAGACACCCTTAACAATGTCCATAGTTACTATTTTACTTCTTTATATAATTGATAGTTAAGTATATAGCTTTTATCTAAATGGAGTGTATTTAACTACATGCTTTTTCACTACAGGGAGGACTACACTGATATTTTTTAAGAGGATGCAAGAGTTTTTTAATGTTATAAGTTTCATAGGTTGCATTTAGTAGTTACATTAACTTTAATATGCAAAAGTTTACTTCTTTATATGTTGTAGTAAAAAGGTTTTTAGTGTTGTAGGTTTTATAAAAATAAGTCTCTGAATTAATGATGTGGCTTCTTTGATCTTCTACAGGTTGTATTGTTAGTTTCTTATTATTATCTCAACCAGATCTTCCCTTAACAAATAAAGGGGTTTAGGTTTGGAGTTAAAAATGGGGCGATATTATTTTTTTTTCTCATTTTTATAGAAACCTCATATTAAGGTGTGTGACTTCTTGGTGTGATGTTTGTGTAACAACATATATGGTGATGGTTAGGTGATGTCTTTCTCTTAGTATTATAACTATCCTATAGGACATCTTTTGCATTTTGGATTGTAAATTTATTTCTTTCTAGTTAGTATTTTTTTTGGTTACTTACCTCAAGGCTGGGGCTTCAATCAAAGACAAGTATTCATCTTCATCCATTAAAGAGAGGATCAAGTATTCATTGTAGGTGTGTTATCAATGCTCTAGTTTTTTTATTTACACTTGTTTAGACTTCTATTGTATTTATTTATTAGTAATTATCAACATATTTGATATTATTGTGTATTTTATATCATGCAATTAGCATATGATGAAATGTTGAATTTGATTGTCGGGTCCTCATAAATCATTAATACAATACCATATCTCTTCTTCTTCTTCTTCTTTTGGTATCACTAGTTACTTGAGTTTTTTCTTATTCACCATCATTTACATTTATAATGCTTAGGAATTTTTTTTTGTAAAGAACTATATTTGAGGATCAGTTCTCTTACATTAATTTTTTATTTCATTTTATAGGAATGCGAGTTGGCACATCACCTCCTATGGCACAACTGTACAAGTTATTCCATCACGTTTGAAATATACTATGAGTTCAAGTATTGAAACCATTTAAGATCGATACTTTATGGTCTTTCACTTGTATTATTATTTCTATAATGTATTTTGTGCTAATTTTGTTCCGAGGGACGAATGGAATGTTATCGATGTATGAAGGTAATGCAATAGATTATGAAGGTTACATTGGAGTACCTGGTCACCTTCTATCATGGATATTCATTACTTGAATTGTAGATCCCATCCAATTATACTCTTTCTAATGTAGATTATATATATACCACTATAATATATAATGGTTTTGAAATTGAATTGAAAGGTTATGCTTATAATTCTAGATTTTATAAGTTTATTGATCCATCATTAAGTTTTTATTATTATGGTCCAGAGTGTCGAGTTTAAGTTGTAGGAAGTTATCAAACAAATTGAAGCAAAAATATAAATTTATGCTTATAAATGTTTGCATTCATTTACATTGTTTCAAAAACTGATAAGTATATGAAGTTAAAAATATCATATATGAATAAGAATAACCAATTATCAGTTCAAGTCTGGTTCGGATCAGTTTGGGTTTGGGTTGGTTCGGGTTAGGGTTATAGTTCGGGTCATTTTGGGTTTGGGTTATAGTTCGGGTTGGTTTGGGTTCGGGGTGTGTTTGGTTCGGGTTATTATAGATTTGGGTCACTTTGGTTCGGGTCAATTTGGATTCACGTAATTATCAGATTAGCTAAATTCGGGTTGGGTCCAAAATTAAATCGGGTTGTTTCAGGCTTTTAGGTTATGAATGGGTTTTATTTTTCGAATCATTGTTGGGTTTCAAGTCGGGTCCATCGGGTTGGGTTAACTTTGCCGGGTCTAATTTCACTTGATGTCACATCGAAATAAGTAACTTTCAAACCAGATTAGGCCATTTTCTAAATATCGTACACCAAACGAAAACTGGAATATGGATCAATTTGGAGTTAGCATTTTGGTGTTACTCTGGTATAAAAATGTTAATTTTTAAATTTTTCACTCTGGTATAAAAATATTTGTAAAATTATATTTATATTAATTATTAACAAATAATAAAATATTATATATATATATATAATTAAAAAATATAAGGATAAAAATATAAAATAATTTATTAACTTTTTAAAAATGACTTTCATTTTTATAAAATTTTTTATAGTCATATTAATGCATGTCATAGAAATAAAATAATATTCTTACAAATTTACAAATTTAATTTGTTTATATATGCCTTGTATAATGTAATCAACCCTCTAATATTTTATTTTTTACAAATTTAGAACCAATCTAAGTAAGAAAATTGGAACTACAAATTGCAATTTGCCATTTGGAAGTTACAAATTGTTATACAAACAATATCTTTATTAAAAGTTATCAATATGTGTGTGCATGTGTCTATATATACATATATATATGATGTGTAAACTATAATTTAATGTCTAAAACTATAACCACAAAGTTTTTATAAGTTACATGATAATTCAAAATTTTTAAACTGTAGAACAAATTAAAATTTAAAAAATGACATGATTCGGATTTGTTTATGGTTCAAACCATATTATGAATGCTAATATATGTGTCCATGGATTATGATAGGAGATAAGAATAAAAAAGCGGACTTTTAAGTTCAATGTTTTTTTATAAAAAAATATAATGAAAAAAATAAGAAGAAGAAGAAAGATTAAATTTTCCTCAATAATAGTGAGGGTAATCAAATAATTATTTTTTTTAGTTCTTATTATACTTTATCTTATTTTATTAATTGAGCAACATAAAAAAAATATTTTCCTCCATTATTTTCTTGATAACTTAAAATATATCCAAATGAAGCGAATATAAAGTCTCTTAAGTTTGTGCACAATCACCGTAACCTTAGCCAAATGTGATAAGAAGGAGAGGTTGTAAAAAGTCAGGTGATGTGAATGTGTGTGTGTGTGTGTATTAGATTGGATATCATATGATTCATTTGCTTATATGAAATTTTATGCATGTAAAGGAATACAAACTTATCCTATGTTGATGGAAGAGTCTATTCCATAGCTAATGGCCTGATTTGAGCATTGATAATCCTAATATGTGTACAATTTTAGGAATTGTTTGTGTTGGATATGATGAGTATGTGAAGACTCAATGCAATTAATATATGGTGAACTACGTATACCTTGCTCATGGTGTATACGGTAACATTTAAGCAAATAAAGGAATAATTTTTAGAAATTAACATTTACATAGTAGTTTTCGTGTGATATAAATAAAACCAACTTCATATTTTACTACAGAATGCTTCGTGTTTTACCACAATATACTTCATGTTTAACCATAATATGATTGATATTTCACCATAATATGATTTGTACTTGATGTTGTACCATGGTTCAATATTATGTAGTCCTAATTATTTTTATTGCTATGTGTTTACCACAATATGTTTGGTATTTCACCATAATGTGCCTATCGTTTTACCATAATATGCTTGAAGTTTCACCATGGTCTAGAATTATGTAGTCTTAATTCTCTTTATTAGTATGTTTCACCATAATATGTTTGGTGTTTTACCGTAGTATGCATGATGTTTCACCATGATACACCATTATGTAGTTTTATTTCTCTCCATTGTTATGTTTCATCATGATATACTTGATATTTTACCACAATATGCTTCATGTTTCGCCATGGTATGCTTGGTGATGAAACCTTAGTAGGAATTGAAGAATGCCAGATAAAAAAATGTATACAAGATATGATTGAGAAACCCGATCTTGATCAGCCTATGATTCAACACCAAAGGAAGATCAAAGTACTCAGAGCACGATTGAAAATCGACGACAAACTAAGTTGTTTTAGTAGAGAAGACTTAAATTTAGTGAAAGTTTCAGAAGGAAGGAAGGAGAGAGAGAGAGAGAGAGAGAGAGAGAGAGAGTAGCCATAGAGAGAGAAAAAAGAATAGAATGAATAATTCCAGAATATCAGTCATCTATATGCGTCTCTTCCCTATACAGTATACATATATATCAGGCATCTACTAATCCGATTGGGCTTCGAAATTGCTAGGCCCAATCATCCTTATAGACCACACAAAACATAACAAATATTGGGGTGTTGCTGGATTATTTAGTCAGCCCACTTACAATTGATTACAATTACTCCAAAATTATGGATTACAATAATCCTAATTTTCCATAAACTATTTTATCTAGCTAATTATAGAAATTAAGGGTTGCATAGGCAATAACCCTTCTAACCCAATTATGGGCCGGGTGGCTGTCTATGTGGCCTACTTAATTCTACTAGCTGCAATTCCGGCGATTGCATCATATGGGATTATAATAATTTTCCCTAACTATGTCAACACAATTGGATTCAACTTATCCAGTAGAATCACAGTAAAAATAATCAACACAACAACCAGCAGCAAAACATGCAATCATAGCAGCCAGCAGCATCCAATGCTCAATCACAGCAAATAACAGTAGAACATTTCCATCACTTGTGTCCTTAGCACTTTCCCTAATTAATCACAGAATAAAAAAAAATAGTTATATGTACAATTTATATTGCAACAATCAACAAAAATATCCAGATAAAAATTAAAATTGTTTAGATACACATCACTTGGTGTTTCGCCACAATATGTTTTATGTTTCACCATGGTGTGCTTGACATTTTATCATGGTTTAATATTATATAATTCTACTTCTCACTATTGTTATATTTCACCATGATATGCTTGGTGTTTCACTATATTATGCTTGGTATTTTACCACAATATACTTAATGTTTTACCATAGTATGCTTAGTGTCTTATGATGGTATGCTTAATATTTCACCATGATTCAACATTCTGTAGTCATATTTCAATCCATTATTATATTTCACCATAATATGTTTGGTAGTTTACCATAGTATGTTTGGTAGTTTACCAGTATTTCACCATGATCTCCTTCTTCTTCTTCTTTCACTATCGTATTCTTAATGTTTCTCCATGGTCTATCATCATGTAGGCATATTTTTCTTTATTGTTTTGTTTCACTATCATATAATTTATTTTTCACCATAATATACTATATGTTTTACCATGGTATGTTTGGTGTTTTACTATGATATGATTTATTTTTACAATGGTATGATTGATGTTTCACCATGGTTTAACATCGTGCCTTTATTACTATGATTAACTATGATATACTTAGTGTTTCACCATGATATACTTGATGGTTTACCATAATATGTACGGTATTTCACTACAATGTGCTTGATTTTTCATCATGGTCTAATCAATATTAGACATTATTTTACCATGATTAATCTTTAAGCTTCACCACATATTTGTGCTATATAATTGGGATCTAATCATGTTTTGATTGATGTTCTACCATGCTATACTTCATGTTTTACCATCATATACTTAGTTTTCACCACTGTTGCCTCCATGTGTCACTATGGTTACCTTTATGTTTCACCACAATTCCCTCCATCTTTCTATACAAAAACTAACTTGTTATGTTTCACCGTAACTATGTTATGCTTAATCACTATTCATCATCATTATATATACAAAAGTAAACATATACACACACAAAAGTATATTAATATATATCTCTATTTGAAGAGAAAAATCTTAGGAACATTATTATTTTGATATTCCTACTCTGAGATATTTTAATTTTAAAAAATTTATTAACAATGTGATGATGTTAATAGGATGCATAATGATCATAGTGTGTATAGTAACATGTTAGAAATTGTGGACTTAATATGACTTCTTGTAAGCACCTTGGGATTACAAGGATTGTTTCTCAAAAGCCAAATGAGAGGGCATTAAGGAAACCAATGATAGAGGAGCCAAGTTTAGTATACAAGGTGTTGCATGTTATGATTGTGTTGTTAAGGAACCGTGAATGAAATGAGGCTAATTTATTGGATTTATACATAAAAAGAAAGTTTAGACACAATGAAGTCCATTAATTTGTTTGTCATAATGATTCAACAAATAAGGGCTCTAACAAATCATGATAGGCATATATTACCTTATGGTTTATGAATTACTAGAATATTTAATCAATTTTCAATTCCATTAAATTACTTGTGTGCTTGCATATTCATTTGAATTGATAATGACCAAAAATTTGTTTATGGAAATTGAAAAATGTCAGATGGTAAATATATGATAGGGGAGAAGTTGAAGGGGAATGTTGTAGCATGTGTTGAAAGTTTTATAAAGAAAGGAACCATAAAGATGGAGACTCATAGGTGTTTAGAATATATTGAGATGATGAAGCTTGTGGAGAAGATGCTTTATAACCAAAAGGAACTAAGCTTTGGGGGAATAAAGAAGCAAGGTTTACTATATAATTTTGATAAGAGCCATTTCCCATTACAACATAGTAGTATTGATATCTTCAAGAGTAAGTCCCTATCTTTAATTCATAATAGTGTACTTGGAACTTTTGTACTCAAAAGGAAACAAACACAACAGTCTCTTAGCCACATCATCATCTAATTTCATATTACAATAGAATAAAATTAATCAATATGAATTTTAAGGGATTATGCCTCACCTAACTTTAGTTCATGCAATAGTATTTTCAACAATAAAGGATTTTTAATTCACTTTTATCATGTAGAGTGATTCCAACTTAAGTCATAGGGAGGATGTAGTTGACTCATGTGCCACCTTGTAAATAACTACATTAAACAAACACTATTATATGGTTAATAGAGATTTTAGGTCAATCTCCTCATATGGATCATCCATCAAAGATATATGCTTATTCACCTTACTACTTAAAGTCTTCTCAAATATGATATAAATGAAGATAACCCTCACATCAAATTCCCTAGGTTAGAGCTAATTGAACAATCAAACTTTTCAATAACAAACTTTACAAACATTATCCTAATACATTCACAAACATGAACATAAACTTCAATTACAATTTGATAGGACTTTATATGTGTGAACACATAGGAGTAGAAGCTAATATTTTTAGGTAAGAAAAATGGAAGAGCTCAAGATACTGAAATTTTATCTTCATTTCACTATTGAATGAATTAATGAAGATACAAAGGGGATGAATCATCCCTCATAAATCTCTCTAGATTTAGATATTTTTCTCTCTTCCTCTCTCTCCTAAGATGATAAGATTAAAGTAGGAGAAAAATATATAATTCCTAACCACAATCTAAAATTGATGAAATAAGTATATATGTACATGTATACCATAAATGACATTAAGGAGGGAAAAATGACATCACCAAAGTCCCTTGTGATGATCGACAATATAATACCCTATACTTTTGAAATCATGAGTTAATTTAGGGTCTATATTTTATTGAGATAAAGTTATTCTATTTTTATGGTTTATTACACCTTTCAAAAGATTCAGAATTCTAGTAACATTTTTAATAATGTTTCATTCGAGAAATCCTTATCATTTCTCACAATTTTCATTCTATGAGATCTTTTAAGCCGCTTTTGGTCATATAAATTCTCTTGGATAATTAAAAATCAATCATATTTGAATTTATTAATATTTTTTTTAGTTTCCTAACCTTTTTTAGAGATGGTAAACAGAGGCTTTGATAGAAAAACACAAATTTTAACTTAGTTTTATTATATTTCATGCCTTTAAATGATATTTTTAACTATACTAAATTTTAAAAACTTTTATTATTATTTTATTTTGGTATTTTAAATTTAAAAAGAAATAAAAATTATTTTATCTTTATTTTATTATTTTTAGATAACAATTTTATTTTTAAGTAAAAACAGCTTTTGAAACTCAATAGTTTTTACTTGAATCTTATCCTTATCCTTTAAGATTCAACCCTATCCATTGAAATCTGTCTTAGATCTAATCCTACACCTTCAATATATGCCACCAATGGCACCTTATCTCCTTCTATACACTCATATTACTAGTGGAAACAATACTCTAAGCTCATCATGAGTTTCATTGAAAATTTCCGATGTTATGTCCCTTTTAACTTCCACCTCAACCCTCCAATGTGTACAATTCCATACATACCCCTTTACACTCCAAACCTTCATATTTTCCATTGGTTTTTCTAGCCACCTTAATGCTATGGAGTCCACAACATTTAATGAAACAAATCATAGTATTCTACTTGATTAATGGTTAGTCATATATTCTCCCGTAATCACTAAGCATCCTCTCACTAAACTCCATCTCATTTCCCCCAAGAAACCCCACATCATATTCTCTCTCTAGATTTCCATTTCCATGCAACTATCTCTCTTCATCGAAGACCTTAGATGCCCTCTATGTAACTTAAGTTTGGTTAGTTCCTATCCTTTCCTTTTTATAATGATCTTATATGCTCTAATCTTATGTGTATTATTGTTTTTTCAAGGATTCAAGAAGACTATTTAGGGTAATTCTTAGCTTAGATTTAGGTAAATCCAACCAATTTTTTTTAGATGATAGAATTTATGTGAAAGCATGAAATCAATTTAGTTATGTAACATAATATGGGTATATCTATATGTTTCTTGGGTTTTATGGCTATAAATATGTAATTAACTCAATATAGTGGAGCATGATTCTAAGATGTTAAAGAGCATAATAATTACATATATGTTGGTATTTTGTTATTTATTTTATGTGGTGGAAGCATGAAATATGGTGGTTTGAGGTCCATCAAGTTTGTGAAAACTTTTATAACAAACTACTATTAATTGGCTAAGATTTAGAATCCCTATTAGGTATCAACATAAAGCTTAAGATGTCTATTTTTCGATGCAACTTTAAGATCTAAAAAATGTCAAGTATCAAACAAGTTATGATTATTTTTCTACAAGGGCACAAATCTATCCAACCTAGTGCTGAGAATTATAGGCTCAAGTTTAGGCTAGATTTGTGTGTTATAGTTGATTTTTATGTGTTATATAAATTTTAAGTTGTTCATTGACATTTTTATGTGAAAATTGATATAATATATAGTATTATTTAACTTGATATAATCCAAGTTATAAGTGAACAAAGTTGAGAATGGAAACTTCAATGGTTTTAATGAAATGACACTATTTATTGAATATGTACATAAGTATTCTTTATGTTCTATATGATAATCTTAATCACATGTTAATATTCAATTAATCCCCTCACTAATGGCATATTTAGGGTTAACAGAAGATTAATCATGACTAGACATAAAATGACCAAATTAGATTTAAATTAGTAAAATGTTAAACATGTGATTAGTGATAGTAAAACCTTAACTATTGACCACTGACTTGGGATTTGCTACAGAATTTGAATTTTTCTAAGTGAATAGTGTTTTGTTGATAAAGCTACCAATTTATTCATTTTGGTGTTCTAAGTGGGTTTTTGCTTTTGATTTAGTCTCTTATGATCTCGAAGCCAACTCTTTTTGGTCTTTTAAGGCATTTTGATATGGTTTAAACTAACTATATTTTTGTTGATTGTAATTAATTATGTTTTAGCTTTGGTTTCTTTAGCTAGTATATCATTGGGTTGTTGTATGATCTTAAATGATTAATTTGTTTAAGTGTTGAAAAAATAAGAGTAAGTTGAACTTAGTTGACTTATAGTTACCTTTAGGTTTGACCATTGACCAAATAATTGATAGTTAAATTTTCATTTATTGTTGAACAATTAAAAATTTAAGGAGAAAGTTGAAAATAAATTGGTTATGTGTTGTGAGACTATAGCTTGTTGCCTAACCTTAGTATTTCATAGCTAGTTGATGGTTATGACCCCAAGTGATCATAGTCTTATTGACTTGATTTATATATTATATTAGATATTAGGATCACTAGTTGAACTAAACATTGATCACTTAAAGTAAAAGATGATTTGAGTTGGGTAGACATCTTGTGCCTTGGGTTAGGTCTCCCCGATGTAAAAGACCTTAAAGTTAAAGGACTCATTTCTACTTCACATGCTAAATAACAAACTCTATGGGGGTATGTGTACTTAGGGATTTATAACTCTAGTTTTTGTGTTACGACAAGCAATCACATGCTTATTGGACTAGCTATTTTGCAAGTGAGTGAGTTACTTTGGTTTCAAGACCATGGTGGTTTCTATAGTTGAAATGATAATCTCTCTCAAAGTCGAATGGAATATTTTAATTGGATCACCTAAATATGGCTTAATAATTGAAAAAGAGTTGTTGGTTAAACTTTATCACTTAAAACATTCGTGGCTTTAGTATCTTAATATCCTACGTTATATATTAGATGTTATCATTTAAAACATCAGTGGCTTGGGTATCATAATATCCCAAGTTATGTGTTATATGTTATCACTCGAAATATGAATGGTGCACTAGTTTGTGTATTGGTTTTGACTCTTCTAGTTGAGATGATATGCATAATGAGATGTTGGTAGTTACCACTATGTACTACCCTCGTTATATGGTTTATTATTTGGTTGATAAATCAGTGTTTAAGGTGGTTGATGACATTGCATATAAGTGCTTTGTGTTAATATGAGTTGCACTTGATTTGTTAAACTCATGTAATCAAATGCATTTATACATGATCTTATGATTTGGTGAGCTATGTGTTATGTGAGCATATTGCCTCTTTAAAGGAGTTGTGATTTACTAAGTATGATGAAGGCTTACTAATACTATACTATTTTAGTAGAATATGTGTATGTTGTATTGGCATTGGTGAAAGCCCTAGATTTCTCATGCTGAAGTAGTGTGCTAATACTACATTATTTTAGGAGAATATGTGCATGTTGTATTGGCATTGGTGAAAGCCTTATATTTGAGTTAGAGAGTGGTTAGGGATATCTGATGTAGTGTTTCTCTAGTGCAGGGATTTCTAATTATGTTTTCCTTATTCTTATTACCACCATTTTGGGACATCAAGTGTGTCGTAAGAAATTTACATTACTCTATTTTATTATGAATCTCTCTTTTATTCTTGTTGAATGGTTTGGTTAGTTTACCTCAAACTTAGATTAGGTGTTGAACACCCCTAATCTTTAAGTATGAGTGGTTTTAGCCTTATATGTAACATGGGTTAAGTATTGGTTATACTTTTCTTTATTGTTGATGTTGCGGTAGCATTTTCTGTTTTCTATTTTAACTTATGTATATCTTTTGTTAAATGAAATTTAAAGTTAAAAAAATTAGGGTGGGATGAATACCGTCTTCTCCTAGAGCATTATTGACTTGCTTCTGCCCATGTATTATGTTTGGTCTTTATTTAAATGAAATTATACACACATGTAGGGATAATATTATGGTGGGTAGTTATAATCAACATAATTTATATGTTTTACAATATATATATTTTTTTAATTTCAACTTTATAGTTTTATCTCCTTTTTAACAAATAAATTGCGAACAACTGTTATTTTTTATAGAATAATGGGGATGGCTATCTTGAATAATCTAGGTTTTACATGCCACAATATCCCTCCCTTAAAAGTAGTAATTAAAAAGCACATGATATTTGAATAAAAAATTATGTTTTCAAAACAATAATAGTTTATGTCCATGATTAAAAGAGAATTCTAAATTAAATAGCTACTTATATTGCCATTGATTTTAATACTTCATTGTTATAAGGTTATAATCTAAAAATTAAATTTAATACTCAAGAGATATTTAATCTTTTATGTGAAAATGTAAATATAATATTCAAGATATATTAAAAGAGAATATACTTATAAGAGTATAATCCAAATTTTAAATATAATGTGTGTATATATGCTTTGAATTGTTCACAACAAGGGACAAAAGAATAAAGAGCAGAAGCAAGATACAAAATAAAAGATATATAATATCCATGTGAAGCTCTGTATGCATGGAAAACAAGAAACAACTATGAAAAGATTATTAACTTCAAAAACACAATTTTTGATCCTAGAAGCTATAGGTAACTTCCATCCTCATTTCTATTGGATCCTTTCATAGGTCTTGTTCTTTTTATTCTTCATAAAATGAAATGATATCAGTTATTCATATGTTTCCTTGGTTTTTCACTACTCCTTTTAAATCTAAAAAACAATTTTCAAATAATATTATAGAGAACCAATTTAGCATTCAAATTCTTTTCTTCCCCCATCATATTGTAATTAAAATAGTTAGCATTTGGAATCTTTTCTTTCCCTAAAAGTGCAATGTTGTGTATTGACAAATGTCAACATCTACTTGCCATACATGTCATACATGCATAATATATTGTTTTCCTTTATTATTAACATGCCATAGATGCACAATAAATGTCAAAGCAAATAAAATATTTACATGTTGATTAAATGAAAAATATTTTTGAAAGTGACTATTAATTCAACAATATGTCTAAATAAAGATGTTCATATATATATTTGTTAAGGTATCAAATAATAAATTAGACCCTTCTAAAATATTAGACAATAAATTATCTTTTAAGAACCTATGATCATAAAAGAATAAACTATATATTTAGTATCAAAATATTTCTTACCGCTAATAATTAAAATAAATTAAAATGTGAAAGTATTTAAATTACCTCGTGTATGCTATTATATGTTGACATTGTTACATTTTACCTTATAACAACTGTAGGATATCATTTACCCCAATCTAGATATTCACATCTTCTGATTTTATGTGTAAATCTATTGGAAGAGGAATCCTAATGAATTCCCATCCAATGATAGTGTTATGTCCAAATACAACCTAAATCGAGGTGATAAGTCATAACACTTGATTCTTGTTTTCATTCCCTCTTACTAATAATTCTTGCTAAAATGTTCTAGATTGAAATTGTTGTTTTCTAGATTGAAAAGCACTTGGAAGGTTTAAACATACTTGTTCAATTTTTTTTGAAGGGAGGTGATTTTGTGTTTGATATTACCTAAATCGAGGTGATAAGTCATGACATTATTGTTTTCTAGATTGGAAAGCACTTGGAAGGTTTAAACATACATGTTCAATTTGTTTTTGAAGGGTGGTGATTTTTTGTTTGATATTACCTAATTCGAGTTGTTTTTGAATTTTTGAAAGGGGTACTCTTTGTTTGAGAAATTAAATGTAAGTTTTCTTGCTTTGGATAAGAAGATTGAGTTGATTATCATAAATGGAATTTTCCTTAAAAAGTTTTAGATGTCTTGTTTTGGGAATTTCAAGGAAGGACAGTGAAATTTTGGCTCATTTTATTTTGAAGGTAATACCAATATGGTTAACCTAGAGGCGATTAGGTTTATAATAGGTATGCCTAGAATAATACTATGGCTAATGTCAAGTGCTATGAGATAAGTTGATCTGATTTAGAGATTATTGTAGAAAATAATAGCTTTATATTTTTTTTTGTGATCATAAGTTTAGAGATATTTCCTATAGAAAATATTTCCATAGTGGGGAAAATAAATCTTTTTGGAATAATACGATCCTTGGTGAGATTAAGATCTTCATCAATATCAAAAAGAGCTATGGTAATGATTTTGAAATTATCAACAAAATTTAGAGTCATGTTCATAATATATTTTCTTTTAAGACATTTAGGAAATCTGTGGGAGTTGGGAGGTTTTGGAAATATTGATTTTTAGAATCTTTATCACCTTTTTCACTAGGGGTTGAAGAAGAGTTTTCAATAGATCTGCAAATGAGAAATTAGATGATAATTTTGTCACTTAATTCATTTTGTTGAAGTTGTTTTAACTAAGTTTTAGGAATAGAATTATTACATTATTTTTTTGTCGCTTAAGAATGGAAGTTAGGCCATAGGTAATTTTTGTTAGTTGGGAGTTTATATGGAGGAGGAGGAGACTCATTAATTACAAGAGATTCACAATGCTTCTCAAGTACTCTTTTTGTTTGAGGGGATAATAAATATGTTAAATGACTTTGAGAATGAGCTTTTGCTCATTGGTAGGGACATATATTTGTTTTGGATTATCCTTGTTCTCATGTTTGGAGCAAGAGGAGGAAGATGAGGAAGAAGGTGAGGTAATGTGATTAATCTCGAGGTTAGATTTAGAGTAATCTTCACTTTTTAATGATTCATTAAAGAGATTTTGAATTTTTCCTAATGTTTCCTCATTAAGATGGAGTTCACAAATTTGTCTATTTAATCGATAGTACTTGGACATATGGAATTTTATTCCACATTTGTAGCAATCAATATCTCTATTGGAAGGATGTTTTAAAGAAGATTAGGGATATATTATGTGAGCCTAGGATCTCTTGTAGAATGGTGGTGGTTGTTGAGGAGGTATTGATTTATTGAAAGGTTTCTTAGGGTATTTCTATGATTAATTTTTTTTAAGGATCCATTACATGGTTTGGTTTTAGTAGAGGTGCTAATGATATCAAGTTATTAGCAGAAAGAAACAAGTTCTTGCCTTATTTTCTACATTTCCCATTTGAGATGCCATTAGAGTTTGAGGTATTGACAAAATTTAAGGCCTTCTTTATAGGTAAGGATAATTTGTTCAATATAGGTGAATCAAGAATATGAGATTAGGTTTCTTTGGCCCTCTTTTATTTTTTTTAACTCTTTCTTCAAGAAGAGTTGGAAAGCCGTCAAGAAAATTTTATTTCTATAAGGGTTGGTTTGAATGATGATGAAGCATAACTCAAGTGAGTAACATTGAAAGTCACTTAGTATTATACAATGGAGGTGTGAGAGAAGCTAAGCATTTTAATCTGTGAGATGCGATGGGTCACCAACAAAGTGATGAGAAATGGCAAGGATTAGTCAGGTAATGGTGTCAGGATAGGCATCATCATTTTTAATGATAATGTTTCCCGCTTCACTGATTTGGATTATTTCAAAGATAGAGTTGTACTCTTATAGGGTAAAATGGAAATCCCACCATTATTCATGTTGACCAAAGAACCCTACAATTAGGATTTCTACAATGGATTTATTATACATACCAATTTAGGTTTTGTAAGCATTAGAAGCCATGGTAATTTATTAGAGGAGGATTAAAATATTATATTCATATATTCCATTAATATTCTATTCATAAAGGGATAAGGCTTTATAATTTGGTTGAAAAAGCTTGTTTGACTTGGTTTCAAGACTAAGGTTAGGGATTATATATCTGGGAATAATAACCTTAGATGAAGAAGGCTGGGTATTATTCCAGTGGAGGTTAGAGAGGGTTAGTTATTCATTGAGATCACTTCTATTTAATGGTTTAATCATGAGAATACCAAGGTATTTATATAAGAGGGTTGTGTAGGGGTTTCTTATGCTAGGAGTTGGTTTGAGTTAGAGGAAGAAGGGTTACTTTAACAAAGTTGAGATTTTATGGTTTGGAGGAATTTAATTATGCTAGTTTGGAAATTCTATTGGTTTTACTTTGAAAGCTAGAAAGATTTAAAGATGGGTAGTTTCTTTTTTTTTTAGAGATTGGTGATGAGGATGTAAATTAGAAGGCTTAAAGGATGGTTCTCTAGATTTATTTATCAATTTTTGAAAGTTGGGAGCCAATTGTGTTAAGATAGATATTTGGGTAATTATTTTAGAGAATGATTTTTTTTAATATCATCTTCTTTGGGCATGTAGATAGGTTTCACCTCAAGTAAGTTATCACTTGAGGTCATTTTAATGCTTTATAGAGAGGGATGGTCAGACTTAATTGAACCTCTATCAGTATTCCATATTTTATCATTGTTTCAAGTGGTAACTAGATTAATCTTTTGGAAGGGAAAATCAATGTTATTTTGTTTGGCATAGATTTTGAACCAATCAAAGAATAATACTTGGAAATTTTCATTTTAGATGAAGTCTTCAATTTTATTTCAATGGCTTGGCATTGGTGAAGGAAGTTTCACAACAAGAAAAGTGAGTTTGGGCGACGATTTCTATGACAATAGGGCGACAGAACGGATTTTGTTGCCCTTTGTTTTATTTTGGGCGACGAAAATATATTGTTGCCCTTTGTTTCTTTAAGGCAACAAATGTTTATAGTCGTTGCCCTTGTTTTCTTTAGGGCAACAAACTCTTATAATCGTTGCCCTTTGTACTTTTAGGCTACGATTTAATTATTTTGTTGCCCATAATATAGTGTTGGGCAACAATATTATGTTTTCGTTGCCCATACCTTAGCAAATAATTGCTAAAAATTTTAAAATAAACACTTTAGGGCAACAAAATCTTATAATCGTTGCCCTTTGTACTTTTGGGCTACGATTTATGTTTTCGTTGCCCATACCTTAGCAAATAATTGCTAAAAATTTTAAAATCAACACTTTAAGGTATATTTAATATGGGAACTACACTCTATTATATACTCAAATGAAAACATAAAATATCAAAACTATGTTGAAATGTGTGTTTGTTTAAATTGTAAAATTAATTTTCTTTATTAAATAAGGGGGCGCTCCCGTAGGGGTCTAGGGGCAACGTAAAATCAATTTCTAATAAGTAAAATATATTGTTTGATATGATAATAAGGGCAACGAAATTAATCTTGTTGCACAAAAATAAGTTTGATATGATAAATAAAATATATTGCTTGATATGATAATAAGGGCGACGAAATTAATCTCGTTGCACAAAAATAAGTTTGATATGATAAGTAAAATATATTGTTTGATATGATAATAAGGGCAACGAAATTAATCTCGTTGCACAAAAATAAGTTTGGGCGACGAAATTAATCTCGTTGCACAAAAATATTTACCTCTACCGCCATATATTTTTTTTATGTGTTTTTGTTTTAAAAAAAAAAAAGGCACGCCCGACGCACGCCCAAGCCTCCATTCCTTTTCTCTCTTCTCTCCTATCTCATCTCTGCCCCGACTCTCCCCTACGCTGCGCCTGCGCTGCCTTCCGCCTGGTCGCAGCCCCTCAGCCCAGCCACCTCCTCTCCCCAGCTCCAGCAGTCGCTGCCGGCCACAACTCCGACCCCCACTGCCAGCCACCGCAACCAGCAGCAGCGTGCAGAAGCAACACAGGGCAGCAGCAGCGGGCGGCAGCAGCAGCAGCAGCAGGCCGCGGCAGCGACGAGCCGCGCTGGTTGCGCCGCCTTCCGGCCACGGCAGGCCCTGCTGACCACCGGCGAGCTGTCCCCGTTCCCCGACGAAGCTTCCCCGGCCTTCCTTTGTCCCCGATTTGTCGGTTTCGTTGGTATAATTTTCTGAAAAACCCTAATATTAATCCGTTTAATTGAGTATGATTTAGCTTGTGATTAGCTAAATTAATTGTTTGATAATGTATATATGTGTTGCGAGAATGATTTGGATAGGTTAATTGTATGGTTATGTTGAAATTTTGGAAAATTTTAATTTTTGGCGGGGTTATGTCCGAATTTTTCGGATTCGTCCAATTTAGCTATTTTGGGGAAATTGATTATACAATATGTTTTAAAATGTATCTAATTTCATGTTGGAACCGTCAATTTGAGAAATTTATGCAGAATTTATTGGAATTTGATTTCTAGGTCAAAATTCATGTGTGATCAAATTGGGTCATATAATTGAGTCGTTCCACTCAATTGATTGTATAATATCGTTTAAAATGTATTTAATTTTATATTGGAAGTGTTGATTTGGGAAATTGTGCGTAATTGATCGGAATTGGATTTTTAGGTCAAAAATCCCGCAGGTTTAAATTAGATTGTGTAATCGGGTTATTTTATTCAATTGGCTATATAAATTACATTAGAATATGTTTAATTACATTTCCGAACTGTCAATTGATATGTTTTGGCAAGAATTGATCGGATTTGCATTCCGGGATCAAAAACCCTAACTGTGCTAAATTGTGTATTTCTTTTATTGGTTTTGAGTAATTAATTATTTGATATGTTATAAAATGTGTTTAATTGCATTTCTAAACATTCAATTTGATTGAATTAATAGAATTCAACCGAATTGTATTTTCGGGCATAAAACCCTAGATTTCAAGTGAGATTATGAAATTGGTTAATTGTGTAGTTGTTTTTCTAAAATTAAATTTATAGAAGTAGTTGAAATGATCCTAATTGTATTTGAAGTGATTTGGTCGATTGATTATATTTGAAGATAGTCATTGATTATATTTGACCGATGAACATTTCCTAATATATGTTTTCCTATTTGCTTTTGCATGTGTAGTCATTGTTTCAAAAATGCCTGGGGATAGAAGTTGGATGAACCATAAGGGAATAAATGATAGGAGAAAGCCAGAGTACATTTCCTAATATATGTTTTCCTATTTGCTTTTGCATATTAGTTACATGTTTTATTTTGTTCATAACCAATTGATTACTTTGATATTTATATATTGTTTAGGCTAAGTGGACACTTCCAGAGGGTAGTCATGTTGACAAATCATTATCTATGCAATGTCAAATTTTGTATAGATAATGGCGTTTCAGGCTAAAAGAGAGATATTTTAATGGATTTTCAACGTCACAAGCTATTGCAAACCGACCTCAAACAATAAATGCTACTGTATGGAGGTGGTTAGTGGTGGACTTTTGGGGTTCGTCTAAGCAAAAGGTTCTACTATTTAATTTTTTTTTAAGTTTCCGATGACAAGTATTTCCACTCTAATTTATAAATTTAGTTTATTTGATGGATATGCATTGGCTAATGAAATGCAAAAGAGTTATGAAATCATTAATTTTCATTTTTTTTTTCACATATAGCATATTAGTGAAGTGAATCGTAGAAATAAATCAAGACAAATTGAAATTCCTAGGAATGGAGGAAAGTCAACAGCGCGCTATCTTCATGAAATTGTAAGTATATTAATGAAAATTTTTTGATTTTTTTTTTTCTATTTTTGTTGCTACTACTATTGTTCTATCAAAAATACAAAGGTTGGTCAATTCTATATATTTGTATATGAAAAGTATTACAATAGAATAAACTATTATTGTTAAAGCAAAGGCTTATTTCTTTCAGTTAAATATTCACATGGATTTATTATATGTAGGAACATCAACCATCAAAAGAGCCTTCTATTATAGCTGAAAATGCTGATGAGTCGATTGAGGAGCCTGAGCAAGAACCAGATTATATTAGATTATGGGAAAAGACCAAAAGGTGTGTCAGATATGAAGAAGTATGTAAATATAAGTTAATTTTAACAAATTTGAAAGGTTTTTTTATTATTTATTTTATATTATTATAGGAAAAAAGATGGTACATGGGAAGATGGTGCATATGCAAAATACCAAAAGTTGACTGAACTTCATGCTAAGCAGAAGGAGTTGTATGGAGTTGATAATCTTAGTGTGAAAGAAGCATATACCCAGGCATTTGAGCATCGTTCTGGCTATATTAGAGGGCTAGGAGCTGGACCTATTCCTTTAAGGAACAAAAAGGATAATGAAATTGAGGCTAGCCTTCGTCAACAAATTAAGGAGCTTAAACATTCAAATGCCTTAAGGGAGGAAAATTTAAGGCTCGAAATGGAAAAGATGAAGGAAATTGCTGAAGAAAGAGAGAGAAAGTTAAGAGAAGAAGCGGAGGAACGAGAAAGGAAACTTAGAGCAGATGCTGATGAGGCCACGCAGAAGTTGAAGGCCGAAATGATGCAAGTTGTGAGAGATCAAATTGCAAGCTTTCTAGGAACACAACAATCTTCACAACTCACTAAATTAGTATGAGGTATATTTAATCCATTCAAAATTTCCCATTATTAATGGTTTGAACGTTAGAACTCTGCACTATAAGTGTGGACAAATTATGGAACTAAAATTTGTAGTTTGTGCCAATGTTAGACATGTGATATTCATTGTCTTGAAATTGAGATGGATGAATTTTTGCATCAGGTATTCTAACTATACTATTTGTTCTCTTTTACAGCTGAGAGTTCTAATTGGACTTAGAAAATGACAAAGACTTTCAGAGGCAAGGAGCTTTTTTGGACTTATGAATGTAAGTTAGTTCTTGTATTCATTTTTATAATATGGCTTACAACTTTTTTTAATTAAAGGGAATTGGAAAATTATAAATAGATACCATTGCATATCTCTTTATAATCTTAATCTATATTTTTTTATTTCATGAATTGCAGATTAACTTGAAGCATATTTTGTGACGTTGCAATATACTTGATGAAGCTAAGTATGCAGAACTATAGATAACATCATTCATTTTTTGGTGGTCCTTCAAGCTAGATAGCATAATTGATTTTTATGATACCCATTAGGCATGACTTTTGCCAATTTGTATATTGCAGTATCATATACTTTGAAATTGGAATGACATTTGTTTTTGGACAATGATATCGTAATCTATGTATGGTTTGAATGATATATGATTTTACAGGGTAATGAAATATGGTGGAGTATCTATATGAATGATACTGCATTACAGGATGATCTATTATTATGAATACATAATACAGGTCTTTGGGCTACAAAATATTTTTGTAGCTTGGAAGAAAGACTAGGAATTGATTTTGTTGCAAAACAAGTAATAGGGCCACAAATGAAACAACTTCGTCGCACAAAAGTGGGTTTAGGCAACAAAAAATATTTGTTGCACAAAAGAGGTTTAGGGCGACAAAACATATGTGTCGCACAAAAGAGGTTTAGGGCAACAAAATATCTACGTCGCACAAAAGAGGCTTAGGGCGACAAAACATATCCGTCGCACAAAAGAGGTTTAGGGCGACAAAAAATATTCGTTGCACAAAAGGAGATTTAGGGCAACAAAATTTTCTTTTCATCGCCCTAAGCAAGGGCAACGGGCTTATGGCGACGAAATTGTGACGAAATTTTTTTGTCGCCCAAAGTTTGGGCGACAAATTTGTTTTGTTGGGCAACGAAATAATTTGTTGCCCAAAGTAATATTTCTTGTTGTGTTTTTAAAGAATCTTGTTCTTTTCTTAAAGTTATAAAGACCATAGTAGTTATCTTTGAAAGTTTTTTTTTATCAATTTGAAAATCTCTTTTAATCACATTGATCAAGTTTTTTTTTTTTTATGATTTTAAAGAATATAGGAGGACCAGGAGGATAATTTGTGTCATGAAGTGGTTCAGGAATTTGTAGGGAAATATATGGTGATTTTACCTTTTGTGGAGGTTTAAGATTTTATGTTTGACTTTTTTTTGGTTTAAAAATAATGGAGAATTCTTGAGTTATAGGTGGTTGTTTGTGATGATGCCTTTGGCAAATTTGAGATGGAGTATCTAAGTTTTCCATAGGGAAGATTGATGATATAGGGGATTTTTTTTACCTTTCCTATATCAGTGGTAGAGGAGGTTGAGGTCATATCTGATAGGCGATGGCTATGAGATCTTTAAAAATAAGTTTTACTATCCAATCCTAGAATTGGTTAACCTATTTTAGGTCACTATTTGGTTTAGTGGGATGATGACATTGGTTTATTTGTGATGGTGTACCCTTTTTTTAGAAGCTAATCTTCTAGAAGGGTGGCATCATTCCATCTAATTGGTAGCACAACAACCGTGATAATTCTGGTTGGATCCATTTGGAGTAGGAGAATTTCACCTTTGTTGCTTTGGAGTTTAGCTTTTGTTTTAAAAGTTGTTTACAAGGCTTTGTAGTGAACTCAATGGAGCATGAATAGTGGTATGGATCCTGCAAGAATTTTGTAGACATGGGTTTTCACTTGGAGGACACGAGATTGGAGAAGGTTTGCATCTTTTAAGGCCATATAAACATTGGAGGTATCAATTAAAGAAAATGGGACCATTATAGAGGCTAAACTCAATGGTTCTGAGAATTAAATCATTAAATTTTATAAGTTTGGCATCATATGAGATGGTGAGAATCGATATATTCAATCATTCTTTGGTAATAGGCTCGAACCCAACTTGTACAAGCCCTATGTGTATATATTTGAAACCATTTTTATATGATTCTTCATGGATTTTTTTTGTGAGGAGTTGGGTAGTTTCAAAAGGTTTGGAAATTTGTATATCTTATTCTTCAATTTTGATAACATAATTTGTTTGGAAGTGGTACCATTTGAAATTTTTTTAGACTTATTTAGAGTGGATTTTGGGAAGTTTTCAATTATCATCTAATCCTTCAAAATTTTCAAGTACATATTCGTTGGTATTAAAAATGTTTTCTCTAGAGTTAGTAGAATAATTTTTAGAAGAGAAAGAAAGGGAGGTAGAATAGGAAAATATATTCATGCTTGTAAAAATGATAGTGTAATATCTAAGAAGCAAGGATGGGATTACCACCTAACATAGGACTTACAACCAAATATATTATTCTAAAAAAACTCAAAAGTATACAACACGCAAATTATACAAACTATGGATAAACTAACCTTGTTTACCTTTACCTCTAGCTTTGATACCAAATATAATGAAAGATCTAAGGGAACTGAATTAATATAAAGGAAGACATAGGAGGAAAGAATAAAAATTAAAGAGATCCATAAATTTTATTTACATGAGTTTGAATATTACACAATAATCTCTCTCTCTCTCTCTCTCTCTCTCTCTCTCTCTCTCTCTATATATATATATATATATATATATATATATATATATATATATATATACATATATATAAATTTTCAGGTATCAGGGCTTTGATACCAGTATACGCCTAGGATCTCGGGATACCAACATAATACCTGAAGAATAAGAACACACAAAAGTTTGAAGAATAGAAAGATAGTTAGAAAAAATAGAAAATAGGATGAGGAAATGGATAAATCAAACCACGAAGGTTTTATTGATTTGTAAAAGGTTACAGGAGGTTTTGGGATATGTGGTCGTCCCCGAAGGAGTTCTGAAATATTTTTTGCCGACCCCTAATAATGAAGTCCTAAGACCCCTTATAAAGAAGAGGGGGTCAGACTATTACAAAGTTTGAAAAATGGATTCGGGAATCCATCGAAAACATACAGTAAAAAGTACACAATAAAAGTGTACTATCTACAGTAAAAGTTTGAATAGTACAGGGTAAAAAGTATAAAAAGTAAAAGTAGCCGATAGAAAATACAACAGTAACCCACGTGATTTGCTTTTGCTGCAGATTCCTTTGTTGTTTTCTTCATTCGACATTCGGTCGCTTTTACTCGTGCTTTTACCTTGGTCAAAAGTATCTATCACCGAAAGTAGATTCCTTTCGCCTTTTGCTGACTAACAATTTTATTTTATCTGGAACTTTTGTGTTGGCAGAATATTCTTTGTCTGCCACTATTTTGATGTGTGTTGTCGTGTACGCCTGCGCTTCGGATACCTGTATTTGTACCGTTACCGGATAGGTGGGAGTATCCCGTAACAGTCATCTTCATTTTCATCGCCTAAGTTTGGTGTTGGAGCAGATGATGCTGAAGAAGACTTCTCCTGTTTGGTTTGTGAAAATACCTCGCCCAAAAAGACTAAGTACTCGTCTTCATTATTTGCAGCTGCAAGTCTTGCAGCAGTCACGGATTTTTGAGCCAGGAATTTTGTTTCTGAAGGGATGGCTTGAATTTGCTTTGCAGAGGATGGCTGCTTTGCTTTGATGCATCTTCGAATTGCCTGTTCAGAGAGCTTTTCGAACGTTTGATATTTGGTCCACCATTTGACCTTGAATCTTCTGACCAAGGTAGGGATGTCGTCAACCTCATGTATCTCTAAAATCCACGAAAACACCCATGGGCAAAACAGTTTTGAACAAAAATGGAAGATAGGGGCAAAACCCTATCATTTTTTGTGGGTTGGTATAGGGAGGTGAAAAGGTCGAGGGATTTTGAGACCTATTCGGATAGGATTTTAGGTATTGAACCGAAGTCCTTCCACCACTATATGTGTAATACCCCGTATTTTTAAAATCCAAATTATTAAGTTTAATGATTTGATTAGTGTAATTTGATGCAAATATTTAATTATTGTAATTTTGATTCGTTTTATGGATTTATCGACAATTTCGAATTCATATTTGAATTTAATTAATTGTTGTCGTTGCGAACCATTCTAGATAAATTCGTTAACGAAAATGATTTTATTATATTCTTATGAGTTCGAGTCTCGGTTAAAAATATATATTCTCGTTCTTTCTCTTATTTTGATTTTTAATATTTTAAATTCGTTTTCGATTATAACTTCGTCGTGTGATTACGGCTTTGTTTTGAAGTTATATTTTGTTAACGGAATATATTATTTAAGTTATAGAATTTCTGTTTAAATAGTTAAATTTATTTTAATGATTTTATCCGTATAAAATATTTCCGACTCTAAATTTATTCGTTTTCAAAAATCGTTAATATTGTTGGGAAGTTTTAAATTTAAAAGATTTATTTAAGAATTTCTTTCCGAAATTAATTTTCTTCTGTTTCATGCTTTTTTATTTACGGAAAACTAATTTCGGAAATTATTTAAATTAGTCTCGGTTATTCAAATTTGACTTAAATATTTTATTACATACTTTTAAATAATTTATTTGAGGTCTTATAATATACTTCCGTAAATAATATAAATTTTTACGTTCGTTGCTAAATTCTTCGAAAAATGTTTCCGAAATTCTTTATATAGTTTTTTTTATTAATTTTAAGCCTTCGGATTCTTTCGAAATAAATTTTAGATAAAATTCTTCCAAAACAAATTTTTGATATTTAATATTTATTTGATACTTGTATTTAAAAAAAAACACGGACTAAACCCAGCCCGTGCCCCCGACCCCCTCTCTTCCTTTTCCTTTTTCCCTACTTCCCTTCTCGACAGTCCCCGACCCTCTGCTCTATTCCCGTCGGCTCCCCATCTGCAGCCTAGCCCCAGCCGTCGCCTCCTCCCCAGCACATCCCTCCCCCTTCGTCGACCGTCGGCAGCCACGACCGACTGCCACCAACCACGAGCTGCTGCGCACAGTAGCCACAGTAGTAGCAACAACCGGCAGCAACGAGCGACAGCAGCAACAGCAGGTCGCAGCAGCGGCGAGCCGCCGTCCGACCATGGCGAGCTCGGGCGACGACCGGCGAGCCACTCCCAGCCTCTGACGAAGCTTCCCCGACCCTCCTTGCTCCGATTTTTACTGATTTTGTTGGTATAAATTTCCGAAAACCCTAACCCTTGGTTTGATTAATTGGGTATGAATTAGCTTATAAAAAGCTAAATTGATTGTTTGTTTATGTATATATGTGTTGTAAGATTGATTTGGATAGGTTAATTGTGTGGTTGTGTTGGAATTTTGGAAAAATTGGGTTGCGTAATTGAGTCATTTTACTCAATTGATTTTATAATATCGTTTAAAATATATTTAATTTTATATTGGAAGTGTTGATTTGAGAAAATTGTGCGTAATTTATCGGAATTGAATTTTTAGGTCAAAACTCCCGCGGGTTTAAATTGATTTGGGTAATCGGGTTATTTTATTCAATTGGCCATATAAATTACATTAGAATATATTTAATTACATTTCCGAACCGTCAATTGATATGTTTTGGCAAGAATTAATCTGGTTTGCGTTTCGGGCTCAAAAACCCTAATTGCGCTAAATTGCGTAATTCTTTTATTGGTTTTGAGTAATTAATTATTTGATATGTCATAAAATGGGTTTAATTGCATTTCTAAACATTCAATTTGATTAAATTTACAAAATTTTAACGAATTGTATTTTCGGGCCTAAAACCCTAAATTTCAAGTGAAATTATGAAACCGATTACTCGTATTGTTGTTTTTCTAAAATTGAATGTATAGAAATAGTTGAAATGGTATTAATTGCTTTCTAATACCTTTAATTTGAATTAATTAAATTGAATTACTTGAGTTTGTGTCATAGGCTTTAAAACCCTAATCTTCGGGGATGATTTTATAAAATTAATTTTTGCTATGCGTCTTTTATCTAATCGATTTCTATCTTTGGGTTTTAAATCATTTAGATCATGTTTTAACCTAATCGGTTTGGATTTGGTTCTATGTAGATGGTTGTGATACTTATTTTGTTGTAAAACCTAATAAATAAGTTATTTTCGATAAATTAACTTATAATCGATTATTCTTTCTCGGGCTTTCCAAATTAATTTTAAATGCCCTAAGTGTATTTTTATTAATTTGTTTTTATTTATATTTAATCTTAAATCTTAATAGAGCTATTCTTTTAAGTCCTAAGTTTTGGACACGCTTTTCCAAAAAAAAAATAATAAAAAAATAGTTTGTCTCTTTGTATCGATTAAATTATAATAATTGAAATTATTGATTGATAGGATAGTTTCTAATTTAGTTTTCGATTTCTATTGGATCTAGGAAAGCCTTATCGTGGATCCACGAGTTAGTGATCTCTCTCTCCCTCTTATCTCGCGTAGCTAGCTTCGGATTCAGGTAAGTTCTCTACTTACCTCTACTTATGGGTATTTCGTAATGATGTGGCTAAGGTCCCTATGTGTTATGTGACTTGCATGCCTTAGATGTTTTGTATATATATACCATGTCCGGTTGTGTATCGTATGGTTGTCCTTAATGTGTTTTATGCGTAGCGCAGCTTCGAGTTAAGGTATGTGGTATGCGTTTTCTTACAACATGAATGTGATGTCCATATGTGGTAATTATGATGTGCTGTGATATGATGTAACCCTCTAGGACATGCATGCTAGGGTGATTATTATTATTATTATTATGACATGGAGATAAAAGGGCAAAAAGAAATAATTGGGAAGTGAGTTGCTAAAAGGGAGTATAAGGGACCCGATTAGGGTTTTGGGAAGAATTAGTAATATGGAAAAGGCGGAAGTAAAAATGATTAACGGTGAGTGAGGTGCGGGTTGAGAGTGAGAGTTTATGTTATGAGGAATGATTATGGGTGTTTTGGGAGAGAAGAAATATTGGGTGAAAAGGAGAGGTTACTTGTGGGAAAAGAAAGGTACTAGGGTTGAAGTGGCCAACTAGGATTTGAGTCACAGGTGGAATCGATGGGTAGAGCGATATGATTTGGGATTGGAACTAAGTGAGATGAGGTGTTGAGGATAAATGAATTAATGGTAGTGAAATAAGAGGGGGTTGGGCCACATAGGTCCTATTAGGGTTTCAAGGGAAACCCTCGAGGCTAATGGCGGGTGGAGTCTGATGTCACGAGGTGTCGGGCCTTCACCCACACCCTTAAGAGTTGGTTTTTATTATGTGTGAGTATAGAGGGAAATGGATATCGAGGTGTGATAAGGGGTGCACGAGTTCCAAGATATGGGACGGGCCCTCCTGGGAGGATAGGTGTGGATATAGTTAGCCATGCATGTCAAGGGTAAAACACTTTCAAACAAGATGCGTTAAGATACTAATCACTTAAAGAGGAAGATGCTGAGCCGGGCCCAGACCGGTCCACCGGCGAATAATAGTGGCCAGGAGCCGGGGTGCCCTGGAGACCGTGCCACCGGCGAACAATAGTGGTCAGGAGCGTTTTGCCCTGTATGATTTCTGGTCCACCGGCTATAATAGTGGGGGTTTCTGTGCTCAGCAACCCAAACGTAAAATTTATAAGACATGGGAAAGATACTAAATACTTAGAGTGGAACACCGTGTGAGTCGGGGCCAGACCGGTCCACCGGCAAATAATAGTGGCCAGGAGCGTTCTGCCCTGGAGACCGGTCCACCGGTAAATAATAGTGGTCAGGAGCGTTCTGCCCTGAGTGTATACTTTTCGGTCCACCGGCTATAATAGTGGGGTTCCCGCACTCACATGGACTATTAAAGAATATGTGTGGAATGAATATATTATTGATGAGAATAAAGAATGAGTCACAAGCACTTACAGTGAAACACCATACGAGTCGGGGCCAGACCGGTCCACCGGCAAATAATAGTGGCGAGGAGCGTTCTGCCCTGGAGACCGGTCCACCGACAAATAATAGTGGTCAGGAGCGTTCTGCCCTGAGTTTATATATTCCGGTCCACCGGCTATAATAGTGGGGTTCCCGCACTCACGTGGATTGATAAAGACTGTGGTGTGAAATGACTACTTTTAATAAAGACTCAAAGGAAATAAGTTTAATTGGACTATGATCAGCTTTTATTATCTGTATTACTACATGCTGCTTACGTGAGTATGTCACGCATTGAGTTTCCAATAATATGGATTATTCCTACTTGAGGCGCATGTGCCACTTTATATTTCGGTTATACCATGCTTATATGTTTAAAGGGGATGTTACATATGTTACTACAGGTGTAGGACAAGAGTCATGTTGTGGGTTGTGAGTATGTCTGATATTGTATCCACATATTGTATCATAATTTAATATGTACTTGATGTTACAGTTTACGTCTCTCCCATAAGATAGGGTAGTGAGACTTACTCAGTATTGGACCCGTACTGATACTATACTGGTTGAATGGGTCATGTGATGATCCACCGATGGTGGGGAGCAGACCTTTGATGCAGGTTTTGATCGGTTACTAAGTCGAGGTGGAAGGCTTGACCTGAGTGAGTAAGCGATCCGGATATTTATCCTTCAGAATCTGTTTTGTTTAATTGTATTCGTCTTTGGAAGTTACAAGTGTTGTATTTAAATTTCCAAGGGTTTTGTAATTGACTTTAAATTCTCGTAACGTTGTTATGCTTTTAAAGTTCGGATTTAATTGTTTAACAGGTTTTTTTTAGCCTTGCATCTAACATGAGATAGATGGTTGACATTTATCTTGTGTTAGATGTGGCGGTAACATTTCCCAAATTCGCTCCTAGCTTCCGCTTTATTCTTTCAAATTTTTTTTTTCAGGAGTGAAATTTGGGGGTGTTACAATATGAACCATATGGGAAGTTTGGGTTAGTCAAAATTGTGGAAAAATATCAACCATGAATGGGACCTTTTTGAGTTTTCAGTGAAAAATGTGTTCCACCAAGCTTGCTGATAATCCCAATAGTTGAAGGAGAGTTTGGTGTTTTTGGAGTTTTTGTACGAATCAAGAAGCCATCGAGGTAGTTCGAGGCTGCGCTCCTTATCCACAGGAAGGAGAACCTTGTGAATTTTACAAGTTGAGTAGGCAATTTCGTCTTAGGTTTGGGGTAGTCTGAAGTTTTTGAATGAAATTGAACCTGTGTACTCAAGGATCGACTTGTAATACTCATAGGGTGCAATCACGTCCCATGGTTTGAAACACCATCCAGAAAATAAATTTGTTAGAGCAACGAAGGGATCCTGGTTGAAGAATCCATCTTCAAGGTTTGAAATAATTTGAAAATTGGGTTTGATAAAATACCTAGCCTTCTTTTGGAAAGCTGGTTTTATTCCAACAATCTCTTCTAGTCTAGAAATTGATTTTCTCAAGACTGGAAGTTTTCCTAAATTTTTTTCAGAAGAAATTTTTGAAATCTCTTTTGAAGGAGATTGAGGCTTTGAAATTCCTCCTTCAATTTGTAAAACAGGGTTTGTAGAGGACATACCTGAGCATCCAGGTTGGGATCTCTGGACTTGTTTTGAAGCTTGCTCTAGACTTCAGGTGACTGGGCGAGAGTTTCGACCCATTTTTGGACATCCTGTTATGTCCCTTTTAGAGGAGATGAAGTTGCTGCTTCATCTTTAATAGTTGCTTCATACCATGATTTGATTGGCTTTGCAGCCAATATTTCCTGAACTTTTTCCTTTCCTTTCTTTCGAGGGGGCATGATGCTGTGAATATCCTTGGAGGAATTCTCTTGTCAGAAAGTGAGGTAAGGAGTTGTCTTCACCTTTTATATATTCGATTTCAAAGTCGAATATAGAGAGGAGGGCCTGCCACCTGGTGAAGATCTGTTTACTTGCAATATTTTTTACATCCTTCTTAAGGATTTGTTTGGCAGATTTGCAGTCGACGCATAATAGGAATTTTTGGTTTAGCAGTTCAGACTAGAATTTGGTTATGGACTGGATTATTGCGAAGATTTATTTTTTGACTGTCGAGTAATTTTGTTGTGTTTGGGTCCAGTGTTCGAAGGTGAATTGGATCACTGTTTCAGATTTGGGTTGAGACTGTTTGGTTTGGGTCAAATACTGTTGAAGTGTTTGAGCCTGAGACTATTTAAGAATACCACCATATCCAATTTCGGAGGCATCGGTCTCAACTATTTTGAATAGGTTTGGGTTTGCAAGGGCCAGACATGGAATGGACTGGACTTGGGCTTTGATTTGTCTCACGACGTTCGTGTGGGCTTGGGTCCATGGTTTTGGGTTTTTCTTTAACCTATCATGCAAGGGTTTGGCTATTTGGTTTAGGTTTGGAAAGAAATCTATAACGTAGTTCAGACTACCTAAAAATCTTTGGAGTTGGGTTTTGTCTAAGATTTGATCTGGAAACCTAGATGCAAACTCTATGGATCTTTCTATTGGGATGATAGTACCAGACTCGATATAATGTCCTAAGAAACGAATCCTAGTTTGGGCTAAGGAGATTTTGGGCTTAGACACGACTAACCCACTATGTTTGGCGACATTCAGGAATGTCCTAAGATGTCTAAAATGCTGATCTATGCTGTTTGAGTATACTAAGATATCATCTATGTATACTATGCAGAAATTTGAATATGGATTAAAAATATCATTCATAATCCTTTGAAATTCAGATGGAGCATTTTTTAATTCGAACGGCATAACATTCCATTCATATTGCCCAAACGGTACCGTAAATGCAGTTTTGTATCTGTCTTTTGGATTAATCTGTATTTGCCAAAAACCAGATTTTAAATCAAATTTTGAAAAGATTAAGGCTGAATATAATCTTTGAAGCAAATCCTTTTTGTTTGGAACTGGATATCTAATCCATTTGAGAGCATCATTTTAAGGTTTGTAGTTTATTACTAGTCTAGGTGTGCCTCTCTCACTTTTAGAGTTTTTATTGACATAAAACGCTGCGCATGACCAAGGTGGCCTAGATTTTGAAATTAAATGTTTTGATTCGAAGTCCTAGATTTCCTTTTGGCAGTGTTTAATTAATTCAGAATTCATTTAAATAGGTCTAGCTTTTGTTGGTATTGATTTCTCGTTGAAACCGTCTTCGTATGGAAGGTCTACCATGTGGTTTTTTCTAGACCAAAATGCATTTGGAAGATCTGAACAGATCTCTTTTTCAATTTGACTTCTAATTTGATCAATTTTATCCTTAAGTAATTTTGTTCCTAGTTGATATTGGATTCTGGATAAATTGACATTTTGTTTTAAGTATTTCAAATCATTTTGTCTTCCCTGAATAAGGAGATTGATTTGATTCTTATAAATTGAGTTTGCCTTAAGGAGGTTCAGATTTCTTGTTCGAGGGATTTCGAGGAAGGATAGAGTATTTTTTGATCCTTTAATTTTGAAAGAAATTCCCGTCAGACCTACCTTGTAAGGAGTTATCAAATTGATGAAAGGAGTACCTAAGATAACAGATTGACTAATGTCCGGAGTAATCAAATAGGTGGATTTTATCTGTAAGTTATTACAAATTAAATCGGCCTCGCATTTATGTTTGATTTTGAGTTTAGAATTATTTGCTGCAGATAGTTTCTCATTTGATTTGGAAAGGTATTTTCTTGGTATAATACCTTCTTTGATACAATTTAAGTCAGCACCGGTGTCAAATAGTGCGACTGTATTTATTTGAAATTCATCTTCTAACCTAAGGGTTATACTGATGATATATTTTCTGGAAGTGATTTCTTTTAACACATTAAGAAAATCTTCAGGTACAGGTTCATCATGAATTTGATCATCTTCAGACAGGTTTGGTTCACTAGGTTCCGAAGGTGAGTTTTGCAATTGTCCGGACAAGATTATTTGAATGGTTTGACTATCAGATTCTTGTTTTTGTTGCAACAATTTTAATTCTCTTTTGACTTCTTTGATTTCATGTTGAAGTTCAGAAGTTGTTGGAATTAAATTTTTTGATTTTTGTTGTCTTTTGAGAATCGTTGTCAAGTCATAATTGTTTGTTGGTTTCTTTGGAATGTTTGACTTTACAGGTTTTGGTGGTCCATCAAGTTCAATTGACTCCATTAATCTTTCAAGGTATTCTTTTTGTTTTAACGGATTTGGTATAAATTGAACTATATCTAGAACCATTTTTTGTTCTTTTGTTAAAACATTCATTTGTTTTTCTATATTTTCATCCTCTGGGTTAGAGGAGTAGTATGAAGAAGAAGAAGAGGTTATTATTTCATCTAATTCTAGATTTTCATTTTGTAATTCTTCCTCAGATTTCTCAACTAGGAAGTTTTGTATTTTTTCCCTAGTTTCATCGTCTATGTCTAGTTCTCTGATTTGTTTGTTTAATCTACATAATTTTTGTATATGTCCACTCTTTCCACATTTGTAACATTTAAAGTTGCTATTCCTGTTTCTATACCTCGGGTTTTTTGAAGAAGATACCGTAGGTTTCTTACCTTTGGGTTTTGATTTCTGATAATATGGTATTTGTTTTTGTTGTTGTGGAGCAGGTGAATATTTTTGTTTTGATTTCTTTGAGTGACTAGGTTTGCAATTTCCAGAGCATTTCTTTATCCTTGAAGTTCCTAGAATGTCGAATTGTTTGCAGAAAGATCCTAATTCTTGTTTTGTTTTGTTCATTTCCCATTTAAGATGTTTTTGCAATTTTAAATCTTGGCAGATTTTTAATCCTTCTTTTTTGGTGAAGCTAATTAATTCACCATAGGTAAATTTATTATAAGGAATTTGATTTCCATGGGCTTCTTTTATTTTGTTCCTAACCTTTTCATCTAATAGGGGTGGTAATCCAGCTAAGAATTTTTCTTTCCAAAATGGCTGGTTTGAATCTTCCCTAGGCATTACTCTGGTTAAGAAAGTATTTTTGTACCATTGGAAATCACTAAGTCTTTTGCATCTAAGGTTTGAAAGAAGTTCTGCGTTTTTATCCTTAAGGTGAGATGGGTCACCCACAAAATGCAAGGATATGGCAAGGATAAGGGATGCAACAACATTAGACATGGGTTCACCATTTTCAAAGATGATTTCATCATTTTCATTTAATTTAATGGCATCTAAAATTTGATTTTGTTCTTCCGAAGTTAAGTGGAAATCCCACCATCCTTTGAGTTGGCCTGAGAACCCTGCTATAAGGAGTTCTGCTATGGTTCTATCGGAAGTGCTCATTTGGGTTTTGTAGGCATTAGCAGCCATGGTCATTTGTTGTAACAGGTTTAAGATATGATATTCAGACAGTCCATCTATCTTCCATTCATATAATTATGAAGCTTTTAAGTTGGGTTGTACTAATTTATTGGGCCTAACTTCTAAACTGAGGTCAGGTGCCGTTTGTCTAGAGATTATGAATCTAGAGGTTGTTGGGTGATCTAGATGGGCTAAAACAGGTTCTTGTTCCCGGGCCTCGTCAGATTCTATTTGACTGATTTTTTTCAGTTTCATTTATCATATTTATTTGCAAATTTTGTTCAGGTGTGTCAGGGACCTGATTTTGGCTTGATGAAGTCGAGGGGACAATATGACCTAATCTTTCCTTTATTGCCCTAAAAAATTCATCTTTTTCTGATTTGATTGAAGCTTGGCTTGATTTTGATATTTCAAATGGTTTGAATACTGGCATTTTCTTTTGTTCTATTTTTTTATTTTCAGAAACTGTTTGAAGTGCCGGTAAAATGGTCTTTTGTATTTGTTTATCCAACTTGGTTAATTGAGTTCCAATTGTGTTTAAGTGGATGTTTGTATAATTGTTTTGAAGAATGATATTTTTAAAATTTTCTAGATCATCATCCTTAGGTAATCTAAGTGGTTTTAATTCCAGAGTAGTTTCTCCAGAAGTCATCTTGATATTTTGTAGAGGCGGGTGCTCTGTTTCAATAGTTCCCTTTTCTGTTTGCCATGTTTTTGTTTTGGTTCGAGTGGTTATGGGCTTCATTGATTTGAATGGTGATGATATACCATTGTTTGCTAATTCAATTTCCAACCAATTGAAAAACATTATTTTGACTTTATTTTCTTGCATAAATTTGTAATAATCTTCTTGGATTTCATGTCTTTCTTCCATGAGATTTTTGAAAAACAAATTTCTCTTTTTGGTGTTTTCTTTTGAATAGAAATCTCTTTTGAAGAATTCTTTGTCAATTATAAATTCTTTTTCAAGAACGTTTAATTGAGCGTTAGTTATATCAGACAGGCTGGGAGAATGCGGGGGTGATCCATTTTCATAATTTTGTTGTTCCGATTCTTCATCTTCTTGTTTTTTGTAATTTGCTTTAGGAATTCTAGTTTCATAATTTGCACACTTGGCAATATGCTTCGAGCCTTTCTTGACAATAACTCACAGCAGTGGGAGTCAACGTTGCCACATATTGAATTTGCTTATAACCGGACTTCCCACTCCACCACGGGTAAATCTCCTTTTGAAGTTGTTTACGGAATCAATCCTTTAACTCCCCTCGACCTCTCTCACATTCCCCCATCTCAATATGTGTCCTTGGGGGCTGACAAACGAGCCAAGATGATGAAAGAACTACATGAATCTGTGGCTAAACAGATTAACATACGAAATGAGGCCGTGGCGTCCTGAGTTAATCACCATAGAAAAAGGGTTGTCTTCCAGCCTGGGGATTTAGTTTGGATACACTTACGAAAGGATCATTTCCCCACCCATCGCAAGAGTAAGCTGGATGCAAGGGGGATGGCCCGTTTACTGTCTTGGAAAAGATCAATGACAATGCCTATAAAATAGACCTTCCTGATAAGTATGGCGCTATTAGCCCAACTTTTAATGTTTCTGACCTCTCTCCTTTTGATCACTTAGCGCAGGTTTCAGGGATGAAACCCTCTAAAGAAGGGGGGGATGATACGGACCGCACTTCATCAACTACTCCTCTCCTTTTACTTTTTGATAATCGAACCCTGTTGTCTCCTCACTCATATAATTCCACATTTTCCATCTTCAGGGTATGTTGGGATCCGAAGCCAGATTGAGGAGTGGAGGCAACGAGCGGGGGCGGAAGCACTTTTGAACTGTGTTTTTGTAATTAATTAAGCTTGAATGTGTAACATGTGTAATCATGGTTGGAACATTAATATTTTTGTAGGGTGTGTGTGTTTAGTGGCCGATGATGATTTTACCCTAATTTTTGGAAATCCCATTGATAGTCTCGGGTTAGGCGGAGTTGGTTATCAATGGCCGCCCCCGAGCCTAAATGAGTATGGGTAACTTAGTCTTGTTTCCCTATTTTCATTGGATTCAGGATCGGTATTATCCCGTTATAATCGCCTCTTGAATCTAATGAAAATAGGAGAATAGCGTTAACCTCCTTTTAAGCTAAGTTTGGGTTGAACCAAAACTTGAGCCCAGGCCCAAGTTTTGGCCCAATCGGCGGGTGACCCGTCGTGCCCTAGTTACCCACCTATTTAAGTCTTCTTCCTCCTTCGGGGAGCGCTGATCGCCTTTCTTTTGTTCCTCTCTTGGTGGCTCAACCATGTTTCTCTTTTTGCCCTGTCGATGACCGTTGCAGGTCACCATCGACGCACGTCCACCTTTGCCTGCCCCGGATATTGTCCCTGACACCAAATCTGAGGCCCTAGGTCAACTGTTTTCTCACCCTTTCCCTCTCCCCCTTCCTTTTGGTGCTCGATTCCCGTCATATATATCGGGCGGGGTTTGCTTGTAAAGGGAGAAGGTTTTTGGAATGAAATTTCTCGGGTTTTCCTACTAATTCGCACACAAATCCGTTGAAGTATCAACGTTTGATTCGGAGATTACTCGGATTCAACGGGAAACGAGTACGTTCCCGACCCCCGTTTAACGGATTGAGTACGATCCGGCTAGTCGGGTTCGTATTATTTATTTTAAAGGATTTGAATATTAAAAAACATTTATCAACACATAAAAAATATTTCCAAAGTCAATATATGATCATTTAATACATTTTGCATGCTAACACCAACTTTATTAAACATTACCAACAATTATAGTTAAATGAATATTTTTTCCTTTTCAAACTAAAATATCCATTTTCTATACTAAGGAACATAAACCTATTCATAACACAAACAATACTTTTTATGTCACAAGGACATGTTATTAACTTTATTATTGATAAGTTCATATTTTGACAAATTTTATACCCTTATGATCTTAGTTTTTAGTATTTTATTTAACTAATATAGGTGAATAATTATGGTTTTATACTTAAGTGGTAATAATTGCATAAATGTTATTATTTAAGCTAAAATGATATAAATTAAGTAAATTTATAATATAATATTATTTATTAATATTTATTTAATTTTATTTTGTAGGTATTATTTTTAAATAAAAGAAAATAAAAAAAATATTGGACCTTTGGACCAACGGCCCAAAGGCCAGGGATCGACGTAGCTGCTAGGAACCAAACGAGCTGCAGCAGGGTTGACGTGGGACGTACAAGAGGAGCCAAATAAAAGTCAAAGAAGAAAAAGAAACAAAAGGCTTGAACGAAAATAAAAAGAAGAGGGAGCGGCTGGACGAAGGGCTTATGTGGAAAGGGTAAGGTAGAGACGTAAAAAAGATGCCAGCGCATAGTATTAAAGGAGAGCCGCAGGCTAAGAAAAAAGAGAGGACGCAGAGAGATGAGCAGGAGTAGTAGGGCGGCAGAGCCGTAGAGAAAAGAAGGAGGGGGAGAGCCTTCAGAGGCTCTGACGCTGAGGGGTAGGCACAGAGGACGGAGCCACCAGGCATGAAGAAACAGGCCACAGGGAAGGAGAGGCACGGGGCAACCATAATTATCAATGTCGAGAAAGAAAAAAAGGAAAAGAATATTGCATAGAAAACCACGATCGAGAAGGAAGAAAATTAGAGGAAATTTGATATCGGTAGAATTTATTTCAGATAAAATTAATTTTTATCTGAATAAATTTTTGATCTTTATCTATAATTAATTTTGGTTATTTCTTTCTCTTATTTTAATTTATATTTTAGATATATATTTCTGTGTAATTAATTATATAATTATGGCTGGCTGATTATTTATTGTTAGGGAATAAATTGAAACCCTAGATTAGGATTTGAGATATAATTTTATTTTCTTTGTTTCGTGAGATTGTTCCTTGACTCTATTTTAATTGCTATCGTTTATATATATAATTCTGTCAAGTATAATTTATTTGGTGCATGCCTTGTTCTGATTTCCTCATAAGTGACAATATGTAGGATTATTTACCTGCTAGGTGGCCATATAAATATACTAGAATTTATATGTATAAATTGCAGCTAGGTTAGATAACAATTCACCTAATAGTTTTGTGATTCTAATCGAAGTAGTAAAACGTTTAGATACGTGTGGGTCAAGGAAAAGAAATACAGCTAGACATGCTTTGTGTACTAGTTTGGGTACTTAGATTGACAACCTTCCAATTATACTTAATGCATTAAATCTAGTTAAATATAGGAGCCGCTTGTTGCTGCTATACTGCTAGTATTTAATAGGGTTAATATTGACGCTTTGTCGTATTAATTAATTAAGGGAAGTAATAAAAGGTGTATGGACCTGGTTTTGGTGTACAACTTGGTCGATCTCATTCTCATGATTAAAATATGACTTAGAAATAAATATTATATTTCGACCTAATCTAGTGGTGGATTTTGATTTCCCTAACATATTTATCATATATGCGGTTTTCCATTATTTTTATTAGTAGTTTATTTTATTTTATTCATTCCTTTTATTATTTTTATTTTTATAACCCCCATTAGCTTTTTTCTTATTTATTTATTTATTTTGTGTTATTTAGGATTTTTATTTTTATTTATAGTTTTAGCTAGTTAAATAGAGGTAAGCCATCTCAATTTCCGGCCTAGAACGATACCCTTATTTACTAGTGCTACAATTGACAACAAGAGGGTTTAAATTGTGTACCGGCTATGACCACACCAATTATAGTTAAATGAATATTTTTTCCTTTTCAAACTAAAATATCCATTTTCTATACTAAGGAACATAAACCTATTCATAACACAAACAATACTTTTTATGTCATAAGGACATGTTATTATCTTGATTATCATCCATATAATTTTGATTTCTAGAATTCCTAACCAAATTTCCCATTTTACCATTATATTCTTAACATATCTCTCTCCCACCTTATGGCCTATTAGGTCTTTCACAAGTCACCAATCATTGTTATTCCACAATTTGAATATCAATGGAATGATTCTCATCTTTTTTACTCCCAATTTTTAGTTTTTTTATTATTATTTTTCAATAAGTGCCTCAAATATTATTTTTAGTATAACCTTTACCCTATTTAATCCAAATACCAACATATTATGTATCAAATTGAACCTAAATATATCAAAGACCATGATGAAATAATTAAAAATAGCAAAACCCAAACATAGAACCATCAAGGCCTAGTGGTTAAATAACCCATATATTACGTATACTTTATTTTTTATTCTTTCAATCCACATCATCACAAGATTAATAGTTTATCCACATACCATCCATTTTATGCTTTCCTACCAACATAATATGCCTCAAAACTTACTACAAGTTTCCATTTTCAACTTGAAACTCACATTTACATATATCCATATCAAACATATCAAAAGAACCATGGTTTTTCAACCAACCAACTCATATTTCTATTAAGAGCATATGTTAAAGCTAACCACCACAAATCATACTTCCTCAACCCTTTAGTATATTCCATAACATCTAGATATACCACGAAGAATATTTATAATCAACTTGCACACAAAAATATACATTATGTTTACATAAACCATACCCTCCTTAAAACCCAAAGTAAGCCATCTAATATGTCATCATGCTTGTTGTAAGAAGATAATTCTTACATTATTTTATTCTTAGCATTATAAAGCTCTCAAAAGTGTAGTAAACCACCCTTATCACACAAAACCATTAACCACAACAACCTTCCGTGAAATACTTTGGAAATTATAGAAAACACATGAAAACTATACTTCTTTTTTACTTAATCTAATTTAGAGAAATGAATATATTCCTACAAGTAATCAAAGAATACTTACCCATATGACTTGAGACCCCATTTAAAGTCCTTCAAAACTTCATAAATAATATGTATTATGATTTCTCTTAAATAGGTATAAGATGAAAAGCCTTGAAATGATAGGATGGCAAATATTTTTGGGTAAGGAAATGGAGAGGAAAATGGAAAAGGGGAGAAATAGAAAAGGAAGAGGTCAATGGTAGTTAAGGAGGAAAGAATGATAGGGTTAGAGTTAGATTAGACGAATTAGAAGATTATAAAAAATCTTGTATAGTTTTTCCTATCATGGTTGATGTAGGAGCGTCCATAGATCCTCAAGATGATAAAGATTTAGCATATTTGATTATGGAATCGATCACATTATTTATCTTTGATAATGATATTAATAATATGACTAACCTTAATGAGTTTAATTTAAGTCATTCTTGAAGGTATGTAACATATTTGAAGGAAGAATATAGAGTCATTTAAGATGTCAATGTATATAATATTTCATGTGTTATAAGATGTTATGAAGGGAGATATTATACAAGAAAGTCAACTCCATAAGTCAAGAGACCTAGTCAGCATTTCAAGTCAACATCATTATTTGTTTTAATTATGGATCTTGTTAATTGTTTTCATGTACTAATTAGCTTAATTTCTTTGTAATAGTATTCATTGATTCATGTATTATATAGGATATAATTACATTGTTAATACTAGTTTATGTGTTAGTTAGTCGTGTGTGTGTTTGTGTGTATCATGCGGCTAAATTAGTGAGCTAGTTATCAATGTAAGACTTCTTATATAAGCATGGTGTCAGCATAATTATAGCATGTGGTTGAATATATTAAAATCTAATGCAAGTATTACACTTGGCTAATCCTCACTTTTGTGATTGAATAATCCTACCTAAGAATACTTGGAGTAATTTTAGATGGGGTGACATTCAAAGGTTGAATTTCTCCTTTTGAATTCTTTATCAATTTTTGCTTGAATATCATCTTTCCTTCTTCTCCATAGAAGTTTTCGATCCTTCACCTTCTATCCTTCATTCAAATCTTCCAAAACCGTTAGAAGACTCATGCCACTAGTTATTAGATAAGCTCTTATAAAGTGTGTATAGAAGTGTAGGAACGTTAGTGAGAATGAGAGATAAGTATGTGAGATTAGTGCAGATTAAATGGATAGGATGGTGGGTTATACTTGAGGGATTTGAGAGGTTGGGAAGGTATCATTTGAGGGAAATGTGCTACTCTAAAATGAGAGGGAGGATGGGTATAGTGTGAGGTGAAGGAGAAAGTAAAAGAATAGAGGGGAGGTAGATTAGAGGGATATATTTGTGCCTAAGATATTAATGAATGAAAATTATGAGAATATTTTGCAATGATTAGAAAGTATCCTCATGTGGGATTTTATGACAAGGTTCACGTACTAGGGTTGGTTAAGAGAGGAGGGGAAATATTACAGGTAATCATGATGAGATCCTGAGGGGATATGGTCATAATAATGGAAGATTTAGAGAATATATCACAATGATTATACAATATAATTATGAACATGTCATTCCCCAATGAATATGAATAACACCAATGGTAAGAGCCAAAATTAACCTCCTATATTTAATCGAGTTTAAATCAAACATCAAAAAGTTTAGATAAGATTTGAATCTGAAAGATACATTTCAATAAATAATTACATTTGGATATAATCGAATAAATTCTAAAAATAATAAAAACTAAAACACACCATTTTTAGTTGACTAATCAATCAAAAATATTAAAATACAATGATCTTCAAAGTTTTGTAAAATTTAAATGGTTTAAAGAGTCAAATCAAAACCCAAAACATATAAAAGGGTAAAAAACATAAAATAAAAAAAATCTCTAAAATTAATAAAAAAATTTGTGAGATGTTAAAAGTATCATTTTAATGTCACATGTAAGTTTTTGTTAATTCTATTTAAGAAAAGTTTATTAGATAAGTTCTCAAAGGTATACAGGAAAATGTAAAAAAAAAAAGAAATAAAATTTTGAAATATAAAACTTATCAAATTAACATTTAGAATAAATTGGAACAAAAAAAATATAATTTCCATGACCATTTGATTAAAAATAATGAAATTTTGATCAGAGGCTCCTAGACATACATAATGGTTTTTTTTTTTGCAATGTGCGGTAAAAGAGTGTGTCTAAGCATAAAATAGAAAGTTCAATTATGAAATTTATCTCAAGTGTCTCAAATAATAAATAAGAAATCCGAAGGAATGATAAAAACTATTATTTACAATTCAGAGAAAATCATTAGAAGTATCATAGGTTTAAATGAACTTGAATAATTTTAGTAGAGTTTAAAATCACTACTAGGGTTTTAGAAAGTTTTAAAAGTGATTTACGTCAACAATATTTGTTATTTAGAAATCTCAAGGGTTTTACTTTTACAAAATAATTTTTTTTATAAAAATCTAACTTAAATAAAGGGTGTGAAAAGTGGGGTGTTAAAGTTTAGATGAATAAAGTATTTGTTATCTATTTAGGCATCTTTAGCTTCCATATGTGTCTCAAGGATGAAACTCATACTAGGCCTCTTGCTAAGCTCATGAAAGTTGAAGATGTCAAGATAGATAACAAATATTCAAAGTAGTTGATCAAAGTTACTAGTAGGCTTAATATTGTGAGTTTTCTTTTCTTTTTTATATAATTATTGATATAAATAGATGAATGATGCATGTAAATATAACATAAACTATTTCAATTTTACAAATTTTGAAATTTATGCCTTGATAAAATTGTATATTATTTGTGAATGACATATATTTGCGATCACCGCCTTGTTAAAATGTATGTTTACTTATTTATTTGATGATTTCATGCAAGCATTATATTTGAGGGTCATGATAAAGATGTTAAGCTCATGAATTCACAAGAAAGTTTTTGTTATCTAGCTTAGTCTCTTCATTTCACATTTTAGAACTCCTACCTAATCCATGAAAAATAGAGAGACCAAGTTGAAAACAATGACATTCTTTTATATTCAATGCCTTATTAAAAAGTATGTCTATTTCTATATTGTTTGGTTTATTTTTATCATTGATATAAGTAGGTGATATAAATATAAAATATCATATAAATTAATTTATGGTATGACTGACTAGTTGATATATATGTATACTAGATGTTAATTATGAGTGGCTAGTTAGTGTAAATATATAGTGCAAAATTTAAATTTTGAGATATGACATATGATAATGATGCTAGTATATCAATAGAACATGTATGTAAGTTTTTGTGTGTTGGGAATTATGAATAGTGTAGAAACAACAATCAAAATTAAGATATATATATATATATAGATGGTGGTTTTACATCATCATCTAGATTAAACTACCATCTATAATAGGTGAAAATTTTATATAATCATTGTTGTCTTTTCTATAGTAGGATTAAAATGAAGACAAAAAAAAAGAAGAAGAGATATTTGACCCAATTATGAGTTAAAACCATCAGCAATAATTTCTCATGGACGACAATTTTAACACAGTAATGCTATATATTCAAATTTTAAACTCAAACCAAAGCCTAATTTTTTTCTAAATATATATATGTATTAATACATTAATTTTAATTTTTATTAATAATTAAGTGACATAAACTAATAATAATACACTATAAAAGAAAATTATGGTATAAAAGTATAATAAACTTATTATTAGTATTATTTCTATTATAATCATCATTATTATTGTTATTATAATATAAAAATTTACATTTTTTTGTGCCTAGTTATTTTATTTTATATTATTATTAGTTTGTATTGCTTAATTATTGATACAAAATAAAATTAATGTATTAATATATGTATTTTTAATAAAATTCAGTTTTTTATTTAAATTTAAAATTTAGGTGGATAGAATTATTTATTTTAAGGCATAACTATCCTCTAGTGTCTTCTATATGTGGTCTCTTTTTTAACTTCGTATTCTATTATAGACCGTTGTGTTTGTCCATTATACCCAAAATGACGGTTGTTTATTGCCATTTCTTCTATTTCCCATTGTCATCTATAGCTCTATTTATACCGTGACAACTTGTTTGGTTGGAGGGAAGAAAATTGTGGGAATGAGAATTAGAGGAGGGAATTAAATATTCTATTGTTTGTTTTGAGGGAGTGGGAATTAAAATGGGATTGGGAATGAGATTTAAAGGTGCCAATTCCCATCAATTTATTCCTAGGGGGGAGGTGGTATTAAAAGGATGGGAATGAGAATATAAGATAAAATTACCAAAATAACCTTACATTATTATATATAAAATTATATTAATAATATTAATTATAATAATTTTGATGATGATTATCTTTATAATAATTTTAATTTTCAAACTCCCATTCCCATTTACTAAATGGACTGCTATAACTGTATTATAGTTATTATTATAATTATTATCTTTATTATAATTCTAATTATAATAATAATTAATTATAATTAAAAATATAATTATAATTATAATAAAGATAATAATAATAATAATAATAATAATAATAATAATAATAATAATAATAATAATTACTATTATCTTATCTGATCGGATTGGATCGGATATGATATTATATGATCTATTATGAGAAAAACAAGGTCGAATAATGGAAAAATAAAATAATAATTGGTTATATATATGTATATATATATATCTATACACAAAACTATAAATATTATAAATATAAGAAGGATATTTTTGTAAATATATAATTATATTTCCAATCCCAATCCTACGTACCAAACACAGATAACTTTTATTCCCAAGTTATTCCCAAATTAATCCCATCAGATACCAAACATGGGAATGTGACTAAATAAATTAATTTCCACTTCTTAATTCCCATTCCCATTCCTATTTACCAAACGGGCTATGAGTGCACCTGAGGTACGCTATCATCCACATGAGCAGGTACCTCGCCTTAGTCCTTCATGCCCTCCCTCACCATACTTCTCTTGTTGGGTTGTTTTGTGCAGCTTGTTGTTGCTTTGACAAACACTAATTTGTAAGGATTCCTGACTTCTATTTATCAGGGCAATACTTCAGCTACGACTCATACACAATTGGCTGCTTCATGGGTGTTTTTTTCCCATGGGTTTTGATCTTCACGTAAGCAAGTAATGAACGATGCATTTCTACTTCAACCATCACCGGAACATAAGATATACGGTCCTTGCTCGCTGTCATTCCATCCATACCTATAGGCCTCTTGACATAAGTGGCAATTTTTCTCATTGAATTTATCGGCCACATATGCAATAACAGGGTAGGCAATTTGACCTACATATGCACATACTGAATTTCCTATCGATCAAAAAACAAACTCATTGTGCCACTTCTTCAGTAGCAAAAGGTTTACCTAAGATCGATCGATGAGCTTGCTGAAGGATGGTATGGCAATCAGGCTCCGATTGGAATTTGGAATACATAGTATGCATCCTCAAGAACAAGGACACGTGACATGGTAACATGGGACCTATGGCTCTTTACAAAGTACTGGAAACAAAGTCCACGCACATAAAAAACTAATCCCTCATAATGAGTATGTCATTGATGTGCTTCAATTTTCGATTTCCGTCATCTAGAATAGCCATAACAAAAAACTATGCTGAATCTTTAGAGCCGTATAAGCAAATGGATAAGAGAATCAACACTGCAATTACTTGGTAGCTTGTCTCTCCATGTAATGGTCAGAGGTGGCGTCTCGGCGGCTCATGTAACCTTCGATGACATCTTGAAGGACGTTTCTGGAGTAGATATCAATTCGAAAGGCCGCTGATCGATAACATCCGGTCGCACACTACGATCCAATTTCTCTATCGACGATCCTTCCTCTACCAAGGTGATACGTGTCCTCAGAGTCTAGAAGGTACACGTCAGCAACAGAGTTAACCATCAATGGTTGTTAAGGTCCACAGGAGATGCGATGGCTTGTGTTCCAGTTGATTCTCTCTTGTTATTCCACTCCAACAAAATTGTAATAGTCGAGGAGTTAGTTATGCTGAGTCAGGAACAATCCAAAATTCTTTCTCTCATGTATTTAACAGACATTGTATTCGATCGGGGGGTGTGACTAACATTATCTACATTTCTCTCTAGTTATTCATCTATCTGTCTATTTCATTTTGCTATACTATTAATCTTCGAAGCTCATTCTCTGTCTGAGTTTCCTGGGTTTTGGTGAATTGTTTTCCTAGTTTGCATCATTGGTATCAGAGCCACAATCGGGCAATGGCTGACAGAACTAGAATGGTGGAGCTGCGGAAGGAAGTTGACCAACTCAAGGGTTCACTGGAGAGTTCTATGGAGGAATGGAAGGCTTCAATGCAACAAGAAATGCGGAAGTTGATTCTCGAGTCTCAACAAGAAACAATGGCCAAAATTCAAGCTATATTTTCATAGGGGTCAACATACGGGAATGCCATTCAGGTAAATCCTAACTCCACATCAGGAACTACTCAACCTACACCCACCGCATCCCCAGTCAACACTAGTTTACCCACCCCTGTACCTCATCCAGCCAATATGACCCCCTCAATTACTCCCATTAACAACAATGCCCAAATTCCCTATCAAATTCCCAACAGGCTTACCCATGTAGATTTCCCCAAATTTGATGGAGAAGATGTTCAAGGGTGGCTATTCAAGGTTGAACAATTTTTTGAAATGGATAACACCCTCGACCATGCTAAGGTCAAGTTGGCAGCCATTCACCTCGAAGACAAAGCATTACAGTGGCATCAAGCTTTTGTCAAAACAAGACCCCATCCAACATATCTAACCTGGAATGAGTATGTGGAGTCCATCACTGCCAGATTTGGCACCTCCCCTTAAGATGATCCCATGGCCGAAATCACCAACTTGAAGCAGGGAGCTAGTCTAATGGATTACCATGCGAAGTTTGATTCTCTCTTGAATCAAGTTAACTTGCCAGAAGAATACGCCATCAACTGTTATTTGGGAGGATTGCAATCAACTATGCAAAATCAAGTTAGGATGTTTAAACCTCAGACCCTGGGACATTCTTATGCCCTATCCAAAATTCAACACGCAGCTTTGCAACTTCAAGCCAAGGAAACTAAGATACAAGCCAAACCACCCACCTTGCCGCCCTCCCCAAAAACACTACCCAACTCTACTAATAATTTGACAACAGACAGATCAGCTCTTATTAGAAGATCCCAGACATTGTCCCAAGAAGAGATGGATGCCAAAAGAGCCTGAAATGACTGTTTCTGGTGTTCAGAAAAAATTTTCCCAGGTCAAAAATGTGCTAAGAAGTAGCTCTTTATGATTGAAATAGTAGACAAGCAAGAAGACAAGGAGAATGAAGAAGAATTAAAGATGGAGGAGCAGCTGGGAGTAGACACGCCTCATATCTCCTTCCATGCCCTCAGTGGTCTCACCACTTACCACACAATGCGAGTCACTGACTATATTAAGAAGAAGGTCATCAGCGTGCTTATTGATAGTGGGAGTACCCACAATTTTTTAGACCTACATATAGCTAAACAAGTAGGCTGCAAGCTAACTCCGAATCAACCTCTCACTGTTGCTGTGGTTGATGGAGGTGAGATACACATCTCATATATATGTAAGGGCCTAACATGGAAGTTGTCGGAGCATGAATTCACGAGACATGTTATGGCATTACCACTCAGGGGTTGTGAGATGGTACTAGGAGTACAATGGCTGAGCACCCTTGGTGCTATAACTTGGGATTTCCAACAACTAAGCATGGAATTCAAAGTGAAGGGCAGAAGAGTGGTACTGTGTGGTGCTCAAGGATTGAAGACCAAAAATCTGAAAGGTAAGAATCTAGATAAGGCAATGGGCAACAGCTCTGAGCTTGGTGTGGTGTAGTTGTGTGCCTTATAGCTTTATGGTGAGGATAAGATGACTCTTACCCATCTAACAACACATACCTCCCACCCCACACCCACTGAACTGACTGAGTTGTAGATGCTTATGAGCAACTACTCTGAGGTTTTTGAAGTACCTCAAGGGCTACCCCCGGCCAGAAACCATGATCACCAGATAGTGCTAAAGCAAGGGTCCAATCCCATTAATTTGAGGCCATACTGCTATTCTTCAACTTAGAAGGATATAATTGAAAAACTTATCCAGGAGATGCTACAGTCCAGTATTATAAGGCCTAGCACCAGCCCTTACTCTTCTCCAATGGTGTTGGTCAAGAAAAAGGACAATAGTTGGAGGCTTTGTGTTGACTATAGGGAGCTTAATAAGTAGACAGTGAAGAATAAGTTCCCTATACCTGTGATAGAAGAGCTATTGGAAGAATTACATGGTGCCCAGTACTATTCTAAGATAGACCTTAGATCAGGCTATCATCATATATGAATGAAGTCTGACGATGCTTATAAAACAGCCTTCAAAACACATGAAGGGCATTATGAGTATTTAGTTATGCCATTCGGCTTAACCAATGCCCCCTCAACTTTTCAATCCTTTATGAATGATGTATTCAAATCCTATTTGCGGAAATTCATTCTTGTGTTTTTTGATGACATACTAGTTTATAGTCAGAGTTGGGAGGCACACTTGCATCATTTGGAGCTTACTTTTGAACTGCTGAAACAACATCAACTTTTTGCCAAAGAAAGCAAGTGTATTTTTGGGGCAACTCACATTGAGTACTTGGGCCACATCATATCCATTTAGGGGGTATCTACTGACCCAAAAAAGGTTAAAGCAATACAATCATGGCCTTTACCTATCAACCTAACCCAACTTAGGGGATTTTTAGGGTTGGCAGGTTATTATCAGAGGTTCGTCAGGAGTTATGGGGTTATAAGCAAAGCACTCACAGATATGCTGCAGAAAAACAACTTTCAATGGTCAGAACAAGCACGGACAACCTTTGAGGAGCTCAAAATAGCACTGACCACAGCACCAGTGCTGTCATTACCTGACTTCTCTAAGGAATTTTTTATTTAAATAGATGCCTCAAACATGGAAATGGGAGCAGTACTGATCCAAGAGGGACACCCCTTAGTCTACATCAGCAAGTCCTTTTCCCCGAGACACCAAGATTTATCAGTGTATGAGAAAGAAATGTTGGATGTCCTACTTGCAGTAGATAAATGGAAGCATTATCTCAGAGGGAGACATTTTAAGATTAAAATGGATCATGAGCCTCTCAAGTATCTACACGACCAAAAAATCAACACTTCATTTCAGCACATGTGGTTAGCCCAGTTGATGCCTTACGACTATGAAATTGTGTACAAAAAGGGCAAGGAGAACTTGGCAGCTGATGCACTCTCCAAGATGCATGGTTCTAAAATATTTGTCATGGTTGTTTCCACTCCTCAATCAGATATGTTGGCACAAATTCAATCTAGTTGGGCACAAGACACTCAATTGCAGAATATCATTTCCAAATTGATGCAGGCTCCTGATTCTGTACACCATTATGAGTTTTCTCAGGGACTACTAAGGAGAAAGGGTAAGTTGGTGGTGGGGAAAGAGGCAGCTTTATAGAAAAAACTGATAGGGTTATACCATGATCAACCCATAGGTGGCCATTCTGGAGTAGTAGCAACTATTAATAGGTTATCTTCCTTATTCTTCTAGAAAGGCATCAAGAAGAAGGTTAGGGAGTACATTAGGAACTGTGATATCTGCCAGAGGAATAAGTATGAAACAATTCCCAGGCCGGGCTTACTACAACCTCTCCCAATACCCAACACAGTTTGGTTAGACATAAATGTGGATTTCATTGAAGGGTTACCCAAATCACAAGGCATTGATGTGATCTTGGTGGTGATAGTTGACCGGCTGAGCAAATATGCTCACTTCATTGCTCTAATCCACCCTTATACAACCGCAACAGTTGCCGAGAAGTTCCTGGACACAGTTTATAGGCTTCATGGGCTACCACAAAGCATAACCAGTGATAGGGATCCCATCTTCATCAGCACATTCTGGTAGGAATTGTTCAAACAACAGGGTGTTCAGTTATAGCTCTCCTCGGCCTATCATCCCCAAAAGGATGGGTAGACTGAGGTGTTGAATAGGTGCCTTGAGACTTACTTGAGATGCATGACGGGTGACATACCCTCTAACAGGTGTAGATGGTTACCCCTGGCTGAATTTTGGTACAACACTACGTACCATTCAGCCACTCACACTACTCCTTATGAAGTTCTTTATGGGAAAACCCCTCCCATACATCTTCCTTACTTCCCTAGTGACTCTAAGGTGGATGCAGTGGACAGAACCCTTACTACTCGAGAGAATGCATTACAGCTACTCAAATCTCACCTCACTAGAGCTCAAACTCGAATGAAAAAGATGGCTGATCAACATCGATCTGAGAGGGAATTCTCTGTAGGTGATTGGGTGTATGTTAAACTCCAACCTTATAGACAACAGTCTTAAGACCATCGAGCCATGAACAAGCTCTCCCCTAGGTATTATGGCCCATATCAGATCTTGGACAAGGTGGGATCTGTGGCATACAAACTGTCCTTACCTGGTCATTCTACTGTCCACCCTACGTTCCATGTGTCTCTACTAAAAAGAAAGCATGGCCATCATCCTGTCTATTCTCACCTTCCACCTTATAACATCAACTTGGATATGTTATATGAACTAGAGGCCATATTGGACAGACGTTTTGTTAAGAGAGGCAACACAGCTGCAACACAAGTTTTGGTGAAGTGGTCAAATAGGTCCGAAGATGATGCTACTTGGGAATTCTATTATGACCTGTTAGAGAAGTTCCCTCATTTTGACCCTTGTGGTCAAGGGTCGTCTAGGATAGGGAGTGTTGATACGTGTCCTCAGAGTCTGGAAGGTACACGTCAGTAGCAGAATTAACCATCGATGGTTGTTAAGGTCCACAGGAGATGCGATGGCTTGTGTTCCAATTGATTCTCTCTTGTTATTCCACTCCAAAAGAATTATAATAGTCGAGGAGTTAGTTATGCTGAGTCAGGAACAATCCATAATTCTTTCTCTTATGTATTTAGCAGACACTGTATTCGATCGAGGGGTTGTGACGAACATTATCTACATTTCTCTCTGATTATTCATCTATCTGTCTGTTTCATTTTGCTATACCATTAATCTTCGAAGCTCATTCTCTATCTGAGTTTCCTGGGTTTTGGTGAATTGTTTTCCTAATTTGCATCACAAGGTTTCTGCTAGTCCTTATACATTAGATCTTGCCGTCGACAAATCACTCACCACCATCGCAGGGGTTTTGGCCATCGTTAATACCTTGCGATGCCTTGTCATGGAGTAAATGGGCGAGGAGGTTGAGTTCTCTATGCTATTAAACCACCGATACTTTTTTAGGCTAGTACATGGGGGAGGGGGAAACATTGCCTGGAAGGACGGGGAATCGAACCATTGGCGGTCATATGAAGGCAAGGAGCCCTCAAGCTCCACTACTATTGAGTCAATCTGATTATGCCCTAACCATCCATATTTTGAGTTAAATGGATATAGATTTCTTATAAACAAAATTATAATAACATTTTTTAGGGATTATATTTTTTGCAATAAATGAATTTGAATTACCCACAAAACGGTAATACTAATACAGTCATATTACTTTTTACTAGACACCATGGTTATAATAATATTTATATTTTGAAGATATAAAATCAAACATATTTCTTTATAATCTGGAAAAAAATAGGCGGCGTAAACACATGTGCGTGGATAATAAAAATAAAATTTAGGTCTCCTACTTAGCATTAAAGATCAATAACTATCTACATTATGATGTCTTATGAAGAAACTATACACAATATTATACTTTGATAGATATCATTATTAAATGTAGAATTTCAAATACACAACTCTTTAACTTCCCAATAGTAAAAGAGATAATTTACATCCTAATAGGTTACTACTAGTAATAGGAATCCTTAGGATGGTAACAATTTTATAATTAAATTAAAGTTTGTTTTAAAAATAACACAAAATGGGAATTACAAATGCACATCTTGCATACATGAATACACATCTTTCATGAACTAATATACATTTTTTATGGTAAAATATGCATCCTCTTCAAAATATGGTGGACATGATGGTATTTTTTTATATAACTTTATTAAATTTTATTTTAAAGTAATACAAAACTTTGAGATAAAAATATACATCTTTATTAGTAATAATACACATCTTATCTAAAAAAAATGCATATTTTATCCAACAAAATACACATATTATGAATATAAATATATATTATTTATATATAAAATAAAAAATGATGAATACATATATGATAAATACATATATATATATATATAAACAAATACACATCTCTTAGAAATAAATACGTATCTTATAAAGGTAAATGCATATTTTATATTAATAAATGTATATTTTATAGTAATAAATACATATTTTATAGTGATAAATATGTCTTATATTGGTAATAGGTATATTATAAATGTATATCATATACAAAGAAATGTATATTCTTTTATAAATAGATACTCATTTTACTCAAAAAAAATATCATTTACAAAAATGTGAGATGCACCCCCACCCAGCTTCTGTTCCCCTTTCCACTGCTACTGCTATTATAGTAAGAGCTCCCTACCCACAATACTTTAGGAAATTGCTATCGGACGACTTTGAAGAAGTTTGTTGTTGGTAACCTTGTTAAAGTGAAAGCTTCGAACAAGCTATCATCTACAAAGTTCGCAGCCCCGAAATGCTCACACCTCATTTCTCCCTCTTGGTATCTGCATGTGGACTTGGTTTCCGGATTTGTTCACCAAGAGTTTATTGTTTCAATCATAGAAAAATATGACAAAACAACAAAAATAGGCAGTGGAGTTGAGATTGGATTATTGAATTGATGGCATCCTCTGATTTCTTCGTCCATCGATTGATTTAAAAAAAATTGAAGTCATTTAAAATTATGACTGAAGAAATGAACGACGTAGTAGATCCGACCTTCATCAACCGATAGCAAGAAGAGGCAAGGACCTTCATGAACAAGAGTAACCCGATGAACTCGAGGATTATTCAGTGACTGTCTCTGATTACGAGTAGCAGGAGGCAAGGACGACGATGAGTGAGACGAAAACGAGAAACGAGAGCAGACGGAGCAAGTCTTTTAATTGAAAACTCGTTCGCAACTTACAACGTTAACTTTTAATTTGGTGGTCCCAAAAATATCCTGTTAATAGTATTAGGACGCAATTTGAGTTCTGACCGTTTCTTAGAAGTTAGAACTACAAAACCACCGCAAAAGTGCGGTTTTAATCGATTATATTAACTTGTAGATGCTGAGGTAAACTAGCTTCAGACGGAATTTTCTGTAACATAATTCGGACATATGTCATTCCCAATATACGGACTTTCAACGTTACAATCCTAGCGGAATAGAGGACGTATGCAGCTACTACACAACCTTAAATGGCTTTTGTTTCCTTCCATGCTCGTTCATGAATCGTGACTAGGCAGATTCCAAACACAGAAACACTTGTAAACTATTGATGTTCTCAAAATTCAGATATATAACCAGAATCGTCAAAATCAATACCATCATTGCGTCAAAAAAACTTGATATTATAAGATTAGACTCTTCCAATAGATCGACGACAAACAAAACCCCACGTGCCTGTAGGCATACTGCAAATGCTCTTTGAACTTCATAACAAAAGATAACTTTATCATGCAAGGGTCGACATCCCACAGCAATCCTATGAAGACAGCATGGACCAACTTCTGGAAGCAATAGCAACACTACTGGAAACCAGAACCACCAGGTGCAGCACCAGGTGCCCCACCACCATAACCGCCAGCACCACGGCCAAATCCAGGCCTTCTACCAGCTCCCTGCAGATGCAACAGCAATAAATTATGTACGTGTTATATCAATGGAGAAACTATTTTGCCTTTTTCAGTGTTTGAAAAGATAATCCTGGGGCGCAAGGTGACGGGTGTCCCCTTTTTTTTTTTTCAATCATCGACACTGGGAAGACACTGCTAAGGTGCACTACGGCACACAAGGCTCGTTACTAAAAATTTTTAGCTTAATATGCGGTAATTAGTAAATGGAGGAATAAAAAGTTATACGAAGACCAATAGCCATAACTTTGAATGGAAAAAGAAAAAAAGGTTCTGTAGAGTAAGAACTTTGACTAGCTGTATTTAAGCACTATTTTTTTATAGATACAATAACTAAATCTGACAATGGGAAGAAAAGATAGGGGAAAGAGGATATGGTAAGCCCAGTAGAAAATTAGGATCGGAAAAGGAAAGGAAAACATCTACTACAGAGAAGGAAAGAAAATATCACTTATTTTTAGAAAGATCATAAGCAATATTAAACTGGACAATTTTGGTACCTCACTTCTCCCTGTACCTAGTGCTTAGGCTCTAGGACCCTTATCTTCTAGTTGTGTCTTGGGCCTTTTCAAACATTGGCCTTTCCAACAAAAATAATTTGCATCTGTATTCCAATAGGTGCTGTAAAGCACAAATTTCATGCTGAAAAATGTAACTGAAGAGTCTATATAGCAATTTTTTTAGCTGACCAAATATCTGATCTGTCTATCACATAACTAAACAAGCCATACAAGGGAGCAAAAATTATACAGACTTCTGCCAACACATAAAACAAAAAGCCCTTCACCTCAACCCTATCCAAAATTCACAGCTCAGCTGGAATAGGGATAATTCATTATAGTCAATGTCTCAGTAATAATGAAAGAATAAGCTGAGATCTTAACGATTCAGTGTATCCATGGTTGATCAAGCTTTCTTCCCTTGGATAAAATTTGACTTTATGGTCAAAAGTGATTGCACTGACATTTGGCTTCAATTATGGGCAGAGCCAATTGTGATGACTAAGATGGCTTTCCCGAGGGAACCCTATCAGATGTTGTACCTTACCTTTCTCTCTGAAAATTACTCTTTTATCTAAGCACAGTGCTGACCTAACATGAAAACAAAAGAAAAAGAACTGCAGAAACTCACACTAAATGAAGGCTGGAAGTCTGCTGGAGCTCCACCCTTCTCACCACCAAACTCACCAGGAGGTCCACCACGAGGACCACCACGGTATCCATCACGGTCACCAAATCTTGGACGATCCCCATCAAATCTTGGAGGGCCACTGCAATTTCAAGTTACCAACAAAATATCAGCTACAGTTTGAGTTGCACAAACAATAAAACCCTATCCATAACCTCATCAAGCGAGCTGCAAATACCGTGGGCGATCTCCAGATGGGCCACCCATGGGACGAGCAACAGGCTTCTTCTTCAAGGTGGCTGGTACAATCTCGGATGGGAGATTGAGGTAGGTTCTCAAGAACTCAATACCATCATTTGTAAGGTACCAGTAATAATGCATCCATGCAAAAGTCTCTCGAACATACTCCTTTGATTTGAAGCTCTGCATAAGCTTAATAACATGCAGATTTGGGACATCAATCTCGGGATGCTTTGCAAGGTTGTAGTCCTTCTTTGCATAGCAAACACCCTCTAAATTTGCATAAGATAAATTATGAGTACATAACAGACTGGACACATACACTATATACAAATGGATAAGGAAGGGGCAACGACTAGGGACTAGTAACTAGAGAATAGAGATCATGATGGTAATGGATAGGTCTTAAAACCAAACATGTAAGAAAACGAATAAATTTCTGAGGGCCACGGATAGCATATGAAATATCCAGAACAGTCAACCATGTTATCCTAGTTCTAAGTCCTTTCATCCTTCTGTTTCCATTTTATATAGAGAGATTGCCACTTCCAGCAGCCTTCACACACAGCCCACCACATTGCTAAGCAGATCCTGCACATTCAGGCATAACTTACATTCTTTATGAAAACTACAGCAGAACAGCTTCACATTCAGAAATCTAATTGGTTATTAATAAACAGCTACAGGGCTAGAGATCCAAGATTGCAAGCGACGATGGGCTAAGAACCAAAACATCCAAGAAAGGAATCAGTTTTGTCCGATTATACATACAGTACAGCCACCCAAGTTCTACTAGTTACAATTTCCTTCGTTCTTCTATTCCATTTTACAGATGAAGATTGTGAACTCTAACAGCCTTAACACAAAAACAACCTACTCGTAAATTCAAACACATTCATTAGTTTATGTTAATTCTTCATTGAAGCGGCAGAGAAACATCTCCGCATTCAGAACCCCAATTATCTATTCTTAAATGCTAGATTGAACTAACAGGTACATCTACTATCTTTCTATATAAGATAGCTCACGTAACAAGCCTGGCCAGCTTAATAACACGATACAAGTAGGGCTAACCCTTAGCAAGTAAAGATCATGAAATATGCAAGAACATAAAAATAGATAAACAGAGCTCAAACGCCACGGCCATAAACCAATTTTACACTAGACGGTGTAGCCAAGCAAACAATCATCTATGCAATAAACATGACAAGAGGAAAACCTTGGAAGAGGTATTTGCAGATCTCTCTTCGGTTCTTTTCCGAAATAATCTGATGACGAGAAACAAACAAAAACGTCAATTTGAGAATAAGAACAAAGGAATCAATAGAGAAATCAAATACAAAAAGCGAGTACCATGGCTACTGTTTAAGATAGGAGATTATTCTTCTAAGCGCGGCAAGGGAAAAGGAAAGTGGGGTGTTAAAACCCTACTAGAAATATGTAAGTCCAAATGGGCCGGACTCCTCTTCGGGTTGGACATTTTATTTTATTTTATTTTTTATTTCTTTGAGTAAGCGTGTTTGCACTTTGCACCGTTTGGCATACATACAATGATACAAAGTAGTAATTATTTATCCTTATCAAAAAAAAAAAAGGAAAGTAGTAATTATTTATTCTATTACACATGAATATTTATTTTAATTGAAGCCCTCCTCTGATTGGTATGGTCTGGAGATGTATTCGATAACCAGCACTAGCGGCAGCATCAGTTGTTGCTCCTCCCTCTCCCCGTCTCTCGACTTACTCCATGCTCGAACTCGTCTTCTGAAATCAAGCGATGCTGCTTTCACCACTACATCCACCATCAACAACACGATTTGCCGTAGCTTTTCACGGATCAGGTTCTTTACTCCACTGATACTCTTTAAACCTAGAATTTATTCAAATAACAGTTGCGGCGCCACTAATAACTCAGAATTCGAGCGAGAAGAATCTCGATGGCTGCGGGAAGAGCATCGTTGGCTGCGGGAGGAGCAGCGCTGGCTCCGCGAAGAGGCCCGATGGAATGCCGAACGCGACGCATTCCTGCGTGAAATCTCTCAACTCAGAACCAAAATTCAAGAATTAGAGTCAGAGGGCCGTAATTCCACATCCTCCTCTGTAGCGGAAGGCCTTTTGTCCAGAGTTACGTCTCTTTTGCAGGTCCTAAATTTGAATACCAGACACGGGCCTGAAACTGCTGCCGGCGATGGTGATGGTAACGGTGTCGTTGACTATGGCGTCGAGTTTAATCGGATTGTGAAGACCGGAGCGAGTGTGAAGCCGGTAATGTTTGCTGAGAACGAAGATGTGAAAGAAGAAAAAAATGAGGTTGTTGTACCAAAAGAGGAAGCGAAGACGAAGAAGACAATCGAGGGGGGGAAGGCGTTGAGGGTGGGATCCGAAGGCGAAGATGTCCGACTGATGCAGGAAGCATTACAGAGCTTGGGGTTTTATTCAGGTGAGGAAGAAATGGAGTACTCAAGTTTCTCCACCGGGACTGAACGTGCAGTGAAAACTTGGCAAGCCTCATTAGGTGTCCGTGAAAATGGTATCATGACTGCAGAGCTCCTGGAGAGATTGTATACGACAAAACTAGTTGAGAATTACCAGGAAGATGATGCAACCGGAGCTCCTGCTGCTTCTGTTACTGAAGTTGCGGAGGTGCATGGGACTGTAGTAGATGAAAGAATTGCTGAAGTAGAAATACCTAAACCGCGAGTTTTCCTTCTGGGCGAGAATAGGTGGGAGGAACCCTCCAGGCTCACTGACAAAGACAAAAAGGGCCAAAGCATCAAAATCCAAGTTTCTCCTGCAAAATGCCTTACTTGTCGTGGAGAGGGTCGATTAATGTGTGTAGAATGTGATGGAACAGGAGAGCCAAACATTGAACCGCAGTTTTTGGAGTGGGTGGATGAAGAAGCTAAATGCCCCTATTGTGAGGGCCTCGGGTACACACTGTGTGACGCATGCGAAACGAAAACAGTTGTGTAAGTATTATTCTGTAGTTTTGTACAGAGATTCTGCGTGACCTATCAATTTATTTCAATTGAAGTAATCCATATTTTTCATAAAATTTATTGTCATTCACACTTTTGAGTTTTAAATCATAAAATTTAAGTTGTGTATATTTTTTGTTACAATAATGTGGATGTTGGAGGAAAAAATAAATGTCTCAAAAATATAATATTATGCTTGCTATCTTTTCTCCATAAGTTGTATTGGTAAGTATCTCTGAGTCTGCAGTTTAGCACTAATTATCCGGCCGGCAAATTGTGTATCAAAGAATGACTAGCACATATCCATTGAAAAAGTAAAAGTAAAACAGAGTGATCTCACATATTATCAAACGGTAAAATAGTAGTTTGCAATTCACCCGAGCAATAACATACCCTAGCCAGAATAAGAGTAGACGTGTGTTTATTGGTACAATTTCTGAATTTTTTTTTGGGGGGTTGGGGGGGGGGAGGTGAAAGCTGGAATTTTATTATGCTTCATTCAAAGTAATGGTTATAAGAACGTGCCGCAAAATACAATTCTAAATATCACTGGCGTTCCCGGTATCGAGTTTTGTTAGAGGATGCACAGCAATATTGCTACGTCTGCCCAAATGTGCCAAGAAATTCCAAAACTTCCGCTTTTCCAGCGCTTGATGCCCTTGATAATAGCTACCAATCTTGATTTTCCACCATACATCTAGCTTATTAATTAAGGTATAGCGACATCTGGCTCAATTTGAACCTGGTTCCACCACATAGCAATTGCTTCTGAGGCCATGTGCACAAGTAATAACACTACGGTTGGTCTTGCGATATCGGGATATTACAACTAATATTTTATGTAGATGTTGGCGTGATATGATATATTTTTTCACAATAAATTTATATATCTTTGCAAATATTGGTAAAATATTAATAAGTATTAGTTGATAATTGATATATTATTGATAAATATGTGAAATTTTAAAATTATTGTGTATTGTTAATTTTGCGTATCGATTAACCTAAAAATTAATAAATATCAGTCGATATTGTTTATCGAAACCAATATTTAATTATATGCATGTGCAAAGCCATTCCTTCCATCTCCTTAGCCCTCCATTCTCCCTATATTTAATAGCCTTTTGCCACCGGAACCTCCCCATTGTTGTCTCTATAGAGAAAGCTCAATAGGTACCTTTCGGACGTTTGCATTGAGCTTGTATATCTCGGTTGGTGGGCATCTCCATCTAACAAAAGTTGTTCCATCTTCTTAGTTGTCTTCCTCCTAGATGAGATTTAGTATCAATTCTACATACTCCTTGAGGTCCTTCCCTGACTTGATCATACTATTGAATAGATCATCATTTATAGCCCACCATATGACACACAAAAAAGTGCAAATCCATATGATGTGATCCCACATTGAAAATTAAGGGGATCTTTGGACGGTTTATATTGGGGGGTCAACCCTCCACTTTTTACCTAACTTTTGGGTGGAGCTAGGGCTCTCCTAAGGGATTACCTGGGGGCCTCCTAAGCAATTACATCTTTGAAGTCCATATTAGCTAGTCTCAGACAATTATGCATTGGGGTTTCGAATGGAGCCCATTTGGCGTGATGATATCTAATAGCTAGGCGAGGTCTATATCATCTAGTATCAAAGCATAACCTTAATCAAAACCTCCTTGCTAACTCACACTAATTGCTAACAGAGGCAACACGAGGAGGTGTAGTATAAAGAAGGTGGGAATGATGTGATTCCACATTAAAAACTGAGGGGATCTTTGGAGAGTTTATATTGGGGAGGTTAACCCTCCACTCTTGAGTAGCTTAAGGGTGGAGTTAGGGCTCTTCCTAGGGAATTATCCCTCGGGCCTCCTAGGCAATTATGTCTTTGGAGTCCCGATTGGCTAGCCCCAGGCGATTATGCCTTAGTGTTCCGGACAGGTCATGTTTGACATGACAATATCTAATCATTAGGCGGGGTCTGTATTACTATTGTCACCTTAAAATCATCCAATTCATATACCTTTTCAAACCATTCTGCCAAAGACCTCAAGTCTCCGTGAATGTCCAACCTTATCGAGCACCATTTCCACATTCCTTGAGCGAAAAAGCAGTCCAGAATAGCACGGATATTGATTTCCTCATTATCATATCACACATATTTAGTGCTAACATTGATGCATCCCTCATATAATTTGTTTACCATTGGCAAGATGCCAAGGGAAACCACCACATGCAAAGTTACATACTCTCGGCATGGATTTAATTTTCCAAACACAGTTCCATAAACCATTATGGTTCTCCTCAGAACTCCCAGCTTCATTTTGTGAAGCAAGACTAAGAAAAAGATGGTATGGACCTTTCACAGTGTAGTTTTCATCTTCCATATAAAACCAAGAACGAACTTCCTCCATGCTAGCACCATACACGTAACACTCCATTTATATAAACCCTAACTTCGATACTCTAATTTAAAATTTGATTATTATATATAATTAATTATAAAATTATTTTAGGGATGGATATCTTATTATTGTGTGTAATGTTATTATTACTAATTTGTGTTAATGATCTAAACTAGTAGATTAATATATAAGAGTAGATAATAATATCCATATTAATAACAATAGTAGTAGTAGCAGTAGTAGTAGTAATGATGATGATGATTTTTATTATTTAATATTCCCTTAAAAATTATTGATATTATTTATTTATTTATTTTAACCTAAATCCTTTTATTATTATTTTATCCTAGACCAAAACCTCTAACCAACTTAACCCTAATCCATGTTGAGTTTTGACTAAGGCAGCCTAAACCAAACTTGCTTAGTTTATGTAGTACGTCTGCCTCCCTTCCCTATGTATGACTACTCCTACTGAATGAGACACGTGCCCCTTACCACCGTGCCAACCATAAGTTCCCCTAACCTGGCTTCCTTTTTCCCTACCTTTGACCCTGCACCACCTTATTCCATCACCAAACGTAACCTTTCACTTGCATGCTTTGTCCCATCATCAACCCCACCGCCTACTCCTTTGTTCTTTCATTTCCTTCCTTTATTTCCCTATTCATTGCCTCATACATCCCCTGCTCCATTCATACCACCACAACCACCAACTCCTATTTTCCCTTTTTATTTCTCTCCTTCTCAGTCCCAACCCTACATTTTGTTTTTCTTCCCCTTCTTTTTTGGCAATCCCAGACCATAAGCTCAACTTCCCTTTGTTATCTTTTTCTTGTGGCTCCTCAACCCTCTCATTGCCTCACCCATTGCTCTACTCCATTTTTCCATCCTTGTGCCCAGCTCCCTAGTTCCTCTCCCTTCCCTACGTCGAGGACTGTCGCATGCCACCACCCTAGCAGTTGAGATTCTTCATCGAATGCCTCCTCGTCAAGCTCCCTGGTTGATGTCATCATGTTTGACCACTGCTAATGCCCTTACTTCATTCATTCCTTCACTTGTGTTTCCTTATTATCGAGTAACAATGCCACCCTCTAGCCACTTTACATAAGCCCAAATTGTGGAAGCCAACACCTTTGTTGAACCACCACCACCCTCCACGCATCATGCTTACATTTCCACCTCAACCAATCGTCCTCATACACTAGCACCATTCTAGAAACCAACCACCATCGAGCCTTCTAGAATCCAGCCCTCACTTGCTTCAAATGTAAGCTCTAGTTGGTTTTCCTATGCATGTGTGGTGCATGATTGTGCCATCCACCTATGCCCCTTGACTTTAAATTCCCTAGGTTTGTAGTTCTTGATTCCCATTAGTTTTTATCTAATTATTTTATCTAATATAGATACTAAGATATGTATATGTGTGTGTGTGTGTGTGTGTGTATTGTGTTGTTGGTTTTAGGGAATAATAATCCTACTTAAGGATGCCTTGGAAGAAGCATTTTTGTGGTACAACTTGTGTGGCTTGGAGGTAAATCCAACTACTCTATAGATGGTAGAAATTTGTGTAAATATAATATATAAATATCTAGAATAAAAATCATGCTATGTTGATATTATCAAAATTTTATATTTTTGCTAGAAAATGAAATCATGCAATGTTACATTTATGTATAAATTTTGTGACATATGAAATAATATATGTTGTCATGTTAGAAATTAAAAATTCATGTATGCCTTGGTAATATTTTAACAATGAGTATATACACCACTGTTGATATATATAAATTATATCTAGAAATAATACGCATATCTAGGGTTAGGATTTAATTAGAATTATTTCCTTACCTTATTTTAGACATACTAATGAGTTTAATATATTTTTTTGTACAAACATATAACATGTCGATTTTAGAACATAAATATGAATAAATTGTAATGATTTTATATCGCTTGTTCTAGATTTTTAAGTAAATGTAATTTTTTCCGTAACATGGTTAATATCTAAAATTATTATGTAGGATTTGTGTGAATATTATTATATGATAGAATTGCATGCTAGGGTTCTATATGTGTATTATGTTATGTCTATGCTTAGGGGTAATATTATCTCTTGTCACAATGTGGAATTTCCTTGTATAATAAATTACTTTAATTATTATATTTTATCCTTTACATGGCAAATAACTAGTAAAAGAAATTTTACTACTACGAAAACGAGAAATAATAACGAGATATTAATAACGGTGGTTCGAAAACCGTTGTCAAACGCGTGAAAATTAATGCGCGGGATAGTTTTGATAATGGTTATAGTTCAAAACCGTTATTAAAAGGGTAACGTTAAAATTTGCACGGATGTTTTAATAATGGTTCACGTAAAACTGTTATTACAAGAGGTTTTAATAATGGTTCATACAAGAACCGTTGTCAAAATTCTGAAAGTTTTAATAACGGTTCTTTCAGGAACCGTTATTAAAACTCGAAAATTAAACTTTTATTTCGCTCAGTTCTGTTTCGTGTAATAAATTTCAGACTCTTTGCACCTTCATTCTCTTACTCTCCTTCTCCTTGCAAACCCTCGCACCACCACACTGTGCACCACCACTCCAGTTCCTCTCAAGTAAGGGAAACCCTCGCACCGCCAACTCTCCACCACCCCTTTGCCATTGTCGGCTTTGCATGTGCGTGCTGTCATTGTTCCGAAGCTAGCTAGCCAACACTTGTACATTCATCCTCCGTCGTATTTGTAGGCCTTTACCGCTCTCAACTTGCTCGCCGTCGTGTTTGTAGCTATCTCACTTTACGTATGTGTTTGTTCTTCCTCTCATAACTTTTTATCTACTTATATATATATATACTTATATATATATATAAATGCATGCATGTTGCTATAGGGTTGCGCTTGTTTGTTATTGAAAAATTGCGGTTTGTCGTTCGAAAATGTGTTGGTTAAAAATTTTGTTGTTCGTTGTTGAATTTGTTGCATTATTGTTATATATTAACAAATGCATGTATTGGTTGAGACCTTTACATATATATATAATATGAATGTGAGTGTAGAATTATATACATTTTCACTCATAAAAACTATATATATATATACACATTTTCATAAATAAGTATAGGACACTAGCAATAAGATATAAGAAATGTCATATAATGAAATGAAAATATATTTTACATATGCACATCATTAAATGAAAATTTCAATTAGAGATGCATATGTTAATGATTGTTATTTGATGAGGATTAAATAGATATAGAAAATAAGGAATATATAAAAGTAAATAATTAAATAAAGAGAAATAATTGTGTATGATAATAATAATAATAATATGATTTCTATATTATGGTTTAATTACAGTTAGCTAGGGTTAGGGTTAGGTTTTATTATAATAAATTATGGTTAATTAGGGTTAGGGTTAGGGTTAGGGTTTATCGTTTATTATGGTTAATTAGGGTTAGGGTTAGTATTAATATCTTTTTGTAAACGTGTTAGCATGATTCGTATATATATATATACATTTGAGATTAATTCTTTCTAAATATGATTCGTATCCATAATATAATAGTACATTATGCTCAATACATAACATTCGCTCAATACATAACATTCTAACATAATTTATTTTTATTTTTTTTGTAGAGATATGGCCAACAAAAACATTGATAGGGACAGCAGTGATGAAGAAGGAAAAAAGAGGACCTACGATTATGGGAATCATCACAGACATGAGGAATAAAGGAGAATTAGTCGAGTTGGGATGGAATACTTACAATCTTCCCATTGGCTCTTACGCAAACATGTTCTTGACTTACATTTCACTTGTGACCCGTAACCGTATTCCTATCTCTTATAATAATTGGAAGCAGGTTTCAAAAGGTCATAAGGAACATATTTGGTAGGAAATCACGGTAAATATGTTATTTTATATAATCATTTTTGTATATCAAATGTTATTAATTTTATTACATTAACATCGGTATACATCTACATGTCTTATTTTGTAGAGAGTGTTCAATGTCCCAGAGAGTAAGAAGAAATGGCTTCTTAGACATTGTGGGGAGCGTCTAAGAACATTTAGGTCATATTTAGCTCGTAGGAAAAATGTATAAAGAGGGATGGTTCTCTACGGCAGAACCCACCCAAACGATACGGTTTCATCGATCAAGAAAGTTGGAACCAACTTATTGCATATCGTCTTACGGGGGATTTTAAGGTATTTATTAGATAACAATTAAACTTTTTGTATCAATCCCAATATTATGCTTAATATTGGAATAACCATGTGACTATGTTTTGGCTTGTCACATAGGAAAAAAGTACCCAAAATAAAGAGATTATGAAGCAAAATAAATACCGGCATAATATGGCTCTCAAAGGCTATACAAGCCTTGAAGAGGAGTTGGTATGCATTTTGTGATTTATTTATTTACATGTAAATGTCGAATTTTATAATAATATTCTTAATTAAGAATATTTTTTGATTTGTAGCTCCTAACCCAAGACTTGGACCCATGTACCTCGTCCATCAATATTGGTACATTATGGAAGAAGGCTAGAGCAACGAGAGATGGATATATTAATGAATATGTAGATGTTGCAACCAAAAAAATTGTACATTTATAGATATCTAGAACCCTGCTTAGTTTTCTTTTAGAAAACTATTATATTATACTTATTCCTATGAGTTAAATTTACATATATTATATATATTACAGGACGAACTTGAAATGTCAGATGGTGAGGAGGGGGTGGACCAATATAGCATTGTGTCCCAGGCTACAGGAATTGTATAACACCCTGGAAGACATAGGGGTTTTGGATTAGGTGTTATGACAACGAGCATATGTGGTCGATCTCGTAGTTCTCATAGCACTAATGAGCAAGTTGCCATCCTCACCCAGAAATTAAACATGGCATTTGAATGGATGGCAACAATGGAGCAAGAGTTGTCATTTATTAAATCTCAAGGGTATAAGCCATCCGATTCAGTAGACCATGATCAACTTCGCATACCTAATATAAATAGCGTCAGAGATAGTTGTGAAGCTGATGCACGTCTTTCTACTCTTCCCAAGGTAAGCATTACAAACTATGAATTGTTATTAAATTTATTCGATGTAATAAATAAATAATAATGTGTAATATTTTTGTTTAGGGTTTGCATAAATGTGACTTGTTAGCGAATGGCCTTTCAACACTTTTGGTGAAAGGAAGGGTCTGCATCAATCACAGTACCCAAACACAAACAGTCCACGGGTACAATTTAGCCCTAAATACAAGGGCGGTGAGTATTGACACTCTAATCATTGGCAGCGCACACTTGCCTTGTTATAAAGAGGGCGATGAGGCAACCAAATTACTAAAAGCTCATGGAAGCTTCGTGGCTTGGCCTACGGATCAGATACGTCTCACTATTGAAGAGGTATTGACATTCGACATCTTAATTAGACCTTGTTTAGTAGTTACACTATTCATATCTTTTTCATATATATATTTATATGCTCAATACATATTTTGTTTAATATTATCAATTAAGGAATCAAAAAAGGAATAAAAAAAGAAGACTACTCCTACTAGTAAAACCAAGAGAGGTACTAGCAGAAGGAGCAACACAAAATAGGACGCTGCTAAAGGAAAGAGAGCTAAATCTGAAAAATCAGTTGCCCCACAAAAGATTCCTTCTTCAGAGAAAAACCAACCTCCACCAGCAATAAATTTATTGTATTTTTATGTCCAAAACTACCTTAGGGACAATTATATTTTCATTAATTGTTGTCCTGAGTATGGTGGGACATGGTATCGACGGTTGATATAAGCAACATTTATAATTAGAATGGATGTCAACCATGAATTTCACCATCTATGTCACGTAAGTATTATTTCATTTTGAGATTTTAGTACTCTTAACTTGTACAATTGGAATTTTTATGGCCACTTATATGAGTTATTAGTTATTAACAAATATGCATTGTTATTGTCGTCCATAGGTTGGTAGCTAATCGTGCTGCAATGGAGGGAATGCTGTCCTCTATTTTGTTTGTGTGCCCATACTACATAGTTGATGGTAGTACAATAAGAGAGTGTAGGCACATAAGCTATTTAGCGGATCGCATTTTGATCGAGGGACACAACAAGATTTATCTCATTTCTCACCTCGCAAATGAACATTGGGTTTTGTACACTGTCCGACCTAATCTTAATAAAGTCTATGTGTTTGATTCCCTTCGAACCTATGATGTGCCTCTTGAAGTCTCTTGTCATGGTGGGAAGGAATTTATTGACACGTTAGTATACTTTTCACTTCTTACTTCATTAGCTTATTTATACATATACTCTACTTTCATTATTTGAGGTATATATACTTACAATATTATGTATCCAACTCTATTTATTAGGGCACTACGGACGACGTATCAAAGGAGAGGTGGGAGTGGTGTCCCAGACCCAAATAATCTTCAATATGAGCCTGTCATAGTAAGTAGGAAGATAACTATTTTATATTTTATTTTAATTCAAATTAATATATAATAGTTAGAGAGCTAACTAAATTCATTTGACAGTGTCCACAATAGCAAAACAACAATAATTGTGGATACTATGTATGTAGAGTAATGGATCTGATAGTCCAAAATAGATCGGTCAACATAGATCCAAGCTATGTATATTTTCTTTTCGATATTTTTCCATTAATGAATCATGACATATATGTTTGGTACTTGACTTAAGTGCTAACTGTATATTAATCGAAACTTGGGCATTATAGTTTTTCACCGATGACTATGCACGAGGCCAGCAATACAATGTTGATAAAATTGATGAAGTTAGAGACCAATGGGCCAAGCATGTGCACTCATTCATTCGGTATTAGGTAGAGATCTATATATTCTACATGCATGTTCAGGTTTGTATTTTGTCTATGTCTTTCGGTCTTTTAAGCTAGATTTATGAACTTTTTACTTTGGGGTGTAGAGCTAACAAGTTGTGGTATGCCTACTAATTTTGATTCATGAATATGTCCGATGTATTAAGATATACATACTAATTAGAGATTGATTGAAATTATGGTGTGATTGCAGATTTGTTATGAATTGATGTTGTTTTACAATGCAGATTTGGTAATTATTTGAACATATAACTATGTATGTGGGTAGGAACAAAACAACAAAAATATTAAAAAAAAACTATAAGAACCGTTATTAAAACCACATATTTCATCTCAAATTTATGCTAAATTAATACGTATTAGGGTTTAATAAATGCATAATCAATCTGAGAAACCTTAATTGGATGATAGAGTTTTAATAACGGTTTTCATCACAACTGTTATTAAAAATGTGCATTTAATCTCAAATTTATGCTCATTTAATACGTATTAGAGTTTAATAAATGCATAATCAAGGAATGAAATCCTAATTCGATTATGTTTTAACAACGGTTTTTGTAATAACAGTTATTAAAACCTGGTTTTCCACAATGGTTTTTTTCTTAAAAACAGTTATTGAAACCTTATTTTTAACAACGGTTTTATGGAAGAACTATTATTAAAACATTTTTTAACAACAGTTGTTTCTTGATTAAATATAAAGTTTATGCTCATATTCGCTGGTTTTTTTTTATATTTTTGATAACGGTTATGAACCGTTATTAAAGATTTAATAACGGACGGTTTAAAACCGTTATTAAAACTATAAAATAACCGTTATTAAAGCCCCTTTTCGAGGTAGTGTTTGGTAATAAAGGGGATAACAATATGGTAATTAGGATTTAGAGGACACTTTGGTCATTTCGATAAAAAGTGTTCCTTAGGTGCATAATTAGACTAGGTTGGAATTGGGTGAAAATGTAAAATTTTAACGATACCAATCGACTGGTACATCTGGTGATCCTTATTTTCATTTCCTATATAACCAGTTAACTAGTTTCCCCAAACCCATGGTTAGGCTGCAATTCTAAGATTCATTTCTATTTTAGTCTTGATTCTCTTTTAAATGTTTATGATAACTTATAATTAGTATAATTTGGTGCTTTAGGATTATTTTCATATTATTTATATCATTCTATGATTTTATTTTGCTAAAAATCTCTTAAAAGTATTTTTAAGGTATTTATCCTCACCTACCACCTTTTCTCTCTCTTCCTATCTTTTCTTTCTCTCCTCTAGCTTGTGCAAAACTCTTTACCCCTGTTGATTCTCTATCTTGATCTTATTTTGATTGACTTCACCCTTTCTACCCCATGCTTTATCATTTATTCTTTCTTACACATTTATACACAACACTACACTCCACCCTTATAAGTCAACTATCTATCTTCTCTCCTCATTCCTTTTGGTTGACCAAACCCCTTAAGCCATCCTTATCTTATTTCTTTCTCCTTTTTATACATACTTATTAAATCTCTCTTCACTATCTCTCCTTTCCATAGAAATTTTCTAAGTTTTGGGTGTTCTAATTCCTTCCCTTTTGGTATGAAGAATTAGGTCCTTCCTCTTGGCCTCAAATTCTAATTCTTATCACCACTTAAACACTTGTTCTCCCTTCCCTCTTCTTCTTTTGGCATATTTTGCTAAGTGTGGCTAACCTCTCTTCTCCCCTTTCCTTTTCTTATTTTAGCATAGAGCTGAGGCCCTTCCCTCATATTCTTTTGTTTGGATTTGATATTCCCTTCTTCTTAATCTTTACTTTAGTTCCTCGTTATTTTCTATAAATAAAGGGGGATTAAAGTTTTGAGAGAGTTGAAGATTTCTTGCTCTTTTCTACTCTTGCCTATCCATCTCTTAAGTTGAGATTGAGAATTAGTACCCCTCTCATTCTATGTTTTCTTGTTTAAATCAATTTTAAAGTGTGTCTTACTGATTATGAATTCTTGATTCCCTTAGCTAATCAAGGATATTATTGTGGGCCATCAAGTTAGGAGTATTTTCTCTTTACTAGAAGATTTGCTTTGAGGTAAGACAAATCTCTATTTTATGATGAGGGTTGGTGTTCATGTTTACATTAGTTAATATCTATGGTTTTTCAGTACATACCTATGGAAAAACATGAGTTATTAGATATGTGATAGATCAAGATATGTGTTGCGAATATGGATGGTTGCAACCATGAAATGTGGCATCATATGGATCTTTGGTTATAAGTGTGGATCATATGTTTACATCGAAAGTTTTGCTTAGTAACTAAATCATAGAGGGTCTATGTATCAAACATGCTTATATGCTTAGCTAATTCCATAACTCTAGTTTTTATCTATGTGTCCTAGGTTATTTTGAGTTTAGTAGTATGTGTTCTTTAGGACCTTTTGATGAATCTCGGATATGTGTGTATGGTTGATGCTGGATGTGATATTATGAAGCTTGATTTTTAATGTTGATGTGTTTCTCATTAATTTCCTTCTTGACGTTGATTATATGGGCATGCTTAGGTTATTTTTAACTCAAAGCATGAATTTGATGAGTTAAGTATGAAAGTGCCATGTAATTAATTGATTAGCATATTTAGGACATATTTATGTTATTAACAACAATAGCAAGAATAGGAAGTGAATTATGGGATTTTAAGTAGGATTTAGCCATTTTGGTCTTATTTTGAAGGTTGTGAATATATTATGATTTGAGTGTTTAATTCAATCTTGGAGGATGACCCGGATATGTAATGTCTTCAACATGTTTTCATATGAGTTGGTAGTTTATGACCTGTTTAACCTACGTACTTGAGCATGGGATTGATGACAATATGACTTATATATTATTTTATCCATGTTAATGACTTGAGGCATGATATAATACCCCATGCTTAAAAATATATACTACTACTAATAATAATAATAATATAAAATTTATTATTTAACCTAATTTTGATATTTTAGTTTAATTATTTAGTCTAGAATAATTTATAGACAGTTTATAACAATTTTATTTGTTTATATAATTATCATTAACTTATCCCAAAATCTAACCTAAATCCCATAATTTTCTTTTTTCCTTTTTCTTTCTTATTTTTTTCTCTTTTTCTTTTTCCTCATCTTTTCTTTCTCCTTCTCCTTCTAGGCTGCGTCGTTCCCGACCCAGTCCTCTCTTTCTTTCTCTCTTCCTTTTTCTCCTTAGGTGGCCCAATCCTTCCCCCTCTCTTCCTCTCTTTCTCCCTAGGCAACCAACTTATTTACCTCTTTTTCTTTCTTTCCTTTTTTGCCGCTCTTCTTTTCTTCTTTCCCTTTTTCTCCCCGTCTTCTTCCTCGCGCCTATCTCCCTTGCGTTGTCATCCTTCCTCCTTCCATTTTTGTGTCCTACAGCACTTCCTGCACCTAAAAGGGTCTTCTCCCCTTCCCCTTCTCAGCCATGTAGAGCCATACACGCTAGCATACACTCTTTTACACCCCCTGCACCTCGCCACCATACCTTGCATTTGCCCCTGCCTAGCGCTTCCACCTACACCTTCCTTCCTCCTATAGGCTAGCATGCCGATCACCCCTTATCGTCTTCTCCACACCCTCACCCCCTTCTTTGCCTATAAATACCACCTTCAACATCCTCTCTCTTGTTCTCCCCCTCAATGAGCATCCCCCTATTATGTGCAACCACCCCTTCCAATCCACTCCAACCTACCATCATTGTCACCATTTAACCTTGCCCCCAACGCTTCCCCTCTTCCCTACCTACACCCACTTGTGCTTGTAGAGCTCCGTTTCCCCTTCCTTCTTCTCTTCTCTTTTCTCCAACCCTATAACCATTGCAGGTTGCACCTCCCATTGCCACCATTGTGGACCACTCCTCCCCTCTATGCCACCATCGCACCTTAGCCACCCTGCACAAGTGCCCCAATTTATGTAGTTACCCCTAGTAAACCCTTTCTCTCCTTCCCCTACTTTCTCCTTATCCCTCTTGATTGTGTGCCCTTGCCACCAGCCAGTAGTCCCACTTCCATAACCATCCCCCAATAGCCTACTCCAGTACCAATACCATCCTCGATCCTAAGCTGTTAACCTCCACCTTTTTCACCAAAAATTGGCCGTCACCACTATGCCGCCATACCATTGCCACTATATTGCTACACCATTTTTCTTCCCCATTCTTGTCATCACCACTTCCTCTCCTCTCTTTGAGTTTTATTTAGACCAGATTCCTCCTTATTATTCTCTTGTTGAAAAAAAAGTAAAAAGGAAAAGATAGCCTAAGTTTAGATATTTCCATTTTCTAGGTACTGTCCCAGTGATAGTCAGATAGGAGGGGTAGTTATTCATGTGTAGAGACCAAAGCCATTTTGGTAGGGATAAAATCATAGCTAGGGCATTATTTTTGTTAAAATATGACCTTATTATGTGCTAAGTGAAGACATGCATGAAATGTTAGATGGTCTAAGGTTGTATGTGCAGATTAGCTTAGCAATGACTAACAGTAAGAAGATGTGTGGACATGATTGTGTTGGTTTAAGTGTTGAATTGTCTTTCTATTTTATGATACTAAATGTTTGAAAAGTTGGGGATTCCTTATGTTAGATGTCATGTGACTTAGGTAGGATTCTAAGCCTAGGGGTATTTTGGTTAATATTGTGAAAATTGGCATATGGGGCACTCTAAGGTGAAATTTGACCTAATATTAGTTGGATTTGCTATACAAAATAACTATGGTAAAATTAAAGAGGTCTAGGGTAAACATAGTTTGGAAAGGATTCACCTTGCATGGGGTGAGTTAAACCTAATGAGAGCTATGACTAAGGGGATTAAAGTAAGGGTTGGTTGCTAAGAGTGGATATGCGGGTTGATGATGACATTTTTGGGTAGCTTTACGCATTTGGGGGAGTCTTTTGAGTGCTAAGGGATGAGAGGTTACTAAAAAGGTGGAACTAAGGTTTTGGTGGGTCAAAGCACGAAACCATAGGTAGGTTATTATCACATGTAGAAAATAGGGGAGTTAGGTTTTGACTCTAGATTATGATGTTAATCATACTATTTGGGGATTGTGTACTAAATCTAATAGCCATGCGGATAAGTGGGAGCAGATATAACTACCATGAGGAATTAGGGTTTTGAGAGGGGTCCAGATTAGGAGGTTATTATCACATGTGCGAAATGGGAGAGTTATGCTATAAAAATTTAGGGGATGGATAATCATAGTAAAATATACTCAATTATGGAAAATTATGAACAAAAAAGTAGTAAAGGAGGGGTTAGGTCAACTAGGGTTTGAGGAGTAACCCTAGAGGCTAATGATTATCATATATGAGAAACAGGGGTAATAGCTTGTGACTCATGATAAGAGGGGATTCTAATGATAAGAGAGGATTATGAAATTAGGGCTCTAAGGGGACAACATAGTCTCGGGTTGGTAGTAGGGTAGGAGCCATACTTGAGTTATGCATGTTTGTGTGTGGTATCCAAAATAGATAAAACACAAATAAGACACTAATCACTTAAATTGGAAGATTACTTGAGTCAAGACTGGTTGTACCTTATTATTGGTCCACCAATGAAAATAGTGGTCAAGAGCATTCTATCATGAGGTTGTACCTTATTTACCTGTCTACTAGTGAGAATAGTGGCTAGGAGTATGTTGCCCTACTATTGTACTTTATTTACCAGTCCATCAGTAAGAATAGTGGGGTCCCAAACTCAAGTAATAAAACCCTTGGAGGATAATAACCCATGAGAAGACACTAATTATTTATAATGGAATACCACGTGGGTTGGGACTAGTTGTACCTTATTTACAGGTCCACCTATGAGAATAGTGGCGAGCAGCATTTTACCTTAGGGTTATACCTTATTTATCGGTACATCAGTGAGAATAGTGGCCAATAGCGTGCTGTTCTAGGGTTATACCTTATTTACCATTCCATCGGTGAGAACAATGAGGTCCCTAAACCCACATGGATATAATTCACAAGTTGACTATTTATTGCACTAATATCTTGAATCCAGATAATAATGAATGAGCTGATATGATTTACCTATGTGCATTTCATTTCTTATTGTGGTTTTATTAATTTCTCTAACCCACTTGATTGTAATGTTACCTTACTCATTACGTAGCATACTGATTACCTCCATTATGGGTGCTACTTATTCCTATGAGCAGTGTCCCCTTCTAAGCCTGTATAGGTGAATGAGGATTCTCTGAATGACTTTGGTGCATATAATTATATGATTGGGGCAGAGTGATGTTGTTGTATCTAGGGTTGGGGATCGGAGAGAGTAACATTTGACTGTTGTCTTTTTTGGCTTTCTTCGCATTAACGTTTTACTTTTATCGAATAATGTTTGTGTATTTCAATATTTCTTTTGGAAACAAACACTTAACCCTCGTTATGTTAGAAATTACTACTTTGCTATGTTTATCATGGTTTGCATACCATTTCTATTTTGCCTTATAGTTAGTATAAGGATGGCCTAGGGCCAAACTTACACTAATTATGGCGGTAACACCCCTTTATGGTTGGATGATCTTATGATCAAAAGAAAAAAAAAATTAATGGTAATTTTTAGGGGTGTTACATGTGAATTATGTTGTTATGTGTGTTTTGTTGATCTAGGTGTTGTTTTTCCCTGACTAGTTGATTGGTTTTTTGAACCAATCAACTAGTTGTGTGAATAGTCACGTAGTTAGGAGTCTTTGATTGATTGGTTGTAAAAATAGTCGATTGGTTTGATGAAACAATTGACTAGTTTTAATGAGCAGTTGATCAATTTTCCAAATTTATCGATCAATTTCCCTATGATTAGAGTGGTCTAGTCTCTGATTAGACCCATCGATTGGTTTGGGAAAATCCATCAAATGGTTCCCATGAACGCTCAATTAGTTTGCCCAAACCATCGACTGGTTGTTTGGTGATAGAGTGGTTTGACCTCGGGTTAAACCCATCAACCAGTTTGGCTAAACCTATAAACTAGTTCTTGTGAACAGTCATTCGATTAGACCAACTAGTCGATCTATTTCCTTGTGTGTTTATTTCTTAAGTCCGGTGTAATGAGACTAGTCGATTGGTCCTATGGACTGATCCACTTGTTCGTCTGTATTTCTCCATGTTTTCTTGATATTTAATGTTCTTTTTTTTTGTGACTTCTATATTATGTTTCTATGTAATTACAACATTTTAATCATAATTTCACCATGTTTAATATTTGATTTAATATAGATCACAATAATAATATTATGATGCCTTGAGAAGGGTGGTGTCACCTCTAAGCACTCAAGTGGTGGCTTGTATATCTTGTGTTATGTTTGGCACTATTACTTAGTAATACCCATTTGGTCATTAATGAAAGTGTAATATTGATTTGTGATGTTATTTGGTAATTAATAATAATAATAATAATAATAATAATAATAATAATAATAATAATAATAATAATGAAATTATATATCTTGTGTTACCTTTGGCGTTATTCCTTAGTAATACCCATTTAGTTATTAATGGAATTGTAATTGTGATTTGTGATATCACTTGGTAATTAATAATGATATTAAAAAAGGATAAAATAGTTATTATGTACCTTGTGGCCTTGAGTTGTGTTTGGTTTCAATATTTAGAAACACCCAATTAGATCATTCTGATTTTATGTTGCAAATTGTAGGATCACTAATTAATTATATAATGGGAATAAGATTTCATTCAAGCCTTATTCTCCATCTCTCAGGTTGGTTAGTAGGAGTTAGTGGCATGGTTACTGTAACACCCCCAAATTTACACAACTTTTTTTTTGAAAGCAGAAGTAATTAAAATACTTAATTTAAAACCCGTGAATTCTGGGAATGCTACCGCCACACTTAGTACCAAACCGGTTCTCTCCGACCGTTTCAGTACCAAGTGCTAAGGCTAAGAAAAAATTTACATTGAACTCAACCAACAATTCATAAAAGAACTCAAAAGATCATACGTTAAAAATCAGAGTACGCATAAACGTTTATAAACCATAATAAAATAGAAATAAGAGTGAGAAATCAAAGAGGATAAATACTTAACACAAGGTAATACATCAAAGAGGATAACTCCAATACAAAAGAAATAATAAAAGGAAATAGACTTGCATAAAGACTGAAATATGGCCACGACACTCTCGAACTTGAGCCAAACATGCTCAACACACAGCTTCGACTGATGTCTCGCCCACCTGCACAAATCAGAAGGGCATACTACTCGTTGGAATGAGCAGCACCCATGAAAAGGGTGATCAGTACGCTACGTACTGAGTAAGGTAACCGAGTACTAAGGCCAACACATAAACACATAAATCATGCGGAACATAAAAGAGCATAATCACAAATGCATATGATTAACCAGGTAAAAGTACGTACAAAGGCCCATGAATATCACTTAATTAATCTCTTATCAGAATCCGATTCACACCATGCCTTTTTCAATCCATGCGAGCATAGGAACACCCCACTATTATAACCGGTGGGCCTGTCACAATAGAGCATCATGCCCTAACCACTATTATTACCGGTGGATCGATCACAATAGGGTCAAACCCTAACCACTATTATTACCGGTGGATCGGTCACATATAGGGTAAAAACCCTAACCACTATTCCTAACCGGTGGATCGGTTCGGTTCCTCCTCGCATGGTGTTCCACTGTAAGTAATTAGTGTCTTTTAAGCGTTTGCCACTCTGGTTTGCTTTTATTGAGCTCGAGTCATCCCACTATTATTGCCGGTGGGCCGAAAATGCACAGGTACAAAGCCTGACCACTATTATTACCAGTGGATCGGTTACACATAGGACATCATGTCCTAACCACTATTTATGACCGGTGGATCAGTCTGGACCCGGCTCAATAATCTTCCACTTTAAATGATTAGTGTCTTAAGTATCTTATTCAAAGGCTTTCATCATGGACATGCACGAATCATAAATTCCATATTCATCATCATACTTACACTTTAATCACCACATACATATGATAACACAAAAACCCTAATCAGCCACACCAAACCCTAATTAACCACAACAACCCATAGTTAATCATTCCAAACCCTAATTCAGTCTCCTCCGTACCGTTAATTTGCTCCACGTGCTATTTTTCATCCCAAGTGCTCGAACACCCAAACAACACTTACATTACCTTCCTTACACCCCAAATTAACTTTCCACACGTAAATTTCATACCCATGCAGACATTAATCTCCCCATGAAAACCTTTGAACCTTTTTCATGCAAACCCTAAAATTCCACGTGAAACCCTAAATTCAACCATGCCAACCCTAATACCACCATGCAACCATCAATGCCACCATATAAACCCTAATACCACCATACAAACCATGATTCCGTTATACAAAACCCTAAATTCAATCCACACAAAACCTAAGATTCACCCATACCAACCCTAAATTCAAACCATATAAAACCCAAAGATTCGTCCTTACCTTACAATTTATTAGATTCTCCCACATAAAACCATAAATTAGAATCTCCCAAGCAAAATCATAAATTGGATTGCCCCAAACAAATCATAAATTAGATTCTCCCAATCAAATCATAAATTAGATTCTCCCATATAATATCATAAATTACATTCTCCCAAATAACATCATAAATTAGATTCTCCTGAACAAACCATAATTTCGATTCTCCCACATAACTTCATAAATTAGATTCTCCTAAATAAAACCATATATTATATTCTCCACATAAAACCATAAATTATATTATTCCACATAAAGCCATACATTAGATTATTCTTTATAAAACCATAAAATTAGGTCAACTCACTTCCCTTAGTCAACTTCTTTCCCCATCCTCCTTTTTCATCCTTTCTTCCACACAAACCACATCGACATCCTCTCATGCATGTCTTACTAGGTCACAACACATATCATCACATACACATAGTACACATGCCATAAAAAACATACTTCAACTCCATGTCATACCACATATGAAATAATTAATAATAATAAACATAGGATACATAGCATGCGAAACACATAATGCATATAATCACACAAACGGCCTTAGCACCCCTTACCTAAAATGACACCGGTCTTGGAGCACGCTCCTATGCCTCTTTAGGGCTTTGACTGATCTCACCTATTATGAGGGAAAAGCTAAAATCAGACTCCTATCAAAAATAATATCAAACACTAACTTAATATAAGACTAGGCTTTTAATAAAATAATAATAACCAAAATACCAAAAATAATATCAATATTAATATTAACAAGAATAATAAAAATAGTAGCAATAATAATAGAAAGGCATTACTCAAAGACAAAGTGAAATAAGGGCTTCGACCCCTTTAACAAAATAATACTAAAAATATTATTTGTAAATTAAATATCCAAATTTAGTAATAATAATAATGATGAAATAATAATAATAATAATAATAATACATTATTAGCAAAACTTATGTTAAAATATTTGTATTAATAATAATGGAATAAGAATAATGGAAATTCGAAATAGGAATAATAATAATAATAATTATACTTATAACATTTTAATATTAATAATAGTAAATATAGAAATAATAAGAAGAATAATAATAAAATCGAATTAAAATACAATAGGCTTCAACCCTCAACATAAATAATAATAAAAACATTAATAATAATAATAATGCATATTAAAAATATAAATATTAAGAATAATAATAATAGTATTTATATGCAAAGAATTGAAATACAATAATTTAAGGGATATAAAAATAGGGAAAATAGCTGAGAGGGTCTAGGGTTCAACCATAGGCTGGTGGGAATAGGCGGCACCGGCGGTGGTTCACGGCGACGCCAGCGGTGGCCGAAAAAAGGGGAGAAAAGGGTAAAAGTTGCATGCTGGGAAAAAGATAGGGAGAATTAAGATGTGAGCTGGGGTGTTTTGAGTTGCCCAGGAGGAGAGGGATAGAATGATGGTGGTAGCGCAGCCAAAGGTGGCGGCGCACGGCGGCAGTGGGTGGTGGCCGAATGGAGGAGAAGAAGAGAAGGAGAGAAGGAGAGGGAGAAAGAGGAAAATAAAGGTATGGGGAGATAGAGGAGGGTCTGCAGAAGATTTTAGAGGTGAAAGAAGCTGCAGAAGCGGCGAAAGAGGTGGCTAAGGGTGGCGGAGGTGGAAGAAAGGGTTGTTTGGGAAGGCAACTTTGCACAGCTGGTTCGGCTTGTGAAGGAAGAATCGAAGGGTGAGGGAGGTTTGGTTAGCTAGAGGAAAGTTCAAGGAAGAGTTTGGTGGCCAGGTATGGCGACGAAGTAGGCCGGAGACGACGGACGAGGCATCTTAATTGGCGGCGGTGGCAAGGTCGGGCATTCCTGGGTAGGGAAATCAAAACTCTATACATGGCAGTGTAAGGAGTATTTATAGAGAAAAGAAGAGGGGTAGGGTTCTGTGGGTCGGCTAGAGGGTAATGAAACTAGGGTTCCGGTCGCCGGTGGCAACAAAGCCGGCGAAAATCCAAGTCGGGGCAAGGGTTGTGGTCGGCTGGAGAGAGAAGAACGCGCGAAAATAGGGGAGTTGATTGGTTTATGAGGCTACCGAAACAAGGGGAAGAGAAAGGGAGGAAAAGGTCGGTCAATTCAGGCGAGATCACCGGCAAAAAACTAGGGCGGGTGGCGGTGCAGGTGCAGGTCGAAGGTCGGTGTCGAACGGGGCTGGGGAAGGAAGGAAGAAGAAGAAGAAAGGTGGGGGACCGGGCGGTTCAAGGGAGAAAGAAAGAAAAGAAAAGAGGGGCAGACCGGGCCGGTCGGGCGCTTGTCGAAGGCGTTTAAATGAAACGCCGAGTTTCGGTTGAAAAGAAGTCAAAATGCCGTGTGGCGTGGGGCGGAAGAAGGATGCACGGCCCGGGTTGGGCCGTGCCGAAGAAGGAAGAAGGGAGGAGTTTGGGCCGCGGGAGATGGCAGCCCAACGGGGAAAAGGGGAGGGAAAAGAAAAGAAGAAAAGAAGAAAAAGAAAGAAAAAAAGGAAGAAGAAAAGGAAAAGAAAGAAGGGAAAAAGGAAAAATAATAATATTGGGTATTTAAATTAATTAAAATATTTGATATATTTAAATAAAATAATATTTAAATCACTTTTTAGGCTAAATTAGGATTTTTGAAAGATTTTTCATAAATTCTATTTTAATTAGTAAAACACCCTAATTTTCTTCAATTAAATCATTTATAAAATTATTATTAATTTCAAACTATTTTCTCCTTCTCATTTTAAATAAAATAATTTATTTAATTAATTTCCAAATAAAATCCTTAATTAGTTAAAATACCCAAATTCCTCCTAATTAAAATACTTATAAATCCCTTCTTGATTTTCCCTAATTAAATATCATTTCATTTTAATAAAAATAATTTATTTAAATAATTTTTCTAATAAAACCTCATTTAAATATAATTTATAAAATTAGAAATTTTCGGGGCATTTCAGTTACCTTGTGATATTTTCTTTCCTTTCACTTAGTACATTCCTTGTACTAAGAGGTTGTGACTTATATATGGGAGTAGGAATAATACTATAGCAGACCATCATGGTGTTGGTGCTCGTATAGAGGGTACGCCATGATTGGAGGAGTTTCATCTCCTTTCACTTAGTACCTTTCTCGTACTATGAGGTTGTGGCATGTATGCCAGAGTAAGAATAATACTATAGTAGACTATCATGATGATAGTGCTCGTATAGAGGGTACACTATGATTGGTGAAGTTTCATCTCCTTTCACTCAATACATTTCTCGTACTATGAGGTTGTGGCCTATATACGAGAGTAGGAATAATATTATGCTAGACTGTGATGGTGTTGGTGCTCATATAGAGGGTATACCATGATTGGTGGAGTTTCATCTCCTTTCACCTAGTACCTATCCCATCCTATTAGTTTGTAACATGTATACGAGAGTAGGAATAATATTGTAGTTGACCATCCTTGCGTTAGTGGTTGTATATATGCCACGATGGGCGGGTTTATCTCTTGTATTTGGTGTAATTGCATAAAAACCCAACTTGGAGTTTTGGATTACCTCATTTGTGTTTAGTGTAATTACCTAAATACCCATATGTTTAGACGTTATGCCTATGTTGAGGACTTATGTACCCTTGTGTTGCTACCATGACCCACATTCATAGTGGAGGCTTATGTGTGTTGCACGAATATCTTAATAATTAGATTGTGTGGTCAAATAATGGAATAATAATAATAATAATAATAATAATAATAATAATAATAATAATAATAATAATAATAATAATAATAAATAATAATAATAATAATAATAATATGGGGTGTTGTGCTTGTGACACTTGAAATCATCATGTTCTATCATTATCATTCTTGGACAATGTGTTATGCCATGATTAGTATGATTTCTAGGTGCAACAAAATCCCTTTTTATGTTGTAAAATAAACTTGTTTTACCTGTACCTCATCGTACTGATACTACCTCGTGTGGTCATTGTGATTATTTGGCTTTTGTTTTAGGGAACGAGTGATGCTTTTCAGGTTTAACTAGCTTGTTGTGGGCCCTTGTATGGCCTTTGCTTGGGGGATGATATATTATATTGGAGAGTTAGGCTAGATGGTTTAGTTAGATTTCTCACCATGTTGGGATGTTTTTATTTATTTTTTACCTAAACTCTCAGATCTATTCTTGGATTTGGTTTGTAAACTTATCATGTCATACATTACTTATCTCTCTCTTAACATTGTCTCTCTTTTTCTCTCCCTTGTGCTATCTCTGATTCTCATGCATAATTTTGGTTAAATGTTTTAGCACTACATCAAGCATGGGTTAGGTGAATGGCCACACCTCTCTTATATTTGGTACGGCGATAACATTCCCTAGTTTTGTGTTATTGCTTCCATATTGTCTTAAAATAATAAGTTTTTTTGTTGTGAAAATTGGGGGTTTTATAGTGTGCCTCAAATTCTCAATGCCCTAACAAGGCCCTATATCTACTATAAGTAGTAGTTTTTAGAATGCATGAATACTCAAGGATTAGGTGACCTAGGATGAATAAAGATATTATGTTGCCTTGTTGCACCAGTATGATCAGGTTTATGTCAGTTTCCCTAAGTTCTAAGGTATAAGGGTAACATGTTGCCTTGTTGCGTTGGTATGACTAGGTTTATGTTTGTGTTCCTAGGTTGGTTTTTTTCTCCCATCAAGTGAATTAAATAATCAATAAGTAATTTTATTTTAAAAACTTGGCATGTTTTAGATTATTGGTTTAATAGTTACATTTGTACCCTACCATTGGTTTTAAAGTTGATTTGGTTAGTTGGTCCGTAGAGCCCCAGTGCACTATAATATTAGATATGGTTTACGATAGGGGTATTTAATGTTTTGAGATGAATGTGATGGTTAAGTATGTTGGTGTTGAGCGTGAGACTTTAATGTCATATATGTTATTACATGTTATTTATATCTTGTTATTGCATGCATCATTGTGTTTTAATCATATTTTTGTGGTTATTATTGTTACATGCAATGTGAGCATGCTGTCTCTTTAGAAATATTGTCATTTGCGCAATATGAAGAAATTATATTGATACTATCACTTTTTAGAGGAGTATGTGTGTTGTTGCAATGGTTGAAGGATTTGAGAAGCTTCATCTAGACATATAGGTAAACTAAGGAAGTGAAGGTCCTTGCTCTTTTAACCCTTATTTGTAATATTTTTTTGGGATGGAAGAGTATAAGAGTAAACTAATGATGCACTATTATGTGCTTTTTTGTAGTCGGTTTTTCTTTGAACTCTTATACTACTGATGTATATTGGATCTTAATGTTATACGGAGAATGAATCATCCATAAACCATTATTTATGTATTACATTTTTTTTGGGTATTTATTTTTAGTCTTAGCACTTGGCATAAGGAAGGTGATGAAATCATACTCATGCTAAGTGTGGCAGTAACAAGCATTATTTTGTAATTATTGCTTCCGCAAAACAAAAATTTTAAGTACTAAATATTTGGGTGTTATAATATAATAGTATTTTTAGTACATTTTCCATGTCATAGGGGAGTATCATATGTTAAGAAATTCTTGGTTCCAATAAGTCTTGGTTTCCTCCATCAATTCACATACCCTATAATATCGGATATTATCAATTGGCATAGAAAGAAGCCCTAAAAGATGTGGGTTTAGGAATCTAGTGATCCACCCATATGTTAATAGACTCCCCATTTCTAATAGTCCAAACTTGGCCCATTTGTACAACCCACCTAGCCTCCTAGACATTACCCCATACATAGCTTGGGTGGTGCCCCACGTAATCCTCTATAAAATTAGTTTATGGATGGCATCTAACTCTCTAAATTCTATCAATAAGAGTAATTTTGTTCAACATAAGCTACCAAGTTTCTTTGCCCATCATAATTAGGTTGAAAATTTAGATATTTCTTAAGCCTATTCCACCTTCATCCTTTGGTTCATATAGTTTCCACCATTTAATCTAATCATCCATTGGTTCATATAGTTTCTACTATTTAATCCAATGTATCCCTTTTGTTTCTCACCGGAAGTCCACTAGAATTTCACCACCAATGCTTGGATGTTTGAGTATAGTATATTTGGAAACTTATAGACATTCATTGCATAAGTGAGAATGAGCTAAGTAACAACTTTAATAAGAGTATCTTCCCCACCTTTCAATATCTTAACCCTTCTCCGCCCCTTCAATATTTTGTTGAATATAATCTTTGATGGAATGAAACAACACTATGTTCATCCTCCCCAAAACTATGGGCAAGCCCTAGTATCGATCATACTGTTGAACATCTTTGACCCCTAGCATCTCTTTAATATTAATTTGGTGGCTTTATTGTGTTTTCAGACTAAAGATCACCTATGACTTGTCATAGTTAATAACTTGTCTAGGTGACTTTGCATAAGTCTATAGGACATTCCAAGTTCTTACCTTCTTAATAGTACCTCTAATAATGAAATTGTTATCGTTAGTAAGTAGCAAATGGGTTTGATGCAAGTGCATCCTTGTTTATACATCTAAACATGTTCTTAGATAAGTTTTAGATGATTCTTAACATTGTTGGAGGTGTTTTCCAAGTTATAAATACTTTCTTGAAGACTTGGGCATAAGTTGAATAATCTTACAAAGTAGAAACTTTTTTTGCAACCAAACAAAGCCTTACTGACATGAAATAATTTTAGCCATATCAAGAGGGAAGATAAGCCTATTTTGCTATGGAAAATAGCTATGCAATGTGGAGATTACAACCAGCTTTGTTATAAAATAATTAGCTAGGGTTTCATGGTTAGTTAAGATTTTGTGTAACAAATAATATCAAATCTTAACTAAGTTTGTTGGGTGTTAATTGGAGTGTAATATAGGCTATAATTAGATGGTTATGAGCTATAATTATAGCTAGATATAATAACCAAATTTAGGGAAATATTTTTCTTGTATAATATAAAGTTAGTTAAGATATAACCTAAACTAATTCTTCCCTAATCCTAGTGGGAAAAATGGCTATTGGGTTGGATATTTTCATGGGTTATACCTATATATATGACATACATATGAATCTTGTGAGTAGTCTAAGATTGAGTTGATTATAATAATTCTCTTTATGAGTTTCATTCGATTTCATATTTTTGTGAATTGTATTTGTGCACCTCCATTAATCTTAGTGACTTTGGGTTTATGTTTTGAAGATATACTTTGTAAATTTCTTCATAGTTGTTCCTACCTTTAGAACTCTACTTTGTGTCTTCTTCTTGATAGACCCTAAGTGAGAAAGCCTTTGTGAATTCTTAGTTGATAGCTTAAGAGTGTTTACTTTGTGAAGTCGATTTCATTCATATCCATTTCCTATCCAATATTTTTTAATTATCCATTCAAAGTGTAACATATTCTTGGTGCTATTTACATGTGGGATTGGAGCATATAAATCCACATCAAAAGTGGTATTAGAACCAGGTTTATCGTTCTTAAAGGTAATAACTTTTCTAGGAATTTTATTCCTCTCGTTTTGCTACTTTTTCTTTTATTTTTTTGCACAAACCCAACACCATTTTTCTCTTCATTTCGTCTTCTTTATTTTCTTGAAACCTACCAAGACACCATCCATAAGCATATATTAATCTTGCAAGTGTATCTCCCATCGATAAACTCATTAAGATCTTGATAAACTTCATTAATATTCACATAAGTTTGAACATACACATTCTTTTTTCATAAAACCTATTCAATTTTTATCCTAGTTTGTTGCATCCTTTCATTTGTGAGTTGTGAGGTCACACACACAAAAAACATACCATTCCTTGAGTGATTTCCATTCTATTGTGCTTTGCTTGGGAGAAATACATTTGGTTGGGTCGTGTCTCACATAAAACTATTTTTCGATCATTATGGTTTTCACTTCCATTGAATATAAATGGATTGTGATGATGTAATGTTGACTTTATTTGAGACCCTAACCAACATGCAAATACAACTATAACATATGGATGCTCAAAGACTAGTGGACCGAGATAGATATGAAGGCATGTTGAGGAAAGCCTTAAAATTTCGAGGAGGACATACAAATGAAATATTGGAACATATAAAAGATGTGGATGGTAGCACATCAAGTGGATCAATTCAAAGACATCCAAGGTATGATCATGATGATGATGAGAACATAAAAGTGTGACTTCGAGAATTTTATGGAGAGTTGGATACTGAGGTGTTCATTAATTGGATGTAAACCATGGAGTTTATTTTTGAGTTCAAGAAGTATGTAGATTAAATGATATGTAAGCTTACCATCCTCAAACCGAGAAAATTTTCTAGAACTTAGTTTGATAATCTCAAGAGGAGTAAAGAAAGAGAAGTCAAACCAAATATCAAGTCTTCGTACAAATTGAAGAAGCAAATTAAGAAGAAGTTCATCCTAAGAGAGTTTGAGAAAGATAACTTCATTGAAATAATTTCTTTGAGGTAAGGAACTTCAAGTGTGGAAGATTACATGAGAGAGATAAAAAAACATTCTTTGATATGTGATATTCAAGAGAGAAAGGAACAAACTTGTGAGAGGTTCCTTAGAGGCTTGAATTTAAACATTAAATTTAAGCAGAAGTTTCATTATATGACTCACTAGAAGACATGATCAAGTTAGCCTTGAAATTTAGAAAACAACTTGAGAAGGCTAAGGTAATATCCAAACTTATTTCATCCATTTCACATGATATTACTCCTCTTTTGAATGCAAATATAGAAGAAAAAAATTGTTGCCATATGAAGATAGAAGGAAATATAATGTGCATTACCCAAAAAAGGGGTTTTAAAAATGTTTTTTTTTTATGATTTTAATAACAGTTTTGAACCATTATTAAATTACTTGTTATTAAAGCTTTAATAACGGTTCAAAACCGTTATAAAAAATCTAAAAAGACCAAAAATAATGGGGTAAACTGGCATTTTAATAACGGTTTCTACAAAAACAAAGTTGTTAAAACATCACCAATTTATGGTTTTAGTCATTTATTACACATTTATTAAATGATTTTAACAATGAATCCTATATAAAAACTGTTGTTAAGACATAACCAATATAGGATTTTAATCATTGATTAAACATTTATTAAACCCTAATTAGGATTAAATAAGCATTAAATACAACTTTTAATAATAGTTTCTACATAACAATCATTGTAAAAACATAGTTTATTTAGGATTTTAATAATTGATTATGCATTTATTAAATCCTAATTATTATTAAATGAGCATTAAATGCAACTTTTAATAGCAATTGTAAAGATAATCTTTATTAAAAACAATACATAGATTAGTTATTTAAGATTTTAATATCGATTCTTACTCAAAATTGTTATTAAGTTAAGTTTTAATAATGGTTTAAGAAAGAACCATTATTAAAACTTGACTTTTTTTTAGGGTTTTTACAGTTTTATTTCAGCCCACATACACAGTTATATGTTCAAATATTTATCAAATCTGTAGTGTAAAATAATAACATTTAATATATACATACATGTCTTTGCCCAAATGATAATATGTATGTTCAATAAATCTATAATTGGTACATCTTAGTACACTGAGTATACTCAAGAATCAAAATTAGTAGGCGTACCACAACTTGGTAATTCTACACTCTAAAGTCAAAATTCTATAAATCATAACCAAGATGACCAAAAAACGTAAATGAAATAAAATCTAAACATTCATGTAGAATGTATATCCTTAATACCAAATGTATCATTGCATGACCTTGGCCTATTGGTCTCTAAGCTCATCAATTTTATCATCTTTGTATTTCTAGTCTCGTGCATATCCACTACTGGAAAACTACAAATTGACAAGTTATAATTATTCAGTTAGTACTTAAGTAAGGTGCCACATATATATGTCATGATTAATTAATGAAAAAAATATGGAAAACGAAATATATATGGCTTGGATCTATGTCCACCGATCTCTTTTTGAGTATCAAATCCGTTCATCTACCAACATAATATCCACAATCATCGCCGTTCTAGTGTTGTGGACACTGTCAAATGAATTTAGTTAGCTCTCTAACCATTATATATTAATTCATATTGAAAGAAAATATAAAATATTTATCTTCCCACTTACCATTATATGCTTATATTCATGACTCCTTGGGTCTAGGACACCATTTCTACCTCTCCTCTAATAAGCTATCTATAGTACCCTAATAACTAGAGTTGATGCACAATATTATAACTATATATACATAAAATAATTAAAGTAGAATATATGCATAAATAAGCTAATGAAGTAAGAAGTAAAAAGTATACTAACATGTTAATAAATTCTTTCCCACCACGATAAATTTTTACAAATGGCATGGAATATGTTCGAAGGAAATCAAACATATAGACATTATTTCGATTAGGTCAGACTACATATAAAACCTAATGTTCACTTGCGAGGTGAGGAATGAGATAAAGCTTATTATATCCCTTGCTTAAAATATGATCCGCTATATAGTTTATGTACCTACCATCTCTTCTTGTAGTATCGTCAACTATATAGTATGGACACACAAATACAATAGAGGATAACATTACCTTTGTAGCAACACAACTAGTTACAAACCTCTAGACGACAATAACAATACATATTTATTAATAACTGATAACTTATATAAGAGGTTGTAAAAATTTCAAAGCAATAAAAAGTACAAAATATATCACATGAAATAGTACTTATATAATATATACAGAAACACTAGTTGTTAACATCCATTCCTAATTATAAATGTCACTTATACCATTGGGTGATACCATATAAGTAGATTCGTTCCTTCCAACATACTTAGGATGGCTATCACTTGAAATATAATTGTCTTCAAGGTAGTTTTGGGTATAAAAATACAAAAAAAAAAGCCAAAGCTGATGGTGATTGGTTCTTCTCTGAAGATGAAATCTTTTGTGGGGCAATAGATTTTTATAATTTATCTCTCTTTCCTTTATCAACATCCTCTTTTCTATTGCTCATTTTGCTAGTACCTCTCTTTTCCTTACTCCTAGGAGAATTCTTCTTTTTTTATTACTTAATTCATAATAATAAATAAAATATAATAAGCATATACATATTAATCAGGTATAAACAATTTAAGTAACAAAAAAGGTATAATAATAATGGAGAATGTAATTAACTCTTTAGTAGTAAGACGTATTTGATCCATATGCCAAGGCATAAAGCTTCCAGCACCATAGCCGCCTCGTGTCCTTCTACATAATAAGGCAAGGGCTCATATCCAAATATTGGAGTGTCAATACTTACAAGCCTTTTATTTAGTGTCAAGTTATACCCATGGACCATCTGTGTTTGGGTACTATAATTGATGCATACCCTTTCTTTCTCTAAAAGAGTTGAAAGATCTTTCGATAATAAGTCACATTTATGTAAATCCTAAAAAAATATATTATATATTATTAATTATTTATAACACTTTATACATTTAATAACAATTTATAGTTTGTAATGCTTACCTCAAGAAAAGAAGAAAGGCGTGCATCAGCTTCACAACTATCTCTAAAGCTATTTACGTTGAGTATGTGAAGCTCATCACATTCAACTGAATTAGATGGCTTATACCCTTGAGATTTGATAAATGACAACTCTTGCTCTATTGTTACCATCAGTTCAAATACCATGTTTAATTTATAGGTGACAATAGCCACTTCCTCATTGGTGCTACAAGAACCACGAGATCGACCACATATGCTTATTCTCATAACTCCTAATCCAAGATTCCTGTGTCTTTCATGGTGTTATACAATTCCTATAGCCTATGACATAATATTATATCAGTCCACACCCCCCATAGAATCTAAAGTTTCAAGTTCCTCCTGTAATGTATGCAACATATTTGAATTTTGAATATAGGAATAAACATAATATAATAGTTTTCTCAAAGAAAACTAACTAAGGTTAAGGATATCTTCAAACTTACAATTTTTTTGGTAGCACCTTCTACATTTTCATTAAGATATCCATCTTTTGTTGTTCTAGTCTTCTACCATAATGTATCAGTATTGATGGACAAAGTACATGGATCCAAGTCTTCTATAAGCTGTAAATCAAAAATAAACCTTACAATAAGAATATTATTATAACATTAAACTTGAGCATTTAAATAGATAAATCAAAATTTCATACCAACTCTTCTTTAAGGCTTGTATAGCCTTTGTGAGGCATATTATACCGGTACTTATTCTACTTATCAATCTCTTTATTTTTGGCACTTTTCTCCTATGTTACAAGCCAAAATATTTACTCATGGTTATTTAAATATCAATTAAATATTTTTAATTAAAAATTTTAATTTTTATCTAACAAATACCTTAGACTCCTCCAAAAGACAATATGTAATAAATTAATTTCAACTCTCTTGATCAATGAAACTATATTGTTTAGGTGGGTTCGGGTGTAGAGAGACATCCCTCTTTTTATAGATTTTTCTATTTTCCATGTACACCCTAAATATTTTTAGATACTCACCACAATTTCTAAGAAGCAATTTCTTCCTCCTTTTTGGGACTTTAAACACTCTATGCAAAATAAGACATATATATATATATATACCGATGTTAATGTATTGAAATTAACAACATTTGATGTACATAAATATTAAAAACAACATATTTACTATGAATTCTTGCCAAATATGCTCTTTATGACCCTTCAGAACCCGCTTTCAATTATTATACAAAATTGGAACACGGTTACATGTGACGAGTAAAATATATGTCAAAAACATGTATTCATATAGTCTAATAGGAAGATTATAAATATTCTATCCCAACTCCACTTATTCTCCTCTATTTCTTATGTCAGTGATAATTCTCATAATAGTTGGTCCTCTCTTTCTTTCTTCATAACTACTATTCCTATCAACTTTATATTCGACATATCTCTATGAAATATCAATAAATATATTTTGTTAGAATGTTATGTAATTACCATCGTGAAATAAATTATGTTTTGAAAATACATATTTAATGAATATATACTAAATATGCATTTAAAAAACACAAGCAAACGTATCATATGTTACAATATTATTACCCTCATTGCCTTTTTTCCCTTCTTTTTTTCTTCCTTATTTTTGGATTAGATTTAGGATCTGATACATATATTAATTCATGATAATCATCCCTTACATATATTTCCTCCTCATTAATGTTATTGTTTTCATCGTTTAATGATTGAGTTACTTTCACAGTTGAGACACACTCTTTATCCCTATTGGCATCATTTTCATCGTCACATTCATCAACATTTCTTTTCTTCGTAGATAGTACCACATACCATCTTTTATTAGAAATATTAATGACAAAGAATAATTTTGTTGCTTGTGATGCTAAAATGAATGAGTCTTGTTTATGCTCTACTTTATTAAGATCTACCAATGTGAATCTATTTTCATGTTTAGCCCCATAGCTATTATCAACTCATCTGCGATCGAAAATAGGGACTTTAAATATAGTGTAATATAAATCCCATATTTGTTTAATCACATGATGATAATTTGTATCTGCATAGGTTGGATTCTTGTCCTTCTCACTAGCAAAATGTATTGCCTCAACCACTAAAGTCACCACACTATTTTGCATTATATTCTTCTCATCTTGTTGTTTCATATAAAAAGTGTAACTGTTGATGGCATAACTGGTATCTGAGAAAGCTTCATAATGGGATTTTTTGAAATAATCAATGTAAGGTTTTAGAAATTAAAATTGGGGAATGTCTGATGAGTAGAATGATGTGATCTCTTAGCCAATTGATGAAGGAAAGGTTATATTTATCGATTATTCAGTTCTCAGTCTTTGATGGATTTTCAAACCTTAAAGAATGCATATGTTCTTCAATATGTGGCTGAACATCATCACTATTATATAATACATATAGATGTGCTTTATAGAATGTACCAAGGTCTACATGCCCAAATTTCTTGCCCCTAATACCCTTTCATTCGATTTTTCCTACGTGTCGAGACTTAGGAATACCAATAGCTTCAAAATTTGACAAGTAATTTGTGTAAAATTCAATTGCCACTTCTACACGGTAACTCTCAATAATGCTTCCTTCTAGCCGATATTGATTCTTCACGTAACCCTTTATCAACTTCATAAACCACTCAAAGGGGTATATCTAGTGCCTATGAACAAGTCCTAACATTTTTATCTCATAAAATAAATGAATAGTTAGATGTACCATAATGTCAAAGAATAAGGGTGACAAGTATAATTTAAGTTGGCATAAAGGAATCACAATCTCTATTTGCAAGGCATCCAAACTATCAATATTTATGACTTTAGAATAGACTGTGTTAAAGAACCAACAAAGCCCCACGATAGTAACTTAAACACGCTTTGGTGAAATTCCACTTATCGCTATAACAACAAGTGATGTATAAAAATATGACAATCATGATACTTCATGTTAATTAGTTTCAAATCTTTCATCGACATGATCCTTCTAAAATTTGAAGAATACCCTTCTGGAACCTTGAAACAATTAAAGAATTCACAAAATGCAACTATCTCTTTTCTAGAGAGTGTATGGCAAGCTGGTGGTAATTGTGTTCTTCTTCCATTATCTCGCGATGCTAGTTCCTTTCTAATACCCATTTCATCCATATCCATTCAAGCATTGATGCTATCTTTAGTCTTTCATCAAACATTAAGTAATGTACCAACATGGTTATCACATATATTTTTCTTGGTATGCATCACATCAAAGGCGTGTCTCATGTACAAAGATTCTTAATAAGGAAGGTCAAAGAATATAGACATCTTCTTTCACCCAACTGATGGAGGCTTATTCTTATTCTTCTTCCCAAACTTAAGACTCAAATGTTTTATCTTCAAATACACTTGTCGACCTGTCAACCAGATTGGTTCCTACCCTTCTTCCAAGAATCCATTGAAATATTTCATTTACCTATGATAATGATGATTATTAAGTAAAAATCTATAATGCTTGAGAAAAATAGTCTTCTGACCATGTGTTAATTGAACAAATGAAGTATTCTCCTCACATATTGGGCATGTATAATGGCCTTTCGCACTATAACCTGACAAATTGCCATATGCTAAAAAAAATCATTTATAGTACATAATAACATTCCTCTTAAGGTGAAATTTTCCTCACTATATGCATTAAATACTTCAACACCCATGCTCTACAAGAATTTTAAATAATCAATCAAAGGTGGTAAATAAACATCAGTATCATTCCCTGGTTGGTTTAGCTTTAAAATGAGTAAAGATAGCATCATATACTTATGTTTTATGTAGAGCCACATAGGCATATTTTATATAAACAAAATCACTAGCCATATACTATAGGTGCCTTGATTGTGCGGATTTATTCCATCCATAGAAAGGGCAAGATATATGTTTCTTGCTTCTTTACCAAATTCAAGGAACACACCATCAATTGTTATCCATTTTGGAGAGTTAGATAGATGTCTAAGAAGCCCATCATCTATCTTCTCATTAGCATGCCATCTCAAGTTCATGGCATCTTGGACATTGAACATTCGCTTGAATCATAGTATGATAGGAAAATACCATAACACCTTAGCTGACACGTTGTTCTTCTTATATCATGGTGTTTTGCATATAAGATTTGGACAACTGTCCAAAGACACATTCTCATTGCGAAATAATATACAATCACTAAGGTATGCATGCATCTTCTCATAACTCATGCTTATGGATGAAAGGATCTTCTTTGCTTCATAGGTATGCTTGGGTAGAATGTTATCATTAGGAAGCATATCCTTTACAAGTGTCAATAATTCTGTGAAGCTCTTATCACTCCATCTGTTACATGCTTTTAAGTTGTACAATGTTAAATTAGTAGATACTCTAATAAATGTCTTACAATTACTGTATAAAGGTTTCTCCAAGTCACTTAATAACTTCTCAAATATTTTTAGACATTCCTAAACACCTTCCTCAACCTTTTGAATCATCTTCTCTAACAAATCTCCCTCTTCTCAAATAATGATCCACTACTTTCCCTTCTAACTTCCTCATGATCATATTTAGACTCTGTCTCACCATTCCATATACAACAAGTGTAACTTGTATCAATTCCATACACAAACAAATGCTCTATCAAATCATCCGCATTAATACGTTGAATATAAGTATAGTTCAAATAAGGACAAACTATTTTACTAGAGTCCTGAGGATGTTTAAGTGCAAAGTTGATGAAAAACTCTACTCCTTCATCATATTCTCTATAAAAACAATTTGCATACATCCATTTTCGATCCATAGTTTTTCAATCTAGATGTATCCTATGTAAATGTAATTATTACAAATCAACTCAATTCTTAAAAATAATTCACAAATCGCTCATGTTTAGAAAGAATTAATGTATAATGTATCATACTATTTAGTACACACACACACACAAAAATTATTTCAACATATTTCCAAAAATATATCAATACACAAGCTGCTCATATTTAGAAAGAGTTCATATACATAACAAAACTTTATACAATGGTTCAAATTACAAAAGATATATATACTACGGGATTAAAACTAGAACAAAAAACTGAGAACCCTAAAACAACAACAATACTATATACATTAAAAGGTTTCTAAAGCCCAAACACTAATTAAGAAGAACTTCTAACCATCATACTAAATTCACTAGTAGCCTTGTCGAGCCTGACTAATAACTATCACTCTCAAAGTCTACTCATCTAGTTACTGATATTCAAGGGTAACTCGGGTGGATACTCGAAAGGAAGCTATGACAAAACCTCTACTCATCATCAATTACCATCAACTCTGTAACTATCTTATCATAATCCCTCGTAAATATCTCACCCTCAACATATCTCAAGTGTGATGCATCAGTATGGCAGATAAAATAATGTAAATAAATAGATGTAGCCCCTAACCATGGCTCTGTCTAAGGCAAGGTTAGCAGTAAGTGATACGATCAGAAATGGAATGGATCATACAATGAGCTGTTCACAAACAAGTAACCTATCTTGTTATATAACCATATCATATGAGTCTATATATCTGCATAAGGTGCCATGCATATATATGGTGGAGGGTATGTAATGGCAATACGCAACATCTCACTACCTATAAATGAGAACAACTACTAAATCTTATCATCAAGGTTATTCTTAAAAGGATCTAAATTATGAAATATGTAAAGTCTTCAACTAGACAAATCATAAATATACTCTACCATATCTTAACCAACTATGTAAAGCTAATAATATACCCACATAAGATATAAGTTAGAAGCATGTAAATGTTTTTTAGTTGTTCAACATAACTTCTCTCATTTTTGCTATTATTTGAATTGTTACTAGCTCATTAATTAAATCTTTTGACTCATCTTTAAACTTATTATCTTAAATTAATTTTTTTTATTTTTCTATTGATATAAATGCGTCTTTTACTATCAAGAAAAGATAAATTACTGAAATATTCTATATTCTTCTATTATTATATGTTTAAGATGTTTAAGATTTTATAATGTCATCCTTTCATATGCTCCTACTAGATTTGTAAATAAGTTAAGTTGAATCAAACTTCATCCTATTATACTAGACATGATTAAAATAAGGATATAATTTTGACTTATTTATTTAACAAACAAGCTTGGTTAAACTATCATCTAATCACTCAAGCTTGGCATAATAAATCTAATTCAAACAAATTGTTACTACTTACTTGAATATTAGTTTGAGTATAGAAATAAGATAATAAAATTTTAAGTAAAGAAAAATATTTTATTTTATTTGAGTATAAGAAAATAATATATATATATATATATATATATATATATATATAAGATATAATAATTATCACATTTAGTATAATAGACCCTAAACCATAACCCTCCTAAGCCATAATAAATCATAATATACTAACTCTAAGCCTAAACACTAAACCCTTATATTAATATTATTATATATATAATTCAAGTAGATATTAATAAGATAATATTTATAAGTCAAGTATAACAATATGATATTATCAAAAATTTAGTTGAGAAAAATATATATAATAGTTTATTATAAGATAACATATTAATTATCATATTTAGTATAATAGACGCTAAATCCTAACCCATAATAAATCATAATAAACTAACCCTAAACCTAGCAAACTATAATTAAACCATAATAATTCCTACATTATTATTATTATTTTATTATTATAAATAAATAAATAAATAGTTATAATATTTCTAATAATGAGCTATGACTCCCATTACCATTTCATATGTTAGCGTTTATTTTTCCCTTTTAAATTCTTGTTATGCGCCTCTAATGCCATGAGCCATGACTCCTTTAATTTTTTGACCATTAATTTTTTAACTTTTCAAATGTAACATATCTTTCCTTTTCCTTTTTTTCTTTTTTACTTACATAACCCTCTCATCTCTCTACTTTAATTTCCTTTACAAGTTTTTAAGGAAAGTACATTCTATTTGACAACTTTCAGTTAGACGACACTTAATATATTATAGTTTCCAAAATCCCATTCAATTTTATCTAATTTAATTATTCACTTTTATTTCTTTGTTATATTCTATGTCTATTTAATCCTCATCAAATAAAAATTATTAATATGCAACCCTAATTAAAATTTTCATTTAATGATGTATATATGTAAAATATATTTTCATTTAAATATATGGTATTTCCTAAGATCATAGTGTCCTCCTTATTAATGAAAATGTGTGTGTGTGTTTAGTTTTCACAAGTAACTTTACTAATATTTTTAAGTATTTTATTTCTCTTGGAAATTAAGCACTACAATGGTATATATATTTAAGGCTAACCAACACATTCATGTTAATAATTCCAAAACATTCAACAACTAACAGTAAGATTTTTTCACCAATACATTCAACAATAAATAACAACATTTTTCAACAACAAACTGCAACATTTTCCAACATGCATGAATTTATATATAATAAAATTATAAGGGAAGAATAAAACCATATGTGCGAGAAGGAGCAGTGGCGAGCACCTAGGAGCATGATGGAGCAAGAACGACTAATTGGTTGTAGGGGAAAGAGCAGGGCATGCAACGGCCTTTGCAATAGCATTGTTTGGCTTTGACACTAGCAAACAATTGCCGAGAGGATGATAGCACCCGTGATGTTTTCTGAAGTTGAGAGGAGGAGGAGGGGTGATGCACGATGCACACAAGAAGAAATAAGAGAAGGAAGGATCTCACATGAAAAAGAGAAAGAGTATGAAAATTTTTGGTATGAAATGAAAACCAAGACCTAAATAAAAATAAAAGGTGAAATTATTGCATGATTTAATAATGGTTCTTACAAGAACCATTATTAAATCATCCGCTTAAAATTTTTTAGGTATTAATAACTATTTTAACCTATAACCGTTATCAAAATCGCCTCAACAATCCTACGCATAAATTTTCACTCTTTTAGCAATGGTTTCATAAACACTATTATTAATGTGCCATTATTATTTTCTATTTCTATTGTAGTGGTTGTTGAAGATATACACAAGTAATGTTATAAGTGTAGAAGTTATGTAAATTTTACTAAATAATGCCCTAACAAATTTATGTTGACATTAAAAGAAATTGAAGTGACAAGAAAACAAGAAAATAAGGATGATGTTAAAGATGATTCTAGCAATTGATGGTAAAATGAAGATGGTTATTATTCTAGCATCTTTAAATAAAGAGGTGAAATATGTTTTACGATGAAGAAAATCAAAACATATAAAGATCATGTTCATTATTATCTTAGGGTTTCTTTTTAATTATATGGTTGGACACTGGTTTCTTACCCATTATGTGATTCAAAGCTTTATGATGATTATTCCATGAGTTATATTGATAATTTGAAGCTTAGGGAGTAAGATTGCTATGATTTGAATTTCGTATGCAAATAAAGCATGAAGTTGAAGATTGATTCAAAAAAATATGCAATGTTTGATCATGATGTATTTGGTCATGAGGTGTTTTTTTATAATATAATAGATTCCTTGAAGAAAAATTAGAAGACATTGAAGAACAAGCATCACCTTGAAGAATGTGTTCATCTTGATATTGTGTACACTCAAATGTTTAAATTTGAAGTCAAATTCTTTAAGAGAGGGATATTAATGCAGGTGCATCCTCATTCATACATCTAAACATGTTTGTGGATATGTTTTAGATGATTCTTTGATTTCTTGGAGGTGTTTTCCAAGTTACAAACACTTTGAAATTTTTGTACAACCAAGCGAAGTCTTGCTAACATGGAGTGCTTTTTCCACGTCAAGAGGGAAGATAAGTGATCTTGGATGAGGAAAAACATCCATGAAATATGAAGATTATTGCTAACTTGGTTAAAAAATAATTTGCTAGGGTTTCCTAGTTAGTTAAGGCTTTGTGTAACAAATTGTATCAAATCTTAAATAATTTTTTAGGGTTTTGGTTGGCATGTAATTGATGAGTTCATATTTTGACACATTTTATACCCTTATAATCTTAGTTTTTGGTAGTTTATTTGGCTAATATAGGGGAAGGGTGAGGTTCACATGCAAAATTTTTTTATTATACAAACATAAGAACTAATCTCAACCATTAGATCAAAATTAAATCAACATTCAAGGTTTTAATAATACCAAACCAAAAAACTAACCCAAACCTATATCCAAACCAAATATCCAAACCTCTAAACCCTAAACCCTAAACCCTCTAAACCCTAAACCCTAAACCCTAAACCCTAAACCCTAAACCATAAACCCTCTAAACCCTAAACCCTAAACCCTCTAAACACTAACCCTAAACCCTAAACCCTAAACCCTAAACCCTCTAAACCTTAAACCCTAAACCCTAAACCCTCTAAACCCCCTAAACCCTAAACCCTAAACCCTCTAAACCCTAACCCTAAACCTCTAACCCCTCTAAACCCTAAACCTTAACCCTCTAAACCCTAAACCCTAAACCCTAAACCCTAAACCTAACCCTAAACCCTAAACCCCTAAACCCTAAACCCTAAACCCTAAACCCTAAACCCTAAACCCTAAACCCTAAACCCTAAACCCTAAACCCTAAACCCTAAACCCTAAACCCTAAACCCTAAACCCTAAACCCTAAACCCTAAACCCTAAACCCTAAACCCTAAACCCTAAACCCTAAACCCTAAACCCTAAACCCTAAACCCTAAACCCTCTAAACCCAAAACCCTCTAAACCCTAACCCTAAACCCAAAACCCAAAACCCTCTAAACCATAACCCTAAACCCTAAACCCTAAACCCTCTAAACCCTAAACCCTAAACCCTAAACCCTCTAAACCCTAACCCTCAACCCTAAACCCTCTAAACCCCCTAAACCTAAACCCCCTAAACCCTAAACCCTCTAAACCCTAAACCCTCTAAACCCTAAACCCTAAACCCTAAACCCTCTAAACCCTAAACCCTAAACCCTAAACCCTCTAAACCCTAAACCCTAAACCCTCTAAACCCTAAACCCTAAACCCTAAACCCTCTAAACCCTAAACCCTAAACCCTCTAAACCCTAAACCCTAAACCCTAAACCCTAAACCCTAAAACCCTAAACCCTAAACCTTAAACCCTCTAAAACCTAAACCGTAAACCCTCTAAACCCTAAACCCTAAACCATCTAAATCCTACACCCCAAACCCCAAACCCTCTAAACACTACACCATGTAAACCATAAACATACTAATCAAATATACATTCATTTAGTTTTACAATATGAGAACGAAAACAATCTTCCATGATTCAAAATTTGACAATTTCTAAAATTAAACCTTATACAAGTTTGGAAAGAAACCTTACACTATCATCTAAACTACAATGAAAAGCATAAATGACCAATACCTTCATGAAGTTGAATTTAAATTTACATCCAGACAAACGGACACTAAAACCACAAGTGTACACATAGTTCTTATAGAACTTAATCCCAACATCTAATGATTCAAATTTCATTCCTACAAAAGGGGCTATTTCTGGTGAGCAACAAGGTATCCATTCTTTTGTTGTTCCACTAGGAGATGTGTGCGGTATTGACTTCGGAGTTATCAACCCACCATCAACATCTTTTAAGTTTGAGGGAGGAGAACAACCATGTTTGTCACTCATAATGCCTATGCAAGTAAAAAAAAAATCTATCACAAACAAGAAAATCAAAATTAAAAAAAGTGCATGCATATTAAACAAATGACAAAATAGCAAATATACATTTTCAAACTCATGGCCACTATCTAATCCATTTAAATTATCAAACTAACAAACAACAATTATAATACAATAATCAATTTCGTAGAATACAAACGCATAATATCATGGCTGGAAATTTCGGTTAAATTCAATAAAAATATCACATAACTCAATATTTCGGTTAAATTTGATTAAGATCCTACCAGTAAAAATAAATTAAGAAGCCCGATGTAAGAGCTTCACAAAAGTTAAAAAGGAAAGGCCGTCGGAAGGAAGGAGTATCAAATATTTACTCGACATTCAACACCACAACTGACGAGGGAGACGACCGAGAGCACGAAACAGGCTACTTCTTCTAATATCCACCAAAATCAACACGTACATATGGGACCATACAAATACACTCCATCTACATAATCTAACGATCAATTGAAAGCAGATGAGAGAGAGAGAGAGAAGGAGCTTACCTTCCCGTGGAGCAGTGGAAGCTTTAATGGTAGCAGAGGAATTTTGAGCTTCTGCTAATCCAACAATGCCAAACACCAATAGTGAGTAACCAATTCCATAGACAGCAGTAGCCTGTAGCCGCTGCCGGTTTTGAATCAAATAATAAATCAAATTACTTACCGTGGATGGAAATCGATGCTGAGTAAAGGAAACCAAAATGAAATGGAACAGAGTACAGACGAGCAGTGGAGACAAATCAATTACATCTCTGGTGTTTATTAACAAAACTAAGGTCGGCAACGATGGCAGCAAAGCTAGCGAGAGAGTGAAGGGGATGAATACGTCGAAGAGAGTGTTCAGGATTTGCCTCTTTAATTCGTCCAAAGTCTGGACCAAGATGGTCGGACACTATTAAATTAAACTATGAAAGATGGCGGGACACTATGGAGAGAGAGGGAGACGGGAGGTGCAGAGAGAGGGAGACGGAGAGAGGAGACGGGAGGTGCAGAGAGAGGGAGACAGGAGGTGCAGAGCGAGGGAGACGGGAGAGAGGGAACACGAAGGGGGGTCTGGGTCGGGATAGAAAAGCCGACAGGGAGAGAGGCGGGGCGGGATAGAAGGACAGGAAACAGTAAAAAAAATATACGGATGAGTTTTCAACCGTCAGATATTTCAGATCCAATGGTTGAAAACTGTTCCTACATTTGTACCAAAAAAAATGGTTCGCACGTGAACCAATTTCTATAGGGGAATAAGTATTATTTTATGCTTAAGTGGTAAAAATTGCATAAATATTATTATTTGAGCTAAAATGATATAAATTAAGTAAATTTAGAATAAAATATTATTTATTGATATTTATTGAATTTTATTTTGCAGGTTTTATTTTTTTAGTAAAAAAAAAAAGAAGTTTGACCTTTGGACCAACGGCCGAAGGCCGAAGGCCCAAAGGCCTGGAACAAAACGACGCCGAACGGAGACTTGGAGGCATGGAAAAGAAATGAAGCTGGGCAGGGCGCGTCACAGACGCACGGACTCAACGACACAACGAAGAAAAGTCAGTCGAGGGCTGACGTGGCAAGGAAAGGGCAGCAGACAGAAGACACAAATTAGGGCCGCACGTTATAAATAAAGGAGGGCATTAATTGAGAAAGGTCGTCGAAGAGCCGAGGAGAGCCTTCACGGCTCGGGCTAACAGCAGAGAGCCTTTATAGGCTCGGGAGAGACGACACGGAGAGAAAGGCAGAGCTAAGTAGCCTTTGCCGTTAGGCGGCAGAACCACAGCACGGAGAAAGAGGGAGCAACCACACGAAAAAGGATGAGCAAGAGCAGCAGCACGGAAACCGAGGCCAAAGGAGGAGCAACGACGCACGGAAGGAGAGGTCTGTCAGCTGAGAAAAGAAAAAAAAGAAAGAATTGTGCACAGAAAGTAAGGCACAAAAAGAAAGAAAAAAATAGGGAAGAAATTTACCGGAAAGAATTTATTTCAGATAAAATTAATTTTTATCTGAATAAATTCTTGATCTTTTATCTGAAAATAATTACGGTTATTTCTTTCTCTTATTTTTAATTTATATTTTAGATATATATTTCTGTGTAATTAATTCTTTAATTATGGCTGGCTGATTATTTATTATTAGGGAATGAATTGAAACCCTAGATTATGATTTGAATTATAATTTTATTTTCTTTGTTTCGTGAGATTTTTTCTTGACTCTATGTTAATTGCTATCGTTTATATGTATGATTCTGTCAAGTATAGTTTATTTGGTGCATGCCTTGTTTGGTTCCTCATAAGTGACAGTATGTAGGATTATTTTCCTGCTAGGTGGCCATCTAAATATACTAGAATTTATATGTATAAATTGCAGCTAGGTTAGATAACAATTCACCTAATCGTTTTGTGATTCTAACCGAAGTGGTAAAATGTTTCGATACGTGTGGGTTAAGGAAAGGAAATACAGCTAAACATGCTTTTTATACTAGTATGGGTACTTAGATTGACAGCCTTCCACTTACACTTAATGCATTAAATCTAGTTAAATATAGGAGCCACTTGTTGCTGCTATACTGCTAGTATTTAATAGGGTTAATATTGGCGCTTTGTCATATTAATTAATTAAGGGGAGTAATATAAGGTGTATAGACCTGCTTTTGGTGTGCAACTTGGTCGATCTCTTTCTCACGATTAAATATTGACTTAGAAATAAATATTATATTACAACCTAATCTAGTGGTGGATTTTGATTTCCCTAACATATTTCTCATATTTGCGGTTTCCCATTATTTTCATTATTTTTATTATTAGTTTATTTTATTTTATTTACTCCTTTATTATTATTTTTATAAACCCCCATTAGTATTTTTCTTATTTATTTATTTAGTGTTATTTAGGATTTTTATTTTTATTTTTAATTATTTTTAAGCTAGTTAGATAGAGGTGAGCCCTCTCAATCCCCAGCTTAGAACGATACCCTATTTACCAATGCTACAATTGACAACAAGAGGGTTTAAATTGCGTGCCGGCTACGGTCACACTAGTAATCCAAGCTATAATTAGGTGGTTACGAGTTGTAATTAAAACTAGATATAACAACTAGATTTAGGGAACTATTTCCCTTAAATAATATGAATTTGGTTAAGATATAATCTTAACTAATTATTCCCTAATCCTAATGTATAATATGGTTGGCTGGTTGGATATTTTTGTGGGTTATGCCTATATATATGGTAGGCATATGAATCTTGTAAGTTTTGTAAGGTTAATTTGAATATAAGAATCCTCTTGGTGAATTTCATTTGATTTCATATTCCGTATGACGTAAAGTTGTGTGTATCTATTTATTTTAGTGGGTTTAGATTCGTGTCTTTGAAGATATACTTTGTGAATTCCTTCAAAGTTATTCCTACCTTTGGATGTCTACTTTGTATTTTCTTCTTGAGGGATCCCAAATGAGGAAGTATTTTTGAAAATTTATTGCGTAGTTTGGTAGTGTTTACTTTGTGAAATCACTTCCGTTCATATCCATTTCCTATCCAATATGTTTGAATTAGCTATTCAAATTTCAACATATTCTCCTTGGTATTTGCATGTGGGAGTAGAGCACATAAATCCACATTAGGGTTACCATAGGGTCTCTTCAAGCTACCTTGACACCATGTAACCAATTTTCACTACCAGCTTTCTTGATGAGGCTAGAAAGAGCTTTAACCCAAATGATACTTAAAGAAGGCGATAAAGGATCACCTTTTCAAAGCCTCTACTAGGACAAAATATGTCTCCTGGTGTACCATTAAGAATTTTATAGAGGAAACTCTAGAGATACATTTTAATACTAGCTCTATTCACTTTTCATGAAAGCCTTGGTGTTACATCACAAAATCTAAGGATCTCCATTCAACTATATCATAAGTTTTATTCATGTCTAACTCTAGAGTCATGTAGTTTTGATTCATAGTTAATCTCTACTTCATATACTGTAGAACTTCACAGGAAATCAAAATATTATCAGTGATTAATCTCCCCACCAAAAAGGCACTTTGATTTTCACTAATAACTCTATTAGGATCCTCTTCAGCCTATTAGCCATCATTTTTGATATTAGCTTGTGTGTGATTATAGAAGTTTATAGGTCTGAGCTCTAAAAATTGTTTGGGATCTTTCACCTTCAAAATTAAGGTGATGAAGGTATGATCCATATTTTCAAGCATTAGTGCACCTTTAAGGATATCTAGAACCTACTAATATACATCTCTACCAACATTATGCCTATATTTTTGATAACCAAAAAAAATGTGCACATATATCGTTAGGTCCTAGAGCTTTAGTTGGATGCATCTAATCAAGGGCTTGCATCACTTCCTCCCTTTGTGAGCTCCTCATTCATCTTTGATGTGATTAATCTATTAATACTAGTTGCAGCTTCATACATATGGGATGATACACTACTTTTGAAAAGCTATGAAAAGTAATCCTTTGTCAGTACTATTTTATGGGTTTTATATGCTTGCTTATTTCCCCTCTCATCAAATAACCTTTACATTCTATTATTCTTATATCTCATAGATGCATATCAGTGGAATTCTAAGTTATTTCTATATCCCTCCCGTATATGATTGTTATGTGAGCTCCACCTCCACATGGTTTCTTCCTGCTAAAGAAGTTTTTCTAACTCACCCATCCAATACTTCATGTCCTCAATATGTTTGGTTGTTTCATGTAAACAATTAAACTATTGGATTTGATGTTTAGCCTTCTTAATATGTCATTTCACATAACTAAAAATGTCTCTATCCCAAACCCATAGCATTACTACATGCCATCAACACTCCAGTTGTTAGCTATAACTGATTCACAATGTTGGTCACTATCCACATGTTTTTTAAATTGAAATAAACAAGGACCCCCACTCTTCATAGCCTAAGCATCCTAAATTTCACTAGAGCACATCAGACAAAATTATAGGGAGCTGATAAATTTTTTGATTAGGGAAAACACCAATCCATACCCTATTGGCCACCACACGGTCTTGGCAACATTGAATGTTATTTATTTCACCCTACCTGTTATTACATATAAAAGGATGCTTATTGAACCCAAGGTCATGTAATTAACACTCCTCCATAGCATCATGAAACTATATCATAAGCTAATCCTCTTTTACTGGGCCTTTCTCCTTTTCATGGTATTGTAAGATTTCATCAAAAACATCAAACACCAACATTGGCATATCCATATCACATTGAGAGTGAAGTAATCTCAACAACTCCCAAGATAAGTATCTTCTATTTGTCTCTAGTCTACCATAAAACCTTATCAATCTCCATATCCCATCTTCAAAGACATATATCATTCGAATGTTAATTTGCAAAATTAACATATAAAGCAATTCTAATTGCAGATATTTTTTCCACCTAAGTGTAATACCCCTACTCCTTCTTTACACTCTCTACTACAATACCATTATTCTCCACAAATGTATTTAATTCAAAAAAGGCTGCATGGTTGTAATGAGAAATAAAATACATGGTTTATCACTCTAGATAAAGTTATGGAGGTCACTACCTATAGAGGGGTTACCCAACCCCTTGTAGTTTATAGAAATCAGAACCATCTATGTGCTTCAATAGGGTAATTTAATATCCCAAACTTTTCTAACCCTAATTGTTTGGGGATTAGTTTCTTAATTCTTCCATAAATTTTTTTCTTCTCTCAGTAACCACTTTGTCTCAAACTCTAAACCTTTTATTTTAAGTCAAAACCCTTTTAAAAGCCTAACCATATTTCTCTTAATAGATGATCAATTGGACTGTACTGTTGGGTTAATTGACCTATAGCTAGACTAACCCCTTACCCAAGGAGTCAGGAGGTTGACTGATCAAACCTTTTGGTTTTTAAAACTAGAATATTATGATGGTGTTATGGTCTTTACATTATAATTTTTTTTTATCTCTCTTTATGCATCTTCATTATCTCAAAAGGTATTTAAATGCTCTATGTGATTAACTATAACATTCTCAAATTTAGTAACCAAAAATGTTTATTTTTAAAGAGTAGCTTGGAAGTAAAAATAAAAGTCGAGGGTGAAGCTATCACATCAAACATTAAAGAGGTATGATAATCACCTAGTTAATGTTAGGGGCTTGGGTTATATTGATAAGATGAAACAAAATGATACAGTTCCTTCACTAAGTTTAAACATATTTACACACACACACACAACAATAGTGATAAGTTTGTACAAATCAATGGAAAACATAAAATAGATTGACATGGCATAAACAATGGTCCAAAAAATATGCAAAAAGGGCATTAAACATGGGTAAAAACTCTCAATAGCTATCCTAGCTATAGGCATCATCATTCCCCATCATGCATTCATTAACCATCGCTAAAGAGCTGGTTGTCATAACCATCATCATCTAGGGCCTCATCACCATGAAAAACCATACCAACTATCCATTAAATGGACTGGGACAACAAGTGGTAATATTATTATGAGTAATGAGTAAGAACTAACTATCACATATAAGCACAGACATGTTGACATGCTATGCAAAACATAAAATAATTATGATATAACAAATATGAAACCATAACATGAAGCCAACTAGCATCCTAGCATGATAATTACATAACATGATATCTCATGAAAACTTAAGGCATATAAGAATGAAAAACTTAAGGCATCTCTAAAATTGATTTCCAGCATAGCATATAATCTAATTCAAGATTTCATGAATGTTTTAAGATGCTAACACTTAACACGAATTATTAGATCACATATGAACATCTTGACATAATTCAAGGAAAAATCATGTGAGCAATTGGGCTATGACACAAATTCCAAGGCACAAGCATGGGCATTTGGTTCTACCACCGATGGATAGAACCTAAAAGTAAAAATAATAAAAATAAGGCATACAAGCTAAAGTATATGAGGTCATATGTATTATCACAATAATGAATTCAATGGTATAAATAATAAGGAAATAAAAGCTAAATTTTCATGTAGACTATAATATCCTGCCACAAATGAAAAAATCCCATAAAGCACCATAAACCAAATGAGCATCCTACTCCACTGCAAATGAGCATACTAACATAGGGATCTTATAAAGGACTCTAACATCCACATAACCCAAAATTGTAAATGTCATCATTGGTTAAACATTCCAACTACTACTGATGGACTCTAGTAAAGGTATTCTCACCAAATTTATTCTACTTCTTATGTTTGCATACCCTATATAAAGTTCAAAGGATAATGTAGAGTAGAAAAGACACCAATCTAATATATAACTAGCAATCTTTTCTATTTTATATAAATAATAAATGAAGTTTAGCAGAGTACATCTTTATAACACCAACATAAAGTGTATTCTACAAAGGAAAGCTTAGAAAGCACACCATCACACATCACATAAGTATTCATGGTTAACACTAAATCCCCAAGAATTATCAGATATCAAACATCACAAAAGAAATATATGATCTAAAAGATCATTATGAATTAGAGATCCCTTAAAACATTAGGAAAATATATGATCAAAGGCCAAAGATCACATAAAAAAACTTTGAAATCATAGGTCAAAAGCCATGAGATAGCATTTCATCAAACAAAAGTAGTTTATCCCTTACATAGTAAGAGTTTTAGAAAACCAAGTGATAATTAGGGCAACAATGCCCTAAAATCTAACCTCACACATTATTAACTTATTTAGCTAATCAATGATTGAAAACCCAAAACCATAATTGCAAATTTAGATATCCCAAAACTGAGGCAAAATGTCAAAAATTACTAAAAAAAACCATAAAAATTATAAAATTTAGATGGAAAATATATCATATATTTTGGGCTTAACCACCATACAATAAGGTTGCATGAAAAAAATAAAAAATTGATGTTCATCGATCAATGGAAAATATAGTTTTATACTGATAAGCTTAAAAAAAAAGTTGTTATCAAAAATTATTATTCACACTCAATTAGTATTCATGAGATAAAAAGTTAAAGGTTAAACTTTACTTAAGGTAATTTGGTATTTTAGTTTACTAAAGCCTTTTAGGGATATTTTGGTCATTTGTATAATTAATTATTCAAAAAAATAATTTATTGAAGATTAAATTTTAATTAGGATAATTAGGGCATCATTATTTAATAACACATTGAATATTATGAAGAACATGAAGAGCATGGAGAACTTGATCATGAACATCTAAACCTTCCAAAATTTCAACCATAATTTAGAGGATCTAACTGAACTCAAATTGCAACATGCTTTATATGAAACATCACCTATGAAATATACCTTACAACATGGTATCATCAAATTATCATAAATGTGAGGTATTAAAATTATGCATCAATGGCTTAAATTCTAAACTCAAACCAAACATGACATAAAAAAAAAAAATAGACTAATAATGCTTATATGCAGTAAATAATAGTCTTACCTTAATTTAGATTCAAATTAAACAAAAAAGATAAAATATAAAGCCTAATATTAAGTCTTCAATTACCTACAAAATACCCATAGAAACTTAAAAGAATCTTAAGGAAAAAGGATTAGAGAAGAGTATAATAAAATGATGAAGAGAATAACCCTAAAATTAAAGTTATAAAATATTGGAAGTTGAAAATGGTGGTGGAAGGATGAAGATGAAAAAAATGAGAAAGGAGAAGAAGGAGGGTTTCAATGGAGTATAAATGAAATGCCCTAAAAATTTCTAATTTTAAAAATTATATTTAAATGAGGTTTTATTATAAAAATTAATTAAATAAATTATTTTTATTAAAATAAAAGGGAATTAATTAGGGTTATTCAAGAAGAAAATAATAAATCATTTTTATTAGAAAAGTTTTGGTATTTTAACTAATTAAGGATTTTATTTTGGAAATTTATTAAATAAATTATTTTATTTAAAATAAGAAAGAGAAAATAGATCCAAATTAATATTAATATTATAAATAATTTAATTGGAGAACATTTGGGTGATTTGCTAATTAAAATGGAATTTATGGAAAATCTTTTAAAAATCCTAAATTAGCCTAAAAAGGTTTTAAATATTATTTTATTTAAATATTATTATTTTGAAATATCCTAAATATTTTAATTAATTTAATTACCCCAACCCATTATTTTTCTTTTTTTTCCTTTTCCTTTTCCTTTTTCTTTCTTCCTTTTTCTTTCTTTTCTTTTTTTTTCTTTCTTCTTCTTTTCTTTTTCTTTTTCTCCTTCCCTGACCCGGGCCGGTCTAGCGGCCCAAGTCCGCCCTCCCTCCTTCCTTTCCTTCGGCACGACCCAGCCTGCGTAGTCGTTCCCCTTCCCTTCCTCTCTTGCGCGACGCTTCCTTTATTTTTCCATCGAAGTGTGTCGTTTTATTTAAGGATTTTAGCTCGTTGCCCAGCTGGTTTCCCTCTTCCTTCCTTTCTTTCTTTTTCTTCTCGGCCGACCGGTCCAGCCGCCACCTCCTTCTTCTTCTTCTTTCTTCTTCCCTAGCCCCATCGTAGACCTACAACCGCCGCCCGTCCCTGGATTTTCACCGCCGGTTACGCACTATTGACCGGCCATTTTTCTTCCTTTCTCTTCCCCCTGATCCATGACCACATAGACCAATCCTTCTCCCCTTTTCTCGTATAATTTTTACTTCTCCCTGGCTTGCGCAACCCCCTGCTCGACTTGAGTTTCACCGGCCAACCTCGCCGTTGGTAACCGTAACCCTACCTACCTTACCCCGTAGCCGACCCACAAAACCCTAAACTCCCTTCTAAAATCTATAAATACCCTCGTAAGCTACCTTGTACCGAGCTTTTAATTCCTACCAAAAATTTTTTGACCTTACCACCGCCGCCCCTTTAGACACCTTGTCCGCCACCTCCGGCCAACTTCACCGCCCTCTCTGGCCACCAAATTCATCTTTGCACTGCCCTATAACTACCTAAACCTCCCTCATCCCTTGATTCTTCCTGCACAAGCCACCCCGACTGTACGAAGTAGCCCCCTCGACCAGCCTATTTTCTGTCTCTGCCAGCCTTCACGTCGCCGTCCGCCACCTCATCCGCCACTACCTCCGCTTCTTTCACCTCCCATTCTCTTCTGCAGACCCTCCTCTCCTTTCCCTACCTTTCTTTTCCTCTTCCTCCCTTTCTCTCCTTCTTCTCCATTCAGCCACCACCACCGCCACCGTGTGTCGCCACCTTTGGCTGCGCCACCACCCTTATTCTATCCTCTCCTTCTGGGAAACTCTAAACACCCCATCTCCCACCTCCATTCTTCCTCTCCTTTTCCCAACATCCAACTTTTACCCTCTTCTTCTTTTTTTCCGGCCACCGCCGCCGCCACCGTGCACCACCGCTGGTGCCGCATATCACCTCCAGCCTAAGCTTGAACCCTTGACCCTCTCTGCCCTTTTCCCTATTTTTATAAGCCTTAATTTATTTTATTTCATTTATTTGAATATAAATACTACTAATATTATTATTATTATTATTATTATTATTATTATTTCTATTTTTAATATTTATTATTATTATTAGTATTAATGTTTTGATTATTATTTCTGTTGAGGGCTGAAGCCCTATTGTATTTTTTATTTCGATATTATTATTATTATTATTATTATTATTCTTATTGTTTATATTATTACTATTACTATTACTATTATTATTATTATTATTATTATTATTATGTGTTTATTATTATAATAATTATTATTATTATTACTATTTTGAATTACTATTATTATTATTATTATTTCATTATTGATATTACAACTACTTTACTATTATTATTATTATTATTATTATTATTATTATTATTATTATTATTATTATTATTATTATTATTATTATTATTATTATTATTATTCATCATTACTATTATCATCATCATCATCATCATCATCATCATCATCATCATCATCATCATCATCATCATCATTATTATTATTATTATTATTATTATTTTAATGTTAATATTATTATTCTCGAAAGGGCTAAAATCCTATTGTGTCTTTTGAATTGTAGTAGTGGTATTATAAATATCAGGTCTTATCATTATTAATATTATCATTATTTTTATCATTAGCTTTTATTATTATTATTAGTGTTGTTTTATTATTATTATTATTATTATTATTTAATAAGTTTATTATTTTTTTATGTAGGGTAGAAACCCTACTCCATTTTATCTTCAAATATTATCCTTACTATTATTACCATTATGGTTATTATTATTTTTGTAATATTATTATTGTTTTTATCATTATTATTATTATTATTATTATTATTTCATCATTATTATTATTACTAAATTTGGTTATTTATTTTACTATTATTATTATTATTATTATTATTATTATTATTATTATTATTATTATTATTTTGGTAAAGGGGCCGAAACCCTTATTTCACTTTGTGTTGAATAATGTCCTTATTATTATTATTATTATTATTATTATTATTATTATTATTATTATCATTATTATTATTATTATTATTATTATTATTATTATTGTTATTGTTACTATTATTGTTCTTATTATATTATCATTGATATTATTTTTAGTATCTTTGCTATTATTATTTTAATATCATTATTATTATTATTAGGGTAAAGTCTTTAACCCTATATTATGAACTTTTATAATATTTCTACTATTTCTTATATCTTTAGTAAAGTTAGAAATTTGTTAATGTTATTTTTATTGATATGTTATTATTTTATCAAAACCCTAAGGAGGCGTAGGAGAGTGCTCCAAGACCAGTGTCGTTTTAGGTAAGGGTGTTACTAAGGCCTATTATGTGTTGATTTGTATTATATGCTTTGTATGTTATGCACCCTTTGTTTATTATTGTAATTATTTCGTATTTGGTATGATGTGGAGTTGAAGTATGTTTTTGGTGTATTTACCTGGCATGTGTAATATGTGATGAAATATTGTGGTATATGATGATATGTATTGTGACCCTGTAAGACATGCATGTGAGGATGTTAATATGGTTTTTTGTAGGGGAAATGATGAAAAAGGAGGATGAGGAAAGAAGTTAACCAAGGGATGTGAGTTGACCTAAGTATTTTTAATGATCCATGAGTGGAAGAGTAAAATGGGAAATTTATGGTTTTGTATGGGAGAATCAAATTTATGGTGTTATATGGGAGAATCTAATTTATAATTTTGTATGGGAGAATCTAATTTATGGTGTTATATAGGAGGATTTAATCTATGGTTTTGTATGGGAGAATCTAATCTATACTTTATATGGTAGAATCTAATTTGTGGTTTTATATGGGAGAATCTAATTTATGGTTTTGTGTGGAAGAATATAATTTATGGTTTTATATGGGAGAATCTAATTTATGGTTTTGTGTGGGAGAATATAATTTATGGTCTTATATGGGAGAATCTAATTTATGGTTTTGTATGGGAGAATCTAATTTATGGTCTTATATGGAAGAATCTAATTTATGATTTTGTATGGGAGAATCTAATTTTTTGGTTTTATATGGTTTGAATCTAGGGTTTGGTATGGATGAATCTTTAGTTTTGTGTGAATTGAATTTAGGGTTTTGTATGATGGAATCTTGGGTTTTGCATGAAAGAACTTACAGTTTCATATGGATGGACTTAGGGTTCTGCATGAAAAATTCGAAAGGTTGCATAGGATGTATAAAGTATGTATGGGAGTGAAATTTACGTATGAAAAGTTGATTTGGGATGTAAGGAAGGTAATGTAAGTGTTGTTTGGGTGTTTGAACACTTTGGATGAAAAATAGTACGTGGAGCATTATAAGGGTACATAGGAGACCGAGTTAGGATTTGTGTGGACAATTACGGTTTGGTGTGGCTGCTTAGAGTTTTGTGGTATCGTGTGTACTTGGTGAATAAAGTATGATGATGAATATGGAATATATGATTTGTGATGTGTGAAGTGTAAAGAGAATGATTCATGCATGCCTAGGATGAAAGCTTTTAAATAAGACACTTAAGACATTAATCACTTAAAGTGGAAGATATTGAAGCGGGACCAGCCGATCCACTGGTTAGGAATAGTGGTTAGGGTTTTACCCTATGTGTGACCAATCCATCGGTTATAATAGTGGTTAGGATTTTTACCCTATGTGCGACCGATCCACCGGTTATAATAGTGGTTAGGGCATGATGTTCTATGTGTGACCGGCCCACCAGTTATAATATTAGGGCATCCCGAGCTCAATAAAAACAAACCAGAGTTTTGCTAAGGCACTTAAAAGATACTAATTACTTATAGTGGAATACTATGCAAGCAGGAGCCGAACCGATCCACCGGTTAGAAATAGTCGTTCGGGTTTTTACCCTATATGTGATCGATCCATTGGTTATAATAGTGGTTAGGGCATGATGCTCTATGTGTGACCGGCCCACCGGTTATAATAGTGGGGTGTTTATGTACTCGCATGGATTTGATAAAAAACATGGTGTGAATCGACTTCTGATAATAGATTAATTAAGTAATTAATCTGGACTATAAATAGGCCTCTGTGTATGTACCCGAATGATTGATCGATATTATGATATTATAATGGTCTTTAAGTTCTTTTATTCTTATGCATGGTTTATGTGATTTTATGTGTTGGCATTAGTGCTCGGTTACCTTACTCAGTACGTAGCATACTAATCACCCTTTTCATGGGTGCTACTCATTCCCACGAGTAGTATGCCCTTCTAACTTAGTGCAGGTGGGCGAGACATCAATCGGTGCTGAGTGTTGAGCTTGTGTTCTGGCTTCAAGTTTGAGAGTGTCATGGCCGTATTTTCTCTTCATGTGACTTTATTTCACTATGTTATTTCTTTTGCATCTCATTTATTATTTTATGATTTATTACCTTGTATTGAGTATTTTAAATGAACATTTTATCGATTGTAAGCTTATTTTCTTTTGGATATGAATTATAATTCCTTACGCGTACTCTGATCTTTGATGTATGATTCTTTCTAGTTCTTTTATGAACTCTTGGTTTGAATTTAATATCAATCTTTTCTTAGCCTTAGCACTTGGTACTGGAACGCTCGGAGAGAACCGGTCTGGTACTAAGTGTGGCGGTAATATCCCCAGAATTCACAGATTTTAATTTAAATTCTTCCTCTTAAAAGAAAACGTAGCGAATTTTGGAGTGTTACAAGAAAAGTATAAATAAAAAAGAAAATTATGCCAAATATGATAAGCTGGGAATGATGGTTTTGCAAATTGGTAGGGAAGCTTAATCATTAAGCATACTTAGATATTTTATGAAGATATTATGGAGAAAAATGAGGGGGTGGAGTAGGAAATAAAGGATGAATTATGAGTGGAGAATGTTCAACCTCATCAAGAATGAGTAGTAAAGATTAATTGTCACAAAGTTTAGGGCGAGGTGGAAGAAAAGTAGTTAAGTTCAATGCTCCCCAAGAAAAAAGAGCCATCATTGTGGAGAGGCTAAAGAGAAACCAACGCAAAGCGGTCTTTCATTCCCTTCTTTCGTCATGGCACACCCTCCCCACAAGCACCCCCCAGCTTAGGGGGGACCAGAAAAGGCCTTTCGTTTTCCCCCCTTCGTCGACCCTTGCCGCTTTCCTTAACAAGCACTCAAGCCTCCTTTGCATTGCCTTCCTCATAGAAGCCGTTACCCCGAAGGCCGAATTCTATAGTAGAGAACGCTGTAATAAGAATTGGTCTATGAGAGACCTTCTTAAGTCTTTCAAGAGAAAGGGCCTGTTGATAGAGCTGGGCAGGGAAGCGTGCTACAAATTGCTAAAATTATAAAATTAATTACATGAAAATTTTAAATTATTTTGAGCTCAATGACAACTAATCATAGAAATATCAAAAAATCCATAACAAATAAAGATATGAAAGTGTTGTTTTGGGGCTTAACAAAGTGTTTAAGACATATTGATATGATGAATATTATGTTTTTACCAATGAATTAGTTTAGTATTCTAAAAGAACCTAAGAGAATTAGAAAAATATAAGGAATCTAAAAACCTAGATTAGAGAATATTGTTAAAAGACATTTAAGGCTAAAAATGGTTTGCAAGTATCATTAGAGACAAAAGTGTCACAAATTACAAGAAAGTGTGAACAAAAAATTTCAAAAACACCATTAGGAATTCTAATCTTTCATTATTTGTAACAAAACATATAAAATTGAATAATTTTATATTCAAACTAAGAAGATCTTGAATAAGTCAAAGTTTAAAAAGTAGGGCATTATATCACTACCCTTTAAAACATACTTTGTCCCCAAAGTCAGAGTAGCTAGAACAGAAAGAACAAAAATAGAAGCAATATTAGATCTCCATCCTAGGGAACTCAAATACTACTCCCCCCAAAGCAATGAATTTCTAATAGATCCACTAAAAAAAATTAGGTAGATTGACTACATTTGCATCTCTGCTTCCTAAGTTGCCTTCTTTACCCTATGATGCATCCAGAGAACCTTAGCCATCATGGTAAACTTCAAATGGGTTTCATGTGTCTTGGTGCCAAGAATCATGATGGGTCATTCTTTTTACATTAATAATTCATTGAGTTATATTGTTTTGAGTTAGATGATGTACAATAGGTCTGCCACATACTTCTTCAATTGAGACACATGGAAAATGTTATGCACACATGATAGTTCTATAGGTAATGCAAGACGATACACTACTTCTCGAATTATTTTCAAGATCTTGTATGAACCAATGTACCTTAGATCGAGCTTGCTTTTCTAACTAAATTGTTGAATACCCTTAGTAAGGGAAACTCGTGATAATATCTTATCTCCCACTTTATATCTATCATTCCTTCTTAGTAAGTCTTCGTAGCTTTTCTATATACCTTGTACATCCCTCATCCGATCTTAGATAAAACTTACTTTATTGGAATTTTCCTCAATAAATTATGGTCCTAACATAACTAGCTCATTGATTTCAATCCACATAAGGAATTATAACACTTTCAACCATACAATGCTTCAAAAGTTGCTATACATATACTCATATAATAGTTGTTAGTGTAAAAAACTCAAATAGTCCTACCAAATACCTTATAAATCCATGACACAAGCTCAAAACATATCATTTTATGTTATGAATAATCCACTAAGTTTGCACATCTATAGTAGGTTAAAATGTACTTATTTTCACTTATATCCCAAATGCCTCTTGTAACTTTTACCAAAAATGGGACATGAATTTTTAGTCTTGATTTGACACAATGCTTAAAGGAGTTCCATGGAATCTTACCATGTATTTCATTTATTCGTTGGCTAACTAGTGCATACTCTAAGTCATTTTTATCGTAAGGAACACCACTAACTTGGTTAACTGGTTAGCTACAACTTGAATAGAATTTTGAACCCTTATGAGTTTTCAGTAGTTCAAAATTGAATTCCATAAAAATTTTATCCCATTTACATTCGTGAATATCCAATGGTTGCACTAGTCCAAATGGTCTATTAAAATTGACTCTTACCTTCTAACTATTAAGACACTTAGCAACAAAATCTACTATAATAACCTAAAATTTTATTGAAGCTTAATTTTGGGTAATTAATATTCCAACATTTTCCTAATTATTTAGTCTTATTTTAACTATAATTATTATCTCTAACATTTCTTATCCTTTTTTCTACTTTTCTTTATTTTCCCTTCTCGTCTACACAATGTTATCCTACCTGACCGAGTTATACAATTTGGTTACTCATATTTTCCTTACTATAACCAAAATCCCACTCCATCATCATTACCTCCTTTTATTATATGATTTTTTATACAAGATCCCATCCCCTTTTTATTCCCCCCTTATTTTCTATGTCCCAATGCCAAACCACCATGCCTTACCTCTCCCCACTCATGTAATCCTTCCATCAAACAACCAAATTTATAAACCTCTATCTCTATCTCTTTTGGCTATTTATTGTAAGCTAATTATAACTCTTTTCTTCTCCTCCCATTCTCTAACATTCTTCACCACCATCTTCCTACTTTTTATCTTTTCTACTAGTGTCATCAGCATCATCGTTGATGTTATAATACCCTAATTTCTAGGGTCTTTAATGTGTACTAATCTATACACTTGATGGTAATTAGAGTGATTTTGATCTTTTTTTGGAATTGTGTTTAAGATTGCTATGGTTTTGGTTGGTCTTGGTTTGGATTTTATAAGATAATTAGTTTTATTAGAAAATCAATAGACTAATTGGAGGTACCAACCGACTGGTTTGCTCCTTAAATTTGAGTCTTGAAATCTAATGAATCGATCAACTGGTTCAGGGTACCAATGAACTTGTTCGATTAAACTAGTTATTCTTTAGGCTTAATTTTCACTATGAATCTTTCACCAAAATTTTTGCAACATCATGATTATTTTTTGAGTAGTTTGTTTATAATTTTTTATGAAACTTTTGATCATGCCTAACCTTTTTTTTTTTAAATCAATTCTCAGCAGATTCATAAGGAGGTAATTTATGAAAAGTCACTTTTATGACTTCACCTTATTTATCTTCTTTTTTCCTTTTTTTATCTCTCTTATGTGAGATTCCTAGGTGGATTATTTGCTCCCGCAACCTCTATAGATTGCTGAACTTCAATTCCCTGCCCTTATTGTCATTATTCCTTTCTTTTGTTTGAAATTTTTACGGCACATTACCTAGAATACTATAAATTCACCAATTGAGCTCAAAGGTAGAAATGCCAACTTTAAACCTTTAAAACCTACATTTTGAAGGTTGTGTTTGGGATAGGGCTTAAGCTCTTAATTTATACACCCTTGCCCTTCTTTTATAACAGAAACCCTAAGTAATTCAAACTCAAATGCTTAATTTTGTACCCTTTTCTCTAACCTCTGAATTGCATAGTTTTTTCATACATGCTTTACCATATTTCCTCTCCTTGGCTTTTATTTTGGATCTTCCTTTCATATTCTAATCCTTTCTCTAGCTCCTTCTTATTTTGATCTTAATTATGACGAGGTTAGATGTGGGAAAAGAGTGAGTATTTAGCTTTTTATCTCTTGCATTTTCTATTTTTTTCTTGGAAATGTGGGTGTTTTTTGATATCCTCTTCTAGGTTTCCAATTTTACTAGATATTCCTTAACTTATTTCAAACGTTTTACTAAATTTTAACTTAGATTTCTTGAAATCTATTCTAGTTTTGGAAAGTGGTTTGGATTTTTCAAAGGCTTTTGCTCTCTTTGGTGTTGCTCAACTCTTTTAAGGTAAATCATTATCTTCTATATTTTTATGGAACATGGTATGGTTAAGTATAGTGCATGTTCTATAAGGATATGATAACTTGATTATTAGAGGTGACAATGTGATTGAAGTTGTTAATATAGAATAAATGAAAGATTTGGTAGGAAGCTTAGCTTAAAGTCTTATATGCATAAGCATCATAAATATAATTTTAGATTCATAATTACCTTTGATATTTTAAGTGTCTAAAGTGATAATAGTATGTGTGATATGGTGAATAGATTTTTTTATGATGGCCTAGCAAGAAGAGAATATAATTTATGTTTTTCTAGTTCTTATTAAGTTTATAATGTACAAGCATGATTTTAGTGAGATTCCTAGCATGATTTTTGTATTTCATATGTCAATTCATGAATATTACTTTTTAAGAACCATGAATAACTTGAGATTGATGTTCAGATTGATTGAACAAAGATTTTAGAATTTAATTGTGTGTAAGTGTGTTTTGTTGGTGTTGTTTTAGCCCCACAAATCAACAGGTATACATGACTAGTCAATTAGTCCTTAGAATTGATTGACTAGTCTAGTAGATCCATCGGTTGGTTTGCCTATAACTTCAGTGGTCTCGGTATTGGGTTAAACCCATTAGCTAGTTTAACTAAACCCATCGACTAGTTCATAGCATTAACTGACTAGTCGGGTCAACCAATCAACTGATTAGTCTATGACCCTAGTAGTGTTAGCCTTTGGTTAGGCACATTAACTAGTTTGACCAAAACAACCAATTGGTTCTCAAAATAGCCAATCAATGAGGTTAGCCAATTATCTAGTTCACTGCCACTATGAAGGTTGACAATGCCCTGACAAATCAATTGGTACATGAAACTGATCAACTGGTTAGCTAGACCCATTAACTGGTTTTTGGAAACCCATCAACTAGTCTTAGCTAATTTTTCTTATCTTGCTTATTTCTTTCTAAATGTGATATTTTGAGTTATCCCATGCTTAGATAATGACCTAAGATGCTATTATCTTTAAATTTACATGTATTAATGGATTTTAATTGATGGATTAAACTATTAAGGAGAAAATTGATGCAAGTTAACTTAACATCACATTTTAGCTTTTCTCTTGACCATGGAATAAGTAGCGGGTTAGAAGAATAAAAATGGTTTCTTCCCATGGTTAGTATTTTGTAACGAATTAAAATGATGGATAATAGACCTTTAATGTCTTAAATCATGGCCTTAAAATGTGAAATAATATAAGTTAAATGACTTAGCAAGAATAGAAAAAATTAACATGGACATATATGGTGGCTTAAGTTGACCTTATCAATAAATATTGACTTTCACTTATTTATAGAAATTAATGGATAAATAATCATGAGTTAGGGCTGGAATATAGTTGACCTCCAATTAGAGCTTCATCTTTGGCCATAAGGATTAACTTGGAATATTATTTAATATATTTAAAGACTATGGTTAAGAAATAAACTATATCTTTAAAACTATGGCTTTAACCTTAGCCCTAGACTTTGATCTAGATTTAAATTATGAGCAAAATAGAAATAAATGGAAATCAAATATTGGCTTAGACGTTTATGGATGATATTATCATTATATTATTCCACCTTTTAGGATAATTGATTACGTAACAGGATGGTCACTTGAAGATACTCTAAATGGGAACACTAGATGAAGCGAGAACCTTATATAGGTGCACTGAATTTAAATGGCTTGTAATTTGGTGTGATATTGTTTGTGGACCTTTATGTGCTATGATATCTCAATCCAATAAGATATTAATCACTTGAAGTGGAACAAGGATCATGATAAGTCTAGATTATTCAATCTTTGATTAGATATTGGAGGTTAGTTTGCCTTCGTGTGTTTTGCCTTTGGTTGCCTTGGGGTGGGATCCTAGTTGATCCTAGGATCCTCTTTGATCTTAGTGCCTTTCCTACTATAGACACTAATGATGTACTAGGAGTTATCAATACTAAAAGGTTTGGTCACCACAAGAGAGTTAGCTTGGCATGAGTCAGGACTTTTGTCCACCAAGTTAATTCAACGTGAGCCGGGACTTTATTTCCATTTATTTTCTTTGACTTCAATGGTATTGAGAGACCAAGGGGAATAATCCCACCACGAAGCTTTGACTTCTATGTTCACCTATTACTCAATAACTTTGCTTAAAATAATTCTATGTTCATATGTTGCTCAATAACTTGGAGTAAAAGGATTATATGTTCACCTATTACTCAATAATTTTGTAAAGGAGTTATACATTCGCCTAATGCAAAATAATAACCAGAATGAAACTAAAAGTGGTATCAATCAGCCTTACCTTATTTTATTCTCGATCTTGATATGTTTATTTTGCTAATATGATATTTTTTTCCTTATAAGTACTTAAAAAGCTCATGTATCACTTAAGCTATGAACATGTGGTGTAATTCACGTTTACCTTCCTTAAATTCTATGTCAATCATATGATTCCCTTAAATGCCCCAATGTGGTATCTTTCTGTATTTCCAGCATGTTCCTATGAATTATCACTTAATCTATTGCTATTATAATTATTATCCACCAGTTGTAAGAATCCATGGTCGGAAAGTCATATATGTTATTCTAATTTCACATTATCCCTCAAGCTATACTCTAAAAACAACTGTGTGGATAATCTAAGTAATCCATGTTCCTTAGGAAGGAGATACGTATGATATAATCTATATACTTTTATATGTTGGTATCATTATGATTAATCATATTTTGGTGGATCAAAAACGTATTTGACTACTTATGTGATTGTATGTAAATGACATAGTAGGATAATCTCATGTATAATTTGGTAGGTCATACCATGAACATGTTGTGTAGGTATTTCCTATACTATATCCCACATTATAGTGGTATATTGGTTTGCTTATTATGTATGCATATTAATGGGGTTATTATTGCAATCCCTTGCTCAATCCCTAGAGTAGGAGCTTTGGTGTAGGTTCCTTAAGGATGTTTAGTGAGTGGTCCATTCTCTTCTCAGCATAGTAGGGTTGATGAGCGTAGGCTTTCTTAGAGACTTCCTTCTATGGTCCTTGAGTTAACAAGAATTTTCTTATTTGAAATTAATTTATTTTAGTTAACATTATCTTTTGAAATATCTTTGTATAGATTTTAGGCCTACATTGCCTTAGGTTGTAAACCTTGATTTTTCTATCTCCAAGTGTTTTCTTACATACTCTAGTTCTCCTTTGTGTTCTATTTGTTGGTTACTTAGCCTTGTGTCTATTGTGAGGTAAGATTTGTGGTGCCTATCTTATGTTACATGCAGTGATAGAACCCTGTTTTTCATAAGATTGACTTGTATTTCTATTTCCACAATGTTTTAAAATGAAATTTGTTAGTAATAAAAAATGGGAGTATTATAGATGTCACTGCCCTTGTCTCACCTAGCCAAGAATCATCCAACCTCCTTTATCTCCATTCCATCATTAGTTATTTTTCTATAGTAGCCATTAGTAGCATTTTTGACTCAATTGCCTTAGTTATTGTGTTTTTTCCACCCTCTTGGCTAAATTGTGTTGTTCGCTTTATTATTTCCTATTCTTGTTGAATGGGTCAAATTATAGAGTAAGTGGAATTTCTCTCCATGGTTGGTTGTCTGATTGAGTGAGTTTTAATTATTTCTTTTCCTTTTAGTCTCAGCTAAGCCAATTTCCATCCCTTAAGTCTCAACTGATCACTACTCTTACCAAGCATGTTGGCTTCTTTTTATTCTTCTCAATCAACACTCTTTGTCTCTATTATCTTTGGTAGTTTCCCTCTTACCTTACCTCTCCTTGCTCAACCTTCTTGATACTAATCACATATTTTCTCTTTCCTTTAGTTGACCTCAGAGGTTAAACAATGTTATTGTCTTTGTACTGATGATAATAAATGGACCTTGAGAACTAATGTGTTTGCTCCATGTATTATTATTAACTTACAAAGAAATATAACTGCACCTACTCAAAGAATTATTTTAAACATGAAAATTTGAAAGTACAATCAAGTTTCCAAGCACAAAAGAACAACACATAAAAGATAACCAAAACTTGAAGGCTAAGAATCATATTTATAATGTCTTAAGATCTATATAAAGAGTTAAGTTGAGTAAGTTCACATTTTGAAGAAAACTCTTTGAATAGTTTTTAAAACACTTAATTTAAATTCACTTCATAATAATTAATGATCGATGTTGATTTATAATTCATTCAAAAGTGTTTTAAAAGTCATTAGTTGGTTCCAATTGAAACTAATAGGTTAGTTTCAAGACCAATCAACTAATTCAAATTAATCAAAGGAATGAAATGAGTTAAACTCAAACAAATTAACTACTGTAGCAAACGTATTGACTAGTCTAGAAATCGATTGACTAGTTAGACCAATAAGTCCACAGGTTTAACTCTTACATATATCCATTCATCCATTCATCTCTATTTAAACTCATTGACTGGTCTCACTAAACTGATATATTAGTTTGACTAACTAGTCCATGGGTTTGACTCTTGCAGATATCTATTTATCTCTATTTAAACTCATTAACTAGTATCGTCAAGCTAATCGACTAGTTTGAGGAAATTGATTAATTTGTTTGACCAACCAGTCCATGGTTTTCAATCTTGCAGAATCCTATTCATCTATTTTTAAACTCATCTTCTGGTTTCACACAATCAATCAATTGGTTTGGGGAAACCAATTAACTATTTAGAATAATAATTTCATGGGTTTTACTCCTATAGAAAACCATTTATATCTATTTAAAACTCATTGAGTGGTTTCACCAAATTGATTGATTGGTGACATGATTACATCGATTGGCGTTACCATATCATGTCACTACTCATATATGTACATAAGACAAAATGAGCACTACACAAAACCAATAAATTGGTTTGTACAATGTCAACTTTCTATTTCTAGTCTAAACATAACTAGTAAACTAATTTTAAAACTAAATCAACTGGCCATACAACCGATCGATTGGTTTGGCTAGACTAGTTGATTTTTGAGCATTAAATGTCAATTTTTATCTTGTTGGGTGATGTAACTTTTTGGAAATTTTTGGCTAATGGCTATATGATGAGAAAAACCCTAATAAATAAGGTCTCTTTACTTTTATTACAATAAATTTTCAACAACATTGATTATACAATTAATAATCTAATTTTAAATCATTTAATTATCTATCCAAACTCTCCAAACTTTCAAATAATATTTTTTATTAAAAGTGTTCATTAGTCACTTTTTGTACATATAATTGCACTTAAATTGTAATATCTTTCATCAAATCTAGCTCGATTACATCTTATCTAATATTCCACACTTTCATATCTTGTATTGTTGGTGATAATCATTTGTAATCACAACCAAATTATAAAATTCATTTCAAATAGGTTAGTGAGTGGTTGCCTATCATTCTCGATCGATTCTTGTGAAGAGTCTAGAGAAGATACATATTTTAAGTTATAAATCATCTCTTAGAGGGTTATTGAGATTTTTAGGTTCATAAACTAAGATAAAAATGGTCATCAATAAAAACACATCACTATTTTAAAATCTAAATGGGAGAACTTTTTGGTAGTGAATGTAGAGAGCAATTTGTTGTTGAACCACTCTACTTTGAGTGTATTTTTTTCCTATCATCTACATTATATAAAATCCTATTCACCACCTCTAGGGTTATTTTAATTTTTATTAAAACTTAGGCATCTCTCAAAAGTTTGAACAATTCGAGTGAAAAATATTTACAAGTGGAACTGATTCCATTAGTCTAAATGAAGGCACACCTACCATGAAATCACCATTATTTAATGGAAAGAAATTCACCTACCAGATGAAAACAATGATGTTCTTCATTAAGTTACAAGACTATGAAATGTGGCTAATGGTCACTAAAGAGATAATCAAAATCACTAAAGAGGTCAATAGTGAACTAGTGGAAAATATAAGAGATAAGCTCTTAGAAGCAAAAAAGAGAAAGTTTACTCTCAATGATAAAGTCATCATGGTTCTTTAATTTGGGATTGGAGAAAGGGAGTACCACTGCATCCAATCATGCTCAACTACAAGAGAAATATGTGATAAGATCGTTCTCACCCCTGAAGGGATAATGCAAGTAAAGGATCAAATAATCATTATTCACACTAGAGAGTATAAACTCTTTATTATAAAGTAAGGAGAAAACATCAATAAGCTGAGCAACCACTTCACTTCCATTGTCAACAAATTCAAGTCCTTAGGGAAATAAATTACTAAAGAAGAGTAAGTAAGAAGCTAGATACCTAACTAAGATGACTATTGAAGAGATATTTGGAAATCTCATGGTTCATCAATTGATGTTGGAAGATAGATCAAATGAAAAAACAAAGAAGCCTCTATCTATAAATTCTTCCACTTCCTCAAGACAACAATAGGTGGTTGATAACATGGTAGAAAGAAAGGTGATGAAGATGAAGAGGAACCTCCCATGGATGATGAAGAAGTGGCCTTTATAACCACTCAATTAAAAAGGTTCTTCCAATTAAAAGGAGGTAAAAATTGAAGATCTAGAAGACTATCTTAAAGCAACATAAGGAGGCATATAGAAGCCAATATGGATGATAAGATCAAATGCCACAGCTGTGAGAAATCTGACCATGTCATTTGTGACTACTATGAGTTTAAAAATGAAATTGCTAAAAAAATGGCAACAAACAAAGGGAATATAAGTAACAACAAAGGAAGGCAAGAACTAAGAAAAGCCATGGTTGCCTTTAGTGAAAGTGAAGGAAATTTCTCTAATGAAGAGGAAGAAGTTGCCAAATTTTGTATGAGCTCTAAGAGAGGGATCATTAACCATTACCTCCTTCATGAGATTCAATAATGATGATAACATCTATGAGGTAAAATCCAATTCACTCTACCATTATGATGATTTGCTATATGTATTGAATGATTCCTTATATGACAATGATAGAATGATTAAGGAAAGATACAATATGAAGAAATTTCTTAATCATTTAAATAAATAACACACTCTTGTATCAAATGAAAATGAGCTTCTTGAATCTCACATGCTTCTTGTTAAAAATAATCTAGCAAATAAAATAACTAAATTTAATGCACATAAGGAATTTATTTGCGATGATCAAATGATTAAGATAGATCAATTTCAATTTAGAATAATTGATCTACAAGCTAAATGTGATAAAATTATAAAAGTTGCCTATACTTTTACCCAAGGTGAAGAAGGGTTAAATTTATTATTAGGTGCTTAATGGTACCGAAAAGACTATGAGGGATTAGGCTATGGAAATAAAAAAGTATTAAAACACCAAACACTAAATAATTTCTTTGTAGAAGCCTCAAAAGCTCATGAAGTGTCTGCTTTCCCTACATCAAATAATTTTAGTGTGTGCAGAAAAAGTGGGCATTCATCTACAAAATGTAGGCATTCCAAAAATGTGAAATTCACCTCCCTTAATAATAATAAAAAATATTGCATCCAATATATGTGTAGATTTGATCATTTTATTCATCTTGTGATTTTTCTAAATATGTTAAAGTTGTTCTAAAATTCAAGTAAGTATGGGTACCGAAGGGGACCATCCCGCATGAATTAAACACTAACCTAAAGAGGACCCATTAAAAGGGTAACTGAACTTGGAAATTTTTACTTATAAGTATGCTTAAAAGTTAAGAAAAATAATAATCCATAAATGGTTTCTAGATAGTGTATTCTCAAGACACATGATAGGTGATCAAACCATGTTCTTCAAACTAAGTACATACGATGGCGGAAGTATGCCCTTTGGAGACAACTCAAAAGGGAAGATCATTAGTGTCCACAACATCAGAATTGGTAAATCTAAACCCTTTATAAATGATATGTATTTTTTTGGTTACCTTAAGTAGGATTTGATTATCATAATTTAACTATGTGAAAAATGGTTTCTAGTTAACTTTTCAAATTAGCATTGCATGATTTCAAATGGTATAGATAGATCCATTCTCTTTGTATGTCCATGCATTAACAATGTGTACATGCTTGACTTTAATCAATAAAGGTGCATAATGTCTATCTAACTGCAATTGATAGTGATGCATGGTTGTAGCATAAGCGCATTGTACATGTTACCATGGATATACTAAAAAAACTTGCTAGAAAAGACCTTGTGCATGGTATTCCAAAGTTGAACTTTGCAAAAGATTGATTATGTGATGCATGTCAACAACGAAAACAACACAGGGTTTCCTTTAAATCTAAAAATGTTATGAACACATCTCAACCACTTGAATTACTACATATGGATCTATTCAAGCCTTCTAGGACTCTTATCATGGGTAGTTGTAGATATACACTAGTAATTATACATTGACATTATTTCTCTCCACTAAAGATGATGCTTTTAATGCTTTTCTTGTGCTTGCTAAAACAATTCAAGTAGAAAAGATAATTAGGATCCATTCTATAAGGAGTGATCATGAAATGGATTTTGAGAATGCCACTTTCACATATTTCTATGATCAAAATGGCATTAATCACAACTTCTCAATACTAAGGACACCACAAAAAATTTGTGTGGTGGAAAAGAAGAAAAAAAAAATTCTTGGAGGAGGTCATAAGAACCATGCTTTGTGACACTAGGCTCCCAAATTATTTTTGGATAGAATTTTTTGCCACTGCAAACTACTTAATGAATAAAGTAATCATCTGAGCCATCCTGAAGAAGACTCCCTATGATCTCTATAAAGGTAAGAAACTAAATTTGGGTTATTTTCACACATTAGGTTAAAAATACTTTATCCTTAACAATAGAAAAATAAATATGGGTAAGTTTGACTCTAAAGCAAATGAAGGTATCTTCATTAGCTACTATTTATATAGTAAATTTTTTCAAATATTCAACAAATGATCAATGTTAGTTGGATAATCCGTACATGTAGCTTTTGATGAATCTTGCTCTAGTGCGTGGAGTAATCAAAAGGAAGAAATTGGTCATTCCATTTAAGTTAAGAACACGAAAACCATAGAAGAAGAAAAGGGTAAATATCCTCTAATTGATCAGGAAGAGTATGAAGTGTGAAGGGATCTTCCTAGAGTATGGAGATATACATATGAAAATCCTCAAGAGCTCATCATTAGTGATCTGAATAAGGGAGTTGCAACAAGATCCTTACTAGGTAACATTTGTAGTCATTTAGCAATGTTGTTTCAAATGGAATCTAAATCTAACATGAAAGCCATGAATGATGATACTTGGATCATGGCAATGTAAGATGATCTTAACCAACTTTAAAGAAATCAAGTTTAGGAATTAGTCCCCTTACCTCAAAATAAATCTATCATTGGGACTAAATGGGTATTTAGAAACAAGTGATGAGGGTGGCATATTTGTTAGAAACAAATCCCAATTGGTTGGTAAAGGATAAAACCAAGAGTAAGGAATTGCTTTTGAGGAAACATTTTCCCCTATAGCTAAATTCAAGGCTATGCATATTATTTTTACATTTGCATCATCCATGTGCTTTACATTATATCAAATGGATGTAAAAAAATGTTTTTCCTTAATTTTTTTATTGAAGAAGCAACAACCTTGTTTTGAAAATGACTCAAAATCTAAGAATGTTTACAAACTCAACAAGGCACTTTATAGATTGAAACAAGTTTATAGTGCTTGGTATAAATGGTTAAGTAAATTTTTGTTGGAAAAGGATTTTGAAAGAGTTTAAAATTGATAGAATTATTTTTTTCTAAAGAAAACCAAAAAGGAGTTATTTATTGTACAAATATACTTTGATGACATAATATTCAATGCTACTAATGAGTACATGTGTAAAGAATTTTCTACCTTGATATGTATTGAGTTTAAAATGAGCATGATAGGTAAGTTAACCTATTTCCTCAGGCTTCAAATCAAGAAATCAAAGAAAGGAATCATTGTCAACTAATAAAATTATATAAAATAACTACTTAAGAACTTAAGGTTAAATGATAGCAAACATTACAGTACTCCCATGGCCACTACCACAAAGCTTGAAATGGATGATAAAGGTAAGAAAGTTTATCCGAAGCAATATATAGGTATGAATGGATCACTTTTTACCTTACAAAACCTAAACCTAATATTATGTTTAATTTATGCCTATGTGCTAGGTTCTAATGTAAATCTAAGGAATCTCACATGATTGTGGTTACAAGAATTCTTAGGTGTCTGATTGGCATGCATAATCTAGGCTTGTTTTACCCTAATGATACTCTTCTATAATTAGTAGGCTATTCCAATGATGATTTTTTAGGATATTAAGTTGATAGAAAAATTACTTTAGGCACATGCTAATTTCTTGGATAAGCACTAGTAAGTTAGCATGGTAAGAAACAGTCTAGTGTTGCACTACCTACAAGAGAAGCAAAATATATAGCAAATGGGGCTTGTCATGCAAAAATATTCTAAATGAAACATCAACTAAGTGAACACGGGCTTAAACTTGAATTTTTTTTAATTATATGTGACAACACTAGTACTATATGCCTTACTAAAAATCTTGTTCAACATTCTAAGTATAATCATATAGAAATATGACATCACTTTATAAAAGATCATGTTGGAAAGGGAGATATAAAAATAGAATTTGTAGACACATTACATCAATAGAGAAAAGTAAAAGAGAAAAAGGAGGGAAAAGAAGGGAGTTGGGTAGCGTCTAACCCATGTGACCTTTCCTTTCAGTTTATTTTTTCTTTCTCTCCTTCTCCACTTGCTTGTCACCCTCTTAGCCTCCCTTCATCCTTTCCCCTTTTCTCCCAAACAGAGACTTATCGTTCCCCTATATACATACCCCCTTACTCTTCTCAGTTATGTATCCCCTAACATGCATGCCCCAATACTCATCGCCCTTCTATACCACTTTACACTTCTACACCTCCCCACACCCCTACACCACTACACCCTACTCCTTTACCCTTTTCCTACTTGCCATACACATAAAAAAAACCCCTAAATTCCTCCCTTATTATCTTCAAATTCCCAAGACCTTGTCTCTTATTTATACATCGACAGGCCTCTCTCCTTCCTTTCCCTCATTGATTAGCCAACCAAGCCCTTAACCCCTCTTCCTTTATTTTTATCTTTTCTTCTTCTTTGTTTTGGTTCATTAGTACCATCCCCATCTCCTTTGGCTAAACCAACCTCACCGTCTGCTATCACCCTAAGTGACCTCCTTAACACCTCCCTTTCCCTACCCTCACAACACCAACCCCGTCCCTACCATGACCTCCTTCTTTCTCCCTCCTCTGGCCATATACCCACAGCTAGCCACATGTACCATCACTAGCACTACACCACTACCACTAACCCTCTCTTTTCCCACTCCTCGCCACCACTAATCTTGTGGAATCCCTCTGTTGGTACCTCACCCCATCATCACCACCACACCAAGCCCTCTATTCTCCCTCTTTTTCCCTCCTCTTTACCACTCATTTCCTGCACCATTGCCACTTGTACCACCATCACTACCTACCACCAAATCCCAGAAGTTCAAACACCACCATCACCTCAGCCCTAGTTGCCAACCATCACCCATTCTCAAAATGCCTCCATCACTACTATTGTGCACCACCCTACCCAAGCTTTACCACTTCGGTTACCTCTACATCCTTCCCTCTCCTTTGCCTTAGTTTTATTTTAGGTTGAAATCTTAAAAAAGTCTAAACTTTGTACATTCTTGTTTTTAGGTGATCCTCCAATGGTAGTGGAGGAGGAAGCGGACATTTTGTTTGCTTAGAGATCGGAGCTGATTTGGTAAGGATACATTTCATAGATAAGGCTTGAGGTGTTATAATGTATATCCCCATTTTTGTTGATATATTGATAACATTGTATGAAACGTTACTTCACTTTGGTGTTATATATATTGTGCGGTATTACATGTTGGAAGAAAATGAAAAGAAAGTTGTGTAAGTACTACCTGTGTTGAATAAAAGGTATCTACATATAATTTTGGCCATGAATTTCATGAAAAGGGTATGTGTGGGAGGCTAAAAAGTCATTCATGTTAGGAATCTTGTGATATGGGGAAAGGGGAAGAGACGTATTTTAGGGGCTAGGGATATTTTGGTCAACATGGTTAAAAAATGGCATGTTGAGTACCCTGGGGTGTTATCTAGCTTGAAATAGGTTAATGGTGCTATATGAAATATTTGGAGTGAAAAATAAAGGGTTATGGCTAATAAAGAAGGCAAAAGGCTATAAGTGTGAATAACAAACCTAAGGGTGAAGTCGTGATCATATATGAAAAAAAAGTTGGAGATTGGCACTAAGAATAGAATATGAGGTTAAAGTTGGTGTCTTTAGTATGCACACAATATTGGGGGGTCATATGAGTTCTAGGTAAAAAGCTATGATTAAAATGGGAAATTAGGGTTTTATAAGGGTTATAAATAGTAACCCTTGGGGTAGGTTATTATCGTATGTATAATACTTGGGAGTTAGGCCATGATTTTCGAATAAATGGTTAATAAAAACATTCTAAGGTTGGATATGGAATTTGGGGACTAAATAAGTACCAGAGAAGGGATTATGCTAGGTCTGTGAAATTAGGATTTTGTAGGAAAGCCGATTAGTGACCCCATTAGTAGGTCATTATTGCATAATGTAAGACATGGGATTTATACCATGATTTTTTATTAAGTATTTCATAACAAAATTCTTAGATTAGGTATGGAATTTGGGGACTAAATGAGTAATAGAGAAGGGATTGTGCTAGGGTTGTGAAATTAGAGTTTATAAAGGAAACAAGACATTATCTGGGATACGTGTTGGGATGGTGACTTGCATGAGTGTGTGTATAGGATTGTGTAATGACCTTAATATAAATAAAGTATAAATAATATAACAATCAATTAAAGTAAAAGATCATATGAGTCGGGACTAGTTATACCTGTTTGTTCCATCATATGAGAATTGTGGCTAGAATTGTTTCATCCTGGGTTTGTACTTATGTTACAGTTCCACCAGTTGAGAATAGTATGGTCTCCAAGCTCAAGTTAAGTAAAAAATTTGAAGCATTGTAGCCCTTGATAAGATACTAATCACTTAAAGTAAAACACCATGTGAGTCTAGATCAGTTGTACATATCCATTCCACTAGACGAGAATAGTAGCCATGACCATTTTGCCTAGGGTTATATATTAATGAAACCATTCCACTGGCTGATAATGGTGGGTAGGAGAGTCATTTATTGGGGTTTTAATTTGTTACCATTACACCAGTGTAAAATAATGGGGTCCCTAAACTCAATGTGAATAAAATAATTAGTATTGATCATGATGTTATTACTATATGATTTGGAAAGAAATAAATAACTTGGCATTAATGAGATTATCCTATGTGCATGTCACCTCTTGTTGTGATATTACAAACTTTTGTGACCCTTATTAACTGTATTGCTACCTTACTTAGTATATAGTATATTGATCATCCTTCTTATGGGTAGTGCTCATTTCCACAAGCATAAACTCTTTTTTAGCTTGTGTAGGTTAATGAGGAATCGCCAGATGACTATGCTTCTTAGGATGCTCTGATCAAGGTGGAGTGACTTCATTCCATGTATGGGGTTAGTAGTCAAAGAGCTATGTTATCTAGTTATTATTTTGGATCCATTTTCCTTCTTTTTATTTATTTATTTTTCTCCCTAAATATTTACCTATGTATTTTGGATTCCAATTTTGAAGTAGAATAGAAAACTCTTACTTATGTTATGAAGTACTCTTGTTCTATGGTTATTATGTCTCGAATCCTAATAGACTTTTACCGTTTAATTGATTTGAGAATGGTAAATAAGCTAGACTTATGTCAATTACAATGGTAACACCCATTCATGTTTGAGTTACGTTTGCACTATAACAAAAACATTTAATTGTAAATTTTAGGGTGTTATAAGTTCATATTGAAGTCTAGGTTTTAACTACCATGTTTTGTTTTCAAAAAATTTGATTTTGAACAATCCCCTATATGATTTCTAAGGACCTTTTTATATTTTAAAAATATATATTCTACCAAAACCTGAATTGACTTGTGAGGTACTAAGCATGGGTAGGCTAGGTGGCCTCTAAATGTGATATGTGTAATAAGCATAAGTAAGCTAGAAATGTTTTATCCTAACATGTATTTATTTTTGCAACTAGTTTGCCACGAAAATGAATAGTCAGGTAAGCTACCTAGAGGAGGTATTTTAGGCCTTCATGGAATTCATTCAGTACTAGCCTTAATCTCAACCATCACCCTGACCTCCATATCACCCATAGAAGGGTATTGGGGAAGACTTTCTTCAAAGGATTACTGGAAACCACTCTCCACTTTATGCTAGCAAGGAGGATCCTATCATTTTAGATGGGTGGATCTGGGACATGGACTAGAACTTCAAGGTGATCAACTATCCACTAGCTTATAAGGCAAGTATAGTAGCATTCTTTCTCCGTGAGACAGTTGACACCTTTTGGGTAGGTTGTCATTGTAACACCCCAAAATTCACTATTTTTTTTAAAGCAGAAGAAATTAAAACACTTAATTTAAAACCCGTGAATTCTGGGGATGTTACCGCCACACTTAGTACCAGACCGGTTCACTCCTACCGTTCCTGTACCAAGTGCTAAGGCTAAGAAAACACCATTAATAATACCATACAAGTTCAAATTTATGAAAACGAGAATCAGAGTATGCGTAATTCTTACATAATTCAAAATACTGGCTATTGTTTTTCCAGATAATAACTAAACGACATTAGTAAAATTGTTTCGACATTTCAAACATAATGAAAGATAACATGCATCATAAATTTAAAAAGGACAACGGCCACGTCACTCTAAAGATTGATCCAGCCCAGCTATCACTCTGCCCCTCCTGATGTCCCGTAGACATCGATAGCATCAAAGTAGGTATCTCCTACCTACAACAGATTAAACGGGCCTTCTGCTCGTGGGAATGAGCAGCACCCATGAAACGGGTGATCAGTACGCTACGTACTGAGTAAGGTAACCGAATACTAAGGCTGGCATATAACACATTAAATCATGCAGGATAAGGATCACATACAATTACGACTCATACATATGGTACATAAAAAGCATAAGGTGAAAACCATAGTCCAAAATCAACAAGCCCACACATAAGGCCCAAAAAGGTCCAGATTAATCATTTAATCTTTCCTTTATCAAAAGTCGATACACACCATGTCTTTTATCATATCCATACAAAAACAGGAACACACCGGTGGGCCGGTCACACATAGAGCATCATGCCCTAACCACTATTATTATTGGTGGATCGGTCACATATAGGGTGAAACCCTAACCACTATTCCTGACCGGTGGATCGGCTTGGTTCCTGCTCGCATGGTGTTCCACTGTAAGTAATTAGTATCTTTTAATAGCATTAACGATCTGGTTTGTCTTTATTGAGCTCAGGATCCCCCACTATTATAACCGGTGGGTCGGATACATATAGGACCTCATGTCCTAACCACTACTATTACCGGTGGATCGGTCACACATAGGGTAAAACCCTAACCACTATTCCTAACCGGTGGATCGGCTGGTCCCGTCTCAATATCTTCCACTTTAAAATATTAGTGTCTTAAATATTTTATTCAAAAACATTTGACATTCAAAAACATTTTCCCAGACATGCATGACTAAATCCGTGAAAACCCTAACTCCCATGCAACCCTACTCCATGCAAACCCTATCTTCACGTAAACCACATTTCCATGCAAATCTTAGCTCCCATGCAAACCCTAACTACACATGACCCACGCTTCCATGCAAACCCTAGCTCTCATGCAAACCCTAACTACACATGACCCACGCTTCCATGCAAACCCTAGCTCCCATGCAAACCCAATCTCCATGTACCACATTCCCATGCAAACCCTAGCTCACATGCAAACCCTAACTCCACATACCTCACATGTGCAAACCCTAGCTTCACTTATACCACCCTTCCATGCAAACCCTAATTCATATGCAAACCCTAGCTCCACGTAGACATGCTTCCATGCAACCCTAACACCATATTTCATGCAAAACCCTAGCATCATGTCATTTCATGCAAACCCTAGCACCACATTGTTACACTCCCCATCATTATTTTACAATCCTAATATGCATGTCTTAGGGCATATCATACAATAATAATAACAAAAACATACACATAATCTTCATGCCATGATTTATTCATACCAACATATTCAACTCTATAATCATGCCACATACGAAATAATTAATAGTAAAAAACATAAAATACATGGCATATGAAACACATAATGCATATAAACACACAAATGGCCTTAGTAAACCCTTACCTAAAACGACACCGGTCTTGGTGCACGCTCCTATTCCACTTGAGGGGTTTGATTGGGTTCGCCTATTATATCAAAGCATACTAGAATTAGGCTCCTTTATAAAATTTTATTATTCTCTAACTTATTCTAAGATTTGGTTTTTAATTAAAACAATACTACACAATAATTAACTATACAAAATATTTCTTAAAAATACAAATAAATTATTATTTTCATTCGAAAGGGTGGTGATACAAGGGTTTCTACCCTTCACCAAAATAATAATAATAATAATAATAATAATAATAATAATAATAATAATAAAAGTAAAACATTATTAATAACACTCTTATTAGTAGAATATTAATATTAATAATACCATAATTCTTAAAATTACAAGGTGGCTTTCAAAATCACTCCATTTAATAATAATACTATCAAAAAATGTAATAATGATATTGATATTATATATACTTATAATATAAAGTTAATAAAGATAATAATAATAATAATATAATTAGAAATAATGTTAATAATGTTAATAATATTAATAAAAAGTAAAAGTGCGAGGCATAAATAAAATTTTTGGTTTATGCCCCTCCTAAAATAATTACAACATTAATTAAATAATTAAACTAATAATAATATTATTATTAATATTATTAATAATAATATTAAACATGTAATAATTCCATTAAATAAGTAAAATTCGAGAATAATAATTTATCTTACTCAATAATACTCCCAGACCTGTCAAAAAAATTTAAAAATTAGAATATAGTTGATAGCAATAATAATAATTATTATAATAATAATAATAAAAGTTGAATTAACATTAAAAATTAGGATAAAACAGAATAATTATCAATAAATCAAAAGTAAGTGTTTAAAAGGTCTAGGGTTTCACCTTGAGTCGGATGGTACGGGTGGCACCGGCGGCGGTTCCCGGAGGTGGCCGAAAAATGGATCTAAGAGGGGTAAAAATGAAGAAAAAGAGGCGAGAGGGAAGGAGAAAAATAAAATAAGATTATAGGTTGGTGGAGGGGACTTAGCAGGAGTTATTGGTTGGCTTGGAAGGTGGTAAAAGCGGCGGATGTGGTGGTGGATGGTGGTTCAAGGTCTCGGGGTGGAATTTTCTGGTGAGATAACTAGTCAACTTTGCACGATTATGGAGGCTTTTACAAGGTGAATCAAAGGTCGTAGATGGTTTAGTTAATTAGAGGGTGTTGCAGGGAATAGATTTGGAGGAATAAGAGGCATCGACGTTAGCCAACGGTGGAGGAAAAGTTGTCTAAAGAGGCGGTGGTGCACAGACGGGTGCTTAAGGTTTTGGGGAAAGAAAGCTCAATTTTGAGCCATACGAGGGGTATTTATAGTAGTGGAGGGTAGGCTCGAGTTGTGGAGGTTACCAGAAGATCAATTTCGTGGGAAAATGGGTTGGTTTTGCCGTTGGTCGGGCGGCACAAATTCAAAATTTTGCCCGACCTTCGAGAGGAAAATGGGGGCTAACGTGGGGAAGAAATGGAGAGTGGGGGAAATTCGAATGGAAAGGTGTGTCGAGAGGAAGAAAATGGGCGGGAGAAATGCCGTTCACGCCACGTGTGGCCGGCGGCACCATTTTCGAGGAGAAAGGGAGCTGGCGGTTATAGCGTCGGGCAGGAGGAGGAAGAAGAAGAAGGTGGGGGTGCTAGACCGGGCGGTTCGCGGGGGAGAAAAGAAAGAAAAAGGGAGACCGGGCGGTTCGGCTGAGGGTGAAGGAGATTAAATAAAACGACGCGTTTTATTTGTAGAAAGGAATAAAGAACGGCGTTCCGGGCTGTCGCGCAACGGTAAAAAAATGAAGTAAAACACGGCGTTCGAGGGGAAGAATAAGTGAAACGCGGTGTGGAGAGAGAGGGGGGCGGCGACGATGCTTGGGCTGGGCTGCGCCAAAGAAAAAGGGAAGAAGAAAAGGAATTGGGCCGCGCAATAGGCCCAATTCGGTGAAGAAGAAGAAAAAGAAAGAAAAGGAAAGAAAAAGGAAAAGAAAAGAAAAGGAAAGGAAAAAGGGAAAAAGGAAAAGAGAAATAATTAGGTTGGGTCAAATTAAATAAATCTGAATATTTAGGATATTTAAAATTAATAATATTTAAATAAAATAATTTTTAATTCCCTTTTTAGGCTAAAATAGGCTTTTTAAAGAATTTTTCCAAAAATTTTCATTTTAAATTAATAAATCGCTCAAATTTTATTTAATTTAATTATTTATAAAATTAAAATTAATTTGAAACTATTTTATATTTCTTAATTTGAATAAAATAATTTATTCAAATAATTTCCCAAATTAAAATCCTTAATTAGATAATATACCCAAATTTCCTTTACTTAACCTATTTATAAAATTTATTATTATTTTGTCCTACTAAATTTCCTTTTATTTTAGTAAAAATAATTTATTAAATTAATTTTTAATAAAACCTTATTTAAATATAATATTTAAAATTAAAAAATTTTGGGGGCATTTCAGTCATGCTCTAGGAGAGCTGTCAATGTCCTAGGAAGACTTTAAGATGACGATCGGTGCCAGGTTTTACCCATAGAGCCTCAATAGGAACAAACTGAAAAAGTTTGTGCAATTGGTTCAAGGAGACATGATAGTGAGGTAGTACTATGATCGGTTCAAAAAACTACTGAGGTTCGCTCCTGCTATAGCGACCAATGCGTCGGTAGTGGTCTACCATTTCAAGTAAGGGCTCTATTTCACCATCTACATGATGATGGGTGCAATGGCCTTCTAGGACTTGTCTATCTTGTATGAGTAGGTGTGCATCATGACCACTATGGTATGAGGAGCTTTTGAGGCATTTTGTCTGCTGACGGTGGGGTAGAAATCATCTAAGATGTGACTGTAAGGGCAAATCTGCCCGATACTGAATCTATGACAAGCCATGCTATTAAACATTAGAGTGTTAGTATCAGAGGATTTTTTACTAGCCATAGGGGCGTCAGTTCCAGTAGAGGGGACCATTAGTACCTTAGTAGCAGGCTTATCGCAATAGGCCTATCAATTATCACCTTAGTAGTTTCAGCAAAGGGCACTAACCCTAGTTGGTACACGACCTAAAGTGGATAAGGGGAGAACATGTGGCTTTCACTCATTCCCTCAAAGGGGAGGACATGATTAGGGTGCTAGGGAGTATCAAGGAGGATATTAGGGAGGATAATCTGACGATCGTCCAAGTGTCATCAGCTAAGGAAAGGCTTATTGGCAGTTGGTTGTAGTTATAGGTATATTTACCATTATTTTCCTACCAATGCATGTGTTGTTTGATTCGGGTGATTTCTTATAATTTATTTCTACTACTTTTATTACCTAGTGTAGCTATATCTCTAATGTTGCTCTTAGGGGATAGACTAGGTTTCATTAGGCTCTACTTAGAGGTGGCCTTAGTGATAGGTGGGTAAACTTTCTAGTAGACTTGGTTGAGATTAACCTATGAGACTTCGATGTCATACTGGGGATTGATATTTCGGGTAGGTACCAAGTGGTGATAGATTATGTGTAGGAATACGTTGTGTTTCAAGGACTGTAGGGTACTAGGGTCTCCTATAGGAAATGCAAACCCAAGCCTAGGACAAAGGTCGTATCTATTCACACATTATACTTGTTGTTGCAAAAAGGGTACCCCATGTACCTATGTAGTGTTCAAGAGATGAACAAGGATTTGGTAGCCTTTAATGACATTCTAGCTACCTAAGACTTCCCCGATATGTTTTTGGAAAAGATACCTATTATAACACAAGTTCACAAGATTAAATTTACCATCAAGATAGTACTAGGGGTAGAACTTGTGTCAAAGGCACCTTACCATGTGGAACCAATATATTTGTGGGAATTGAAGACTTAGTTAAGGATTTGTTAACTCATGAGTATGCCCACCCAAGTGTATCTCCATGGAGAGCACTAATCCTATTTCTAAAGAAGAAGGATATGAACCTTTGCTTGTGTATTAACTATGGGGTTTAAATTAGTTGATAGTGAAAAACCAATATCCGTAACCTAGGATTAATGGCATTTTGACCAACTTTATGGCACTACTATCTTTTCAAAGAACAACCTGAGGTTAGGTTATCACTAGCTACACAATGCAAATGTAGACATCATGAAGACAATTTTTAGGATACGGTATGGGCATTATGAGTTTACAGTGATGCTTTTGGGATCACCAATGTGCTTATTGTCTTCATAGATTTGATGATGATTATCTTTCAACTATTCCTCTATTAGTTTGTGGTTGTGTTCATTGGTGATATTTTGATATACTTTTGAGGTAAGGAGGAATACGAGCAACACCTATGCACCATCTTATAACTCCTTAGAGAGCATAGGCTATATGCTCTCCAAGTGTGGATTTTAGATTTAGGAGGTTGATTTTATTGGACATGTGGTATCAAGAAGAGGGGTCATTGTGGATCCAGTGAAGATTGTGGAAGTTATAGAGTGGAATACACCTACTAACATTTTCGAGGTTTGTAGCTTCTTAGGTCGAGCCTGGTACTACAGACACCTTGTTTAAAACTTCTCAAAGGTTGTGTGCCCCTTGAAAAACTTATTGAAGAAGACTATAGATTTTTAGTGGGATGATACTTGTGGGGGAAAATTTTGGGAATTGAAGAAGCACCTAGCTACAACACCAATTTTAACTTAACCTATAAGATTAGACGGTTTTGAGGTTTATAGTGATGCACCTAAGCATGGGCTGGGATGTGTGTTATCACAATATCATAAGGTGGTTACCTATGCTTCCCACCAGATAAACCAGTATGAGCAGAAGTTCCCAACTTATGACCTGGATTTATCCATGGTCATCTTCGCACTAAAAATCTAGAGAAATTACCTATGCAAGATATAATGTATATTTTTTACCAACCATAAGAACCTCAAATATATATTCACTCAGAATGAGTTGAATATGAGGTAAGGAGATGGATAGAGTTGATAAATGACTATAATATAGAGTTTTACCTACAACAAGGGTAAGGCTAATGTTGTTGCAGATGCTTTGAGTAAGAAAATATCACACTCTTAAAATTCTCACATAGTGGCTAATCAGTTACTTGAGGAACTTGGTGAGATGGGGGTAGAACTGATCTAGCAGGGTGACTTAGAGGTTCGGTTGGGTGCCTTGAAAATTACACTGATGGTGTTTGACTAGATTTGAGCGGAGCAGCCTAGAGAAATTAAGCTCGAGAGGATCCGATAGAAGATATAGGATGGTTGAGCTAGTGGTTTTCAGATCCACCAAGATGGTACCACTCGCTACAATGAGTGTTGGTATATACCTAAGAGTTATGCTAATCTAAAGCACTGGATTTCAAAATAAGATTACTATATCCCCTATTATGTTCACCTAAGAGGAATAAGTTGTATGAGGACCTTAAGCAGATCTATTGGTGGCCTCACATAAGGTGAGAAGTAGCAGAGTTTATAGCAAGATGTCTGACTTACAAGAAAATCAAGATTGAGCACTACAAACCTAGAGGGTTAGTCCAGCCTTTAGAGGTGCTAAAATGGAAATGGTGCTCCACCTTTATGGATTTTGTGAATGAACTACCAAGGAATTGCAATAGGCGTAACACAATTTGGGTCATTGTAGACATATTAACTAAATTAGCAATTTTTGTACTAATGAAGGCAACGTGGAGAATGGATTAGTTTGTAGATGATTACATGAGGTTTGTGGTGAGCAAGCATGGTAAACCTACCAACATCATCTCTAATAGGGATTTGATATTTCTTTTACACTTTGGGGGGGAATTTATAGGATGCGAACAGCACGAAGCTAAAATTGAGTGCTGCCTTTCACTCAGCTTCAGACATACAGATTGAGAGGATGATCTAGACACTTGAGGATATACTATAGGTTTATGTTATAGATTTCTAAGGTAGTTGGGAGGATTGTCTAAATTTGGTGGAGTTCTTATACAACAATATCCACCATGCTAGCATAGAGATGACACCCTTTTAGGCACCATATGGATGTAAGTTCTAAACACTCTTGTGTTGGAGTGAAAAAAGTGAGTGTTGTACTTGGGCTAGAAATGATTGAGGAGACGAATCAGTAGGTTTGGTTAATCTAAGATAGGATGAGACCAACTCGGAGTCATTAGAAGAGTTATGCAAATTAGAGATGTCGTAGTGATGGTTTTGAGTTGGGGAGGGGAGAGTTCTATTGGGGTTCATCCACCAAGGGAGTGCAGAGATTTCGTAGGAAGAAAAATTTGAGCCTAAGGTATATTAGTTCTTATGAGATTCTTGACAGAGTTGGTGAGGTCACCTATTATTGTCACTTCTGATAGAACTAGTCTAAGTTCATAACATCTTCTACATCTCACAACTACATATGTTTGCTACAGATCCCTCCCATGTGATAAGACTTGATGAGATTGATCTTGACGGCTCCTTGTCCTATAAGGAGAGACCCTTGCAAATTCTCGATCGCAAGGTACACTACACCTGGAAGAGTTTAGTCCTACTCATGATTTTTTTTGGAGATGTCATGGAGTAGAGGAAGCAACTTAAGAGACAGAGAAGGACATGTGTGAGATGCACCCTGAGCTCTTCATCATAGATCTGTTAGATTTAGAGATCACTTTCTTTTAAGGAGGTAGTGTCTGTCAGCAAGTTATCAACTCCGTTAGAGTTAACCACTGCGACCACCCTCTCTTACACCCCCTTTTTCTCCTCCCTCACCTTAACATTTGACTTTAGGGATGATTTTTTTTAAGGGGTAATGATGTACTGCCTAAAAAATTTTAATTTTAGTTTATCAAACATGTTAACCTAACCTAATTCCTAATATTATTATTTCTTTTATTTTACTTAACCCCAACTCCAAAAAATTTATAGATAAAATATTTACATTTACATATCCAAAAATTTAACCCTAAACCTAAACCTAAATTCTATAAATAAATAAAAAATCCTTTTTCTTATTTTTTCTTCCTTCTTTTCCTTTCTTTTTCTTTTTCTCTTTTCTCTCCTTCATCCCTGGCTGCACCAACCCAACTCCCATCTTCCTTCTTTTTTCCTTTTTTTCTCTTTTCCCTCCTTCTTCATAGGTTGCACTAATCCAGACCAACTCCCTTCTTTTCTTTTCATTTTCTCTTCTCCTCCCCTAGGATCCATCTAGCCCATGCACCCTTCTTCTTTTTTCTTCTCTTCTCTTTTTTTTTGTTTCTCTCCTTCTCCTCCCTCTTGTTGCACTCTCCATCTCCCTTTCTCCTTTCCTCTTATGTCCTAAATAGGAACTTACCATCCCCTACCCAAATAACCCTTACCCTTCTTAACTATGTAGCATCCGCAATATATGTTGCATTTCCCAGCATTTCCCTATACCCTACCTACCATACACACCAAAACCTACACCTACATTCCTTTATTGTTATCTTCCCTCTACCAAGATCTCATTTCCTATTTATACCCCCATAGGCCTCCCTCTTTACTTCCCCTCCTCTCTTTCTTCCCTTCGTCTATGTGTTAGTCAAGCCCTCACACCCTCTTCCTTTATTTTTTTCTCTTTTCTCCTTCTATCTTTCAGTTCATCAGCACTACAACCATCTCCGGCAACCAAACCACCCTCCCCTTCTTCTATCACCCTAGTTGACATCCCTACCGCCTCCTTTTTTTGCCCGTATGACACCAACCCCCATCCCTACCATAGCCTCATTCCTTCTCCTTACCTTGTGCCTCTAGCCATGAATAGCCATATTTGTTGCTGCCACTACTGCACCACCACCACCAACCTTCTCTATTCCTCCTCCTCACCACCACCATTCTTACAACACCCCCCGCAGGCACCTCACCTCATCATCACCACCACACCAAGCCCCATCTTCTCCCTCTTTCTTTCCCCCTATTTTCTACCCTTTTTCCTAAACCACCACCACCACTACTTACAATCGACTCTCGCAAGTCCAAACACCACCATCACCTCAACCCTAGCTACCAACCATCACCCATCCTCAAAATGCTACCACTTCCACCATGTATCACCTTGCCCAAGCTTTTCCACTTTGGTTACATCTATTTCCTTATTTCTAGGTGACACTATAATGGTAGCCGAGGAGGAAGCATAGGTTTTATGTGCTTAAGACTAAATCTGCTTCTATATATATGTCATAGATAGGGCTTGATGTGCTATAATGTATATCCTCGTTTGTGTTGATATGTTAATGACATTATATTAAATGTTACTTAACTTTGGTGTTATATATATATTATGTGGTATTTCATGTAATATGAAAAAGGTAATAACATTTTGTAAATATGACATGTGTTGAATACAAGTATCTATATATAATTATGGCTTCACATTTTATGATAATGGTAGATGTGGGAGGTTGAAAAATCATTCATTGCGGGAATCCTTCAATACGGGGAAAGGGAAGGTAGGTATTTTAGTGGCCTAAGGAATTTTTGGTCAACATGGTTAAAAAGTGGCATGTTGAGTGCCTTAGGGTGTTAGTTGGCTCAAAATAAATTATGGGTGCCATATGAATTATATGGAGTGAAAATGAAAGGGTTATGTCTAATAAAGGAGGGGAAAGGCTTTAAGTGTGAATAGTAAAACTTAGGGGAGGATTCGTGATCATATGTGAAAAAATATGGAGTTTGAAACTAAGAATAGAATATAAGGTTAATGTTGGTGTCTTTAGTATGCACACAAAACTGAGGAGCCATTTGAGTTCTAGGTAAGGAGTTATGACTAAAATGGAAAATTATGGTTTTATAAGGGTTATGAATAGTAACCCTTGGGGTAGATTATTATCGTATGTGTAAGACTTGGGAGTTAGGCCATTATTTTTGAATAAATGGTTAATAACAACATTCTAAGGTTGGATATGGAATTTGAGGACTCAATGAGTACCAGAGAAGGGATTATGCTAGGTTTGTGAAATTAGGATTTTGTAGGAAAGCTGATTAGTAACCCTAGGGATAGGTTATTATCGCATGTGTAATACATAGGAATTAAACCATATTTTTGAGTACATGGTTCATAAAAACATTTTAAGATTGGGTATAGAATTTTGGGACTAAATGTGTACTAGAGAAGGGATTGTGCCAGGGTTGTGAAATTAGGGTTTCTAAGGGAAATATGACAAGTTCTAGGATATGTGTTGGGATAGCACCTTGCATGAGTATGTTTATATGACTGTGTGATGAACTTGAAATAAATAAAGTGCAAATAATATACTAATTAATTAAAGTGAAAGATCATATGAGTCAGGATTAATTGTACCTATTTATGCCGCCAGACATGAATAGTAGCTAGGAGCATTTTGTTCTGAGATTATACTTATGTTACCATTCCATCGGCTGAGAATAGTGGGGTCCCTAAGCTCAAGTTAAATAAACGATTTGAAAGATCATAACCCTTGATAAGATACTAATAACTTAAAGTGAGACACCACATGAGTTAGGACTAATTGTACATGTCTGTTCCACTGGATGAGAATAGTGATTAGGAGCATTTTACCTTAAGTTGTATATTACAGGAACAATTCCATCGATTAATAAAAGTGGAAAAGAGAGTCTTGCCATGTAGTTTTAATTTTTTTCCATTCCACTGGTTGAGAATAGTGAGTCTCTGAACTCAACATTAATAAAACCATCAGTATTAATCATAACACTAATACTATATGATTTGTAAAGAAATAGATAAGTTGGCATCGATGAGATTATTCTATGTGCACATCACCTCTTGGTGTGATATTATGAACTTTTGTGACCCTTCTTGACTGTACTTTTACCTTAATCAATACATAGTGTATTGATTTGATCCTTCTTATGGATGCTTCTTATTCCCATAAGCGAAGACACCTTTTGAGCCTGTACAGGTTAATAAACACCTACTAGATGACTATACTACTTACAATGCTCTTATTGGGCTGGAGTGACTTTGTCTCATGTATGGGATTGGGAATGGAAGAGCTATGTTATCTAGTTATTGGGTTGAATCATTTTTTTACCTCTTTTGTCATTTTTCTCCTTAAATATTTTATGTATGCATTTTTTATTCTATTTTTTAAGTAGACTCCAAAACTCTTACTTATGTTGTAAAGTAGTGTTGTTCTATGGTTAATATGTATTGCATCCTAATTTACTTTTACCTTGTAAACTATGTGATAATGGTACATAAGCTATACTTATGTCAATTGCAGTGGTAACACCCATTCATGTTTAAATTACATTTCTACTTAAATGAAAATTTTTCTTTGTAAATTTTGGGGTATTATACTACATCTTATCCCTTTATTCACTCTTAGGAATCTAGTCTACTATGACTTAATTTACCTCTTCTATGGAAACCTCATAGTTATTATTATGGGAACCATTAGCACCACTCATTCATTAGGAGTTCCTATTGTGGTTTATGAGGCTAGACTTGTCTAAATACTAGGTATCAAGCACAAGATCGACACTAGCATGACTTACATTGAATGGATGACGACAAGGCTTCTTGATGATATTCACTCAAATATGCATTATCGCCACTTTATACATTGTGGGACATAAGATATTACTATCTAACAACCTTTAAAAGGGTGTTTCACTATATGGCATCCTCCATTCTCTTTTTGAGGGCATGTTTTGGGGCAGACATGACCGTAAAAGGCTTATATGGGGTTGATCACATTATCTCCTCTACCCCCATACATTTTGGACATTTTTTCCATCTATCTCATATGGCTAGGCACAATTAGGCATCTCTTAAATCTGGCCCCCTAATTACATGAATTCTTTGCAATTTTAGAGTCAAGTTTGGATATTTTTGGCCACCCAATTCAACTAAATAATGGGCTTGACATTTTAGATGTATACATCTTTCAAAGAATAGGATATCAAATGAGTGTGGATGGATAGACTCTTAAGCTTGCACCTAAGGCTATTGCCTCACATCATTGTAGTAGTCACATATTTGCCTCATTCAAATCACAACCTCCACATATTGAGGGAGATGACCTTCCACCACCATGTAATGGCCCTATAACTCTAACTAACATCCCTTTCTCATCTACTAAAGTAGCCTCCACGTCCTCCACCAGCCCTTCCACCACGTGTGCACTGCTCATGCCTCCTAATTTAGGTTATGTGACACTATCTTGGGTACATGAGCTTCTTCCCTATATGGTTGGGATTTTGATCTCCATGGAGCAATGATAGAACATCTTGGAGACTGAGTTGCATGCACTACAAGCATAGATACGTCCAGACTTTATGTTTCATTATAAGGATACCATGGACACTCATCAACTGCTAGGTTTGTCTGTGAGGCTTATGAACCTACTCCTACACCTGTTTTCAGAGCATTAATAATCCTCCTTTCTTTGATCCCATCATTAATGTGTCATTAGGTGATGCCACTATGATTGTCATGCTATAGTTGAGATGGCTAACTTAGAGGACAATTAGAGTGATGACTTGGACGTACATTCATAACCTTCCATCAGTTCTCTAGCTACACCTTCCTACCACCCACCTTTAGTCTACCTTGAGCAAAACTCATGCATATTTATTTTTGGTTTAAAATAACAATACCTTACCCCTTGGTCTTCTATTACTTGTATGCACTCTATCTCATGTATTACTAAATGCTTATACTTAATATGATATTGACCTTTTGTTATACATCCTTTGTCTCTCTTCTATTTTCCCATTATGCTTATTGTTAACTATTTTTTTTACAAACCAAATGATAACATGCCAACTTCAGTTTCAATAACATTAATAGTAGTAGTAGTAGTAGTAGTAGTAGTAGTAGTAGTAGTAGTAGTAGTAGTAGTATTACTGGTTAGGAAAATTCTGAAGTAAGGTTAAATAATGAAATGATGATGATGATGATGATGATGATGATGATGATGATGATGATGATGATGATGATGATGATGATGATGATGATGATAATATTATAGATAATACCATTAATATTATTAAAAATAGCTAGTACTTATATAAAATGGGTTTAGGGGTTGGGAAACCACCTAGGGACGGCGACGGCGGAAGAGGAGGGAGAATAGAGGGGAAAGATGGTGGCTTAGGCTAGGGGAGAGGGGAATGAGGGGGTGATTGAAGTGGTGGAGGGTGCCTTAGGTGAAGAATTATGGAATGAAGGTGGTGGAGAAGCCAAAGGTGGCGGCGCACGATGGAGGGTGTGGTGGTCGGAGGTGGTGTAAGGAGGAGAAGGGAGGAAGGGGAAAATGTGGGTAGGGATAGGTAGGGGAGGGTCTGCAGGAGTTTTTGGGAGGCGAGGGGTGGTGATCGCTGCTGAATTGGTGGAGGAATGTGGTGCGAAGGGCAGTGGGGGTTGAGGAGGGGTTAACTGGGAAGGCAACATTGTGCGTCCGGGGTGGCTCATGTAGGAAAAATCGAAGGAGGAGGGAGGTTTATTTAAGTAGAGGGTGATGTAAGGGGCAGTTCTATAGGTGGTTCGGCTCGCGGTAATGGGCGGCGGCGACGGAACGGTCGTCTAATCGGGTGGCAGTGAGAAGGGAGGAATTTCTAGGTTCCAAAATCAAAAACTCAATTAAGGCTGCATATGAGGTATTTATAGACCAATTGGGGGGGAATGATAGGGGAAAGAAGACAAGAAGGGGTGCAGGTGTCAAGCACGCCAACTAATGGTGGCAGTCGATGCGGTTCTGCCATAGTAGGGCTGCGAGGTTGAGGGAAGAGGAAAAGGGAAAGGGGCAAGGCATGTATGAGAGGGGAAGGGGTCGGTTGGGGTCAAAATGGTGAAAGAAAATGATGGGTGAGGGGGAGGAAAACACGGCGTGCAGTGGTGGCCGGCAGAATATAGGGTGGCAGCGTCTTGGTAGCCGCACACACCTCGGGGAAGAAGAAGGGGATGGGATCGAGCGGTCTAGGGAGAAAGAAAGAAGAAAAGAAAAAGGAAAGAAAATCAGGTCGGCCGAGAAAGTAAAAAAAAGAAGGAAGGGTGCGGCGCGGGCTTGGGCCACGCAGGAGGAAAGGAGGAGAGTTGGGCCACAAGGCTGGGCTAGCTCGGGTTGGGGGAGGGAAGGAAAAAAAAAAAGAAAGAAGGAAGAGGGAAAAGGAAAAAAGAGGAAGGAAGGAAAAAGAAAAAAATAGGTGGGTGGGGGTATTTTATAATATTTAAAATAATAATATTTTAATAAAATAATAATTAAATTCCCCTTTTAGGTTAATTTAGGATTTTTGAGAGATTTTTTCTAAATTTCATTTTAATTAGCAAAACACCCTAATTTTTTTTCAATTAAATTATTTATAAATTTATTCTTGATTTTCCCTAATTACTCCCTCTTATTTTAATAAAATAATTTTTTAAATTAATTTTCCTAATAAATCTTTATTTTACTAAATTTCTAAAATTGGAGTTTTGGGATATTTCATCACTACCCTCTTAAAGAAAGACTTCTTCACCGAAGTCACTTGTAATTTCCTAGGGTTAAGGCCAGGACATCTTAAGTGGATAGGGACACAACTATCATGAGCAACTATACAACTACCCCCTTAAAGAAAACTCATTAGGTATGGTCGTACCTACAGCGAAGAGTTTCGGATACGCTTCATGCATGTCTTTCTCAGCTTCCCAAGTAGCTTCTTCGATTCCATGCCGACTCCATAGGATCTTGACAAGGGAAACTGCACTCGTGTGGGTCTTTCGCAGCTTGGTACTGAGGATCCGCACTGGTCTCTCTTCATAAGTTAATGAGTCGTTCAGTTCTATCTCACCTGGTTAGATTACGTGGGAAGGATTAGCAACGTACTTTCGTAACTACGAAATGTGGAACACATTGTGAACTCGAGCTAACTTTGGAGGAAGAGTTAAACGATAAGCAACCTCTCCTATATGCTCAGGATCTCAAAGGGCCCGATGTACCTCAGTCTTAGCTTACCCTTTCTGCCAAACCTCTAAATGCCCTTTGTGGGGGAGACCCTCAACAATACCTTTTCTCCAGGCTCAAAGTCACTATCCCGGTGCCTCCGATCAGCATAACTCTTCTATCTGCTTTGGGATGCTCTCATATGGTCCTGAATCTATCAGACCTGCCTGGTCATCTCTTTGATCATCTCGGGCCCCAATACCACTGTCTCTCTGATATCATTCCATCACAAAGGAGTTCGACATTTATTCCTGTACAAAGCTTCAAAGGGATCCATCCCAATACTAGTGTGGTAGCTATTGTTGTATGAGAATTCTATCAAATGTAGGCATTCCTCCCAACAACCCTGGAAATCCAGCACATAGGCCCTCAACATATCCTCTAGGGTCTATATGGTCCACTCTATTTTCCCATCCATGGAGGGGTGGAAAGCTGTGCTCATCTTCAACTTTATTCAGTTGAATCAGTTGACTTGTACCTCCAATCAATTGGTTCATCGGGTTTCAAAGCTCAAATTTGATTAACAACCCATTTAATTGATACCTCCAATCAGTCAACTAGTTTTCTGATAAAACCAATTATCTTCCAAAATCCTCAACCAAGACCATACCAATTGTAAACACACCCCTAAAACAAGATCAAACAAACTCATATCATTATCAAGTGCATAGATTAGTACACATTATGGCCCCTAAAAAGTAGGGTATTATAGAGTGGAGAAGAAACAAAGAAAGAAAAAAAGGTTAAAGGTAAAATGGTAATTTTATTGAAGAGAACAAATCATATTTTTCTATTATAAGGGAATGGAAGAAAAAAAATTATAATAAAATACAATAGAGGTTCTAAACCATTTTAATTAGTAATGAAATGTTGGTATTAATCCTCACAAGATTTGATAAAGATTAGAAGAAGAAAAGTTGTATTTGATGACTTATTATGTCAAAAACTATCTAAATAAATCTAAAAATTATAAAAATCATTATATAAAAATTTTAAATAATTTTAATCTAAATTAGACTAAAATATAGTGATCCATGAAGTTTCACAAGTTTTGGGTGGTTAAAATGGTCACTTTAGATCTTAAAATGCATTTAGGGTACACTAGTACAATCAGTAATGTCTTTTTGTCAATGAATCAGTTTGAGATTATGAAAGAGCCTTGGAGACTCAAAAAAAAATTTAAGGATGCCAAAAATGAAATATATAGAATGATTTGGTATAATTATAATATCTAAAATGACTCAAAAGATCTCATAGAAACAAATTTGTGACAAAGAGTTGAGAAATGGAAAGGAAATGATTCAATAACAAATCTAGTGTTTCTAATTTTACAAAAGACATAATAAAATATTCAAAATAATATAGTTTTATTTTTAAAGATAGAATATCATGTACTATTTAGTGTTTATAAAAATGGTGCATTACAATTAGTTAGTGCAATCTTATAATTATGCGGCTTAATGGAGACAAATAAGTATGATGTGTAAAAAAAAATTTAAATAGTATATCTTCAATTTTGAACTAACATTATTCCACTTATGATTAGTTTTGTTAGATGGGACCCAAAATATCTCCATATTCATGTGATGCATCTATGGAGTCTTCATCATGTGTCCCGCCTAAATTTCTACTTTCTAGGAGATCCTTTTCTACCTTAGGTTTATCTAGTAATTCTTCCTTTGAGTTGATGGAAGTAGACTATGGGTCATGTACCATATCATTTAGGGATCTAGTTGCGTAATTATTCCCTCCCTATTGAATTCATCTAGAGATATTTCTTCAAAACTTCTTGTATCCTTAGAGAACCTATTCATATTAATATGAATGTCCTCATAATCACTTATCTACACGCCCCTTACATCTTGGTTAGTTTCATCAAATATGATATATGTGATTTCCACCATAATCATATTTCTTTGTTTGTACACTTTGTATGCCTTACCATAAGAGAAATAACTAATGAAGACAACAGCATCACTCTCGAATTAAATCTTTCTAAATTATCCTTACCATTCATGTGTATATAACACTTACACTTGAGAACTCTTAAGTAACCAATAATTATCTTTCATCCCTTAAAGAGTTCATATGGGTTTTCCCTGAGTAGGGACCTAATTAGGCTCCATTCACATTTTACCAAACCATGTATATAGCACCAACCCAAAATTATCTCATTATACCAAGTTTTATGGAGCATTATCCTTACTATATCTTCTAAGGTCCTATTTTTTTATACAATCGTGTTTTATTGAGGAGCTCTTAAGGATGAAAAACCATGACCTATTCCCTTATCCCTGAAGAAATTTGTGAAGTTAGCATTTTCAAATTTGATTATATTATCTAAACAAATTGAGGTAAGTCAATGATTTGTTTGATTTTAAATCTTTTTTTTACTCGTACGATAAATTCATTGAATGTCTCTTCCTTGGAACTAAGGAGGATAATCCAAGTGAATGAAGAGTAGTTGTTGATGTGTGTGGGAATATGAAATTATCAATTATGTAAACCTAAGTCTCAATTATGTTGGCATTAGGAAAATGAAGACACAAAAGGGGTGAATTGAAGAAAAAGATATTTGAATATGGTGGAATAATAATTATGATGGTTCGATGGTGATAGATGAATGATGATGATGATTCGACAATGATGAGATAATGATAATGATGATTCAATAATGATGAGATGATGATGATGATGATGATTCGATAAAGATGAGATGATGAAGATGATTATTCAAAAATTAGGGTTTGAAGATAGAAGGTTTTGTGAGTTAAGGTTAAGGTTTGGGTTTGGTTTCAAAAATTAGGGTTAGGGTTCTTCCAATTAGCGTTAGGGTTTAGTAAATTAGGGTTAAGGTTTAGTTTTTTTGATGAATTTGGATGATTATTAAGGCTATAATGGCATGGGTTATAGAGTCTAGAAAAATAGTACTTAATTTCTACTTTACACAGATGAAGAGATCAAGGGTTTCAAGATTAATCATTCACACATATTCGATTAAAATTAAGAGGAATTCACATAGAATTCAATAAGCAATACTTGCAATTTTCATTCAAATTCAATCAATCTATATCCTCTTCAATGTGTAGTCTATGGCTTATATATCCAAGGTCACCGATTGCAAGATATTTCCATCTACTAGCTAAAAGATATTATAATATAGAATATTCTTCAAAAGATAGATTTATGATACTTTATTCTCTAGCTAATCTTTAACTCAAATAATTAATTAATTAATAAATTAAGCCAAAAAATATGCACGTCCAAGCTGCCTATTATTTCCTCCATGCACGTAGCCATGTCCTCCATGCATGTCATGCATATGCACATATACGCCTAGTAGCTTGTATGGTACATTTCATCTAAAACAAGCAATGTAGCTATCTGTTTGTCTTCAATTTTGTAGGAGATACTTTATAAATGAAGAACAATTGGTTCCATTATGATGAATACCAAATGCTGAGTATTTTCTCCTGCATCATTCTACCCTTTTTGACTTGAATTTGCCCTCAAATTTGCATCACCATAATAAGTGTTAATGTCTCCAATATTGAATGTCCTTGATACCCCACCATATGAATTTAGCAAATCTAGCTCATAAGCACTTTCCCCAAACTTTTGAAGTACTCTAAAAGGATCATCCACCCTTAGCATAAGAATGTTCTCCCTTATATTAGGAAATCTCTCCTTCCTCAAGTGCAACAATACCAAATCCCCTGGTTGAAAAACATGTTGACTCCTATTCTTGTTTGCTCTTATCTTGTATATCTCATTCACCTTCTCAATTTTGTTCTTGATTTTTTTATGAATTTTTTGAAATAAATCCACTCTTTTTATACAACATAACTCTTCACTTCACCTTTCTTCAATGGTACCATACTAATCTGTATATATGGATCAATACCATATACTATCTCAAATGGACTAGAGCTTGTTGTAATGGAAGGACTTTAGCTATAATAAAAATCCACATGTTCTAACTTGACATCCCAATCCTTATCACTCTTATTCACCAATCCTCTTAGCGAAGTGACCAAAGTTCTATTAGTAACTTCGATTTATCCATCCGTTTGTGGATGATGTGATGTGCTAAATAGAAGCTTTGTTCCTAACATGTGCCATAAAGTCTTCCAAAAATAACTTAGGAACTTCATATCTCTATCCAAAAATATACTCCTTGAAATCCCATACAATGTGACAATCTCCTTGAAATACAAATCCACAACATAAGTAGCATCATTAGTCTTGTGACATGGAACAAAGTAAGTTATTTTAGAAAATCAATCCACCATAACCATAATGGAATCCTTTCCTCTTTGCGTCTTAGGCAATCCTAAAATAAAATTCATACTAACACCTTCTCATGGTTGATTAGGCATGGTTAAAGGTACATATAATCCTTTGTGGAAGAAACTCTTGCTCCTTTGGCATGTAGCACACCTAGCAACCATGGCTTGTACTCCCTTTTGTATTATCAGCCAATAAAAATGTTCATGTAACAACTCTAAAGTTTCCTACAATTCCTCCTTCATGGACCTCTTTGATTAGCAAGTCTCAAACTGAGATCTTGGGTACACACAATTTGTTGTGTTTGAATAAGAATCCATCTTGAAGAACATAAGCTCTATAACTTCCTTTTTTCTTGCAATCTTTAAAGATCATACCAAAAAAAAATCATCCATGGCATATTAAATTTTCAACATCTCGAATCCCAAAAGCTTTGCATCCATCATGGTAAGTACCATAGTCCTCTTAGATAATGCATCTGCCACAACATTCTCTTTGACATCCACATGTCTTGTAGAGAACATAAATGTTTACAATAAGCTTATCCACTTAGTATGTCTTGGATTCACCTTCTTTTGACCATGTAGATACTTCAAACTCTCATGATCCAATTGAAGTACAAAAGGCTTAGGTCACAAGTAATGGGTCCATGTCTCCAAATAATGCACAATAGCATAGAATTCTTTATCATAGGTTGAATAGTTGAGTCTTACACCATTCAAATTTTCACTAAAGAAGGCAATAAGTTTCCTTTCTTATGAGAGAACACCCCCAATGCCTACGCCACTAGCATCACATGTTACTTCAAACAATTTATTAAAATAAGGTAAAGATAATACTGGTGCATTTGAGAACTTTATCTTCAAGTCTTCAAATGCCTTTGTTACATGATCATTCCACTGTAACTCTCCTTTCTTCATCAATTATGTGATAGGTGCCGCAATGGTGGAGAAGTCTTTGATGTACCGCCTATAGAAGAGGCCAACCTATGAAAACTTCAAACCTCATGGACATTAGTAGAATAGGCCAGGTTTGGATAGCTTCCACCTTTGATGTATCAACTCTAATACCATATCCACTCATAATATAACAAAGAAAAACCATCCTCTACATCATAAAATCACATTTCTCCATCTTCCCACAGAGCTTCACCTCTCTAGGCTTGTCAAATATACTCCTTAAGTGTTTTATGTGCTCCAAACCACTTTTGCTATATACTTAGATATCATCAAAGTAAACAACAACAAAGACTCTAGGGAAGGGTCTAAGTATCTCAATCGTTAATCTCATAAAGGAACTCGGTGTCTTACATAGCACAAATGGCATCACCAACCACTCATACAACCCATACTTAGTTTTGAAGGCGATCTTCCACTCGTCCCATTCCCTTATTCTCATTTGATTATAATCGCTCCTAAGATCAATCTTCTAGAACACCTTTGCACCAAATCATCTAAATTGTCATCCAATCTTGGCATCAAAAATATGTACTTGATTGTGATGTTGTTGATTACTCTCAAATCAATACAAATCCTCCACATACTATCCTTCTTAGGCACCAACAAAGCTGGAACACTACATAGTCTCATACTCTCCTAAATATAGCCTTATTCCAATAACTCTTGCACTTGTTTTTGTAGCTCCTTATCCTCCTTCGAATTGAACCTATAAGCTGGATTATTTGGTAATGGGACTCCTGGCATAAGATCAATAGCATGCTCAATACCTCTCAAAAGAGGTAGCCCAATTGATAACTCATCAAAAAAACATCGACATACTCTCTCAACACTTATTACTATTTTGGATCCATATTAGCATTCTCCCCTTGTTGGGCCTTCTTTACCACCAATGTATAGTGTCATCTCACACTCCTTAAGGATCAAAAACTCCATGCTACTCTTCTTTCTTCCCCTCCTACACTCAACATCTTCCTTCCTTTTTTCTTCCCTTTTTTGCTACATGCTCTCAGTTTCTTCCCCCTTTTCATTCCTCAAAACTGAATCATCCCCATCTAGATTAGGCTTTATCTTAAACTTCTTTTGGCCCTTACACACCACATACTCATTAAGGACTCCATCACGCACAACCATTCTATCAAATTGCCATGGTCTCCCCCAACAAAATGTGACAAGCATCCATAGGTGTAATATTGCATAAAACATCATCAAAATAATTTTCAATCTTAAAAGAGATAAAATTTTGTTTGGTTACCCTTACACCTTTGTCTTTGTTGAGCCATTGGAGTGAATATGGTCTTAGATGACCCATAGTCTCAAAACCAAGCTTTCTCAACATCTTCTAACTAGCAACATTAGTGCATGAGCCACTATCAATGATCACTTCACACACTTTATCACCAACTCTACACTTGGCCTTGAATATATTCTCCCTATAAGTAAGTAGAGGCTATTGTCGTACTTGGAGCATTCTTTGTAACACATAGCAATCCAATTAAACCTCTTCTAAATAATCCTATAGGCTATATCTCTCTTCTTCAAGGTCTCCATCAAGATCTTCATTCTCATCATAAGCCTCTATACTTACTATCTCCTTCAAAGTCACTGCCCTTTTGTTTGGACAATCCTGAGCAAAGTGAACATAAATTCTACACTTGAAGCATTACTTGTTCACCTTATCAACCACTTGATCCTTTCACTTTTATTCACAAGTGAACCTTCTAACATTATCTTGATTTGTGGCTTGCAAACTTAGTGGCTTCGACACCCCCTTGAAAGTCAAACCATATAGAGCATTGATTGACTTGTTCGGTAGCTTTTTTCTCTTCAACTATTTCTCAAACTTGATTTCTAACTTGGCTAGATCTTTAAACACTTCATAAGGATACACCTCTACCTTCTCTCTAATATTCATATTTATCCCTCCAATGAATCGTGCACGCCTTTGTTCTTCTCTTTCTTGGACATCACAAATAAGATATAATCTTTCAAACTCTCTAATGTATTCCTCAACCCCAAGCAACCCTTGCCTCAAAGTAGTCATCTTTATGAAATTCTCTTACTCTTACTCTCTCAGCACAAATTTCTTCTTCAAGTGCTTTTTTAATTTTTCCCATGACCTAATTCTTGATTTTCCTTCTCTCTCCATTCTCCTCTTCAAACTATCATGCTACACTCTCACAAATTGTTTAAACTTCAATATTGCTATTCGGCACATCTTCTTATCATCAATCTCTTTATACTTAAAAATATATTCCACAATTTAAAACTATTTAAGAAAAGATTTTGGATCAAGATTACCTTCAAAGTTGGGTAGATCAAATAAGATTCCCTTCTCCATATCATCATAGGTTCTTCTTGAGGTGTCATGTGGTCTTTCATAATTTCCCATACTCTCTTCTCCTTCCTTCATTTGATTCCGTGCCCTTTTCACATGTTCCTATTTTACTTGTTTCCTTTAGTTTTGTGGCTACACATGTGACCTTTAAGCATAGGAAGCTTTTATTCTCCCCACACATAGCTTTACCCAAGACTTTGAGAACATCTCTCAATTCTTCCTCTTGTTTTGCCATCTCCTCCCTTCACCAACTAAGTGGTGCTCTCCAAAAACACCTCCAAGTGCTTGGATTTTATTGTCTTCTTGTTGAATTATTGGAAGAACCTTGAAGAAGAGACATGTTACATGAAGAATCTTGAAGCAAGGACATGTTCATGCAAGAATCTTGAGGAAAGATTGGATCTTGATCACAATAGATCAAAACCTAAGGATTTGATACCAACATTGATGTGTGTGGGAATATGGAATTATCAATTTTGTAAACCTAAGGCTCGATTATGTTGGAATTAGGAAGATGAAGACTTGAAAGTGGTGAATTGAAGATGAAGATGTTCGAATATGGTGGAATAATGATGATGATGATGGTTCGATGGTGATGGATGAATAATGATGATGATGATGGTTCGATGGTGATGGATGAATAATGATGATGATGATGATTTGACAATGATGAGATAATGATGATGATGATGATTTGACAATGATGAGATGATGATGATGATGATGATTCAACAATGATGAGATGATGAAGATTCAACAATTAGGGTTTAAAGCTAGAGGGTTTTGTGAGTTAGGATTAGGGTTAGGGTTTGGGTTTGCTTTCATAAATTAAGGTTAGGTTTTAGTTTCATGTTTGGTTGAATTTAGACTACTATTAAGGCTGGAATGGTGTGGTTTATGGAGTTTAGAAAGATAGTACTTAATCTCTAATTTACATAGACAAAGAAATTAAGGGTTTCAAGATTAATTGTTCACACTGATTCGATTAAACTTGAGATGAACTCATATAGAATTAAATAAGCAATACTTGCAATTTTCATTCATCTTCAATCAATCTATATCCTCTTCAACATGTGTTATATGCTTATATATCTTAGGTCACCGATTACAAGATATTTTCATCTACTAGCTAAAAGATATTAGAATATAGAATATATAATATTCTTCAAAAAATAGATTTATGCTACTTTATTCTCTAGCTAATATTTAATTCAACTACTTAATTAATTAAATAATTAATTAAACCAACTAATATGCATGTCCAAGCTGCCTATTATTTCCCCCATGCATGTAGCCATGTCCTCCATGCATGCAAATGATGAACATGCACGTATAAGCCTAGTAGCTTGTATGGTATGTTTCATCTATAACTAGTAACGTAACAATCCGTTTGTTGTTAATTTTGTTGGAGATCCTTTCTAAATGAAGAGAAATTGGTTCCATCATGATGAATTCAAAATCTTAAGTGTTTTCTCCTGCATCAATTATGAACTATCACAAAGATATCACTACTTCCACCATGATATCTTCTCAAACTTTAGGTAATCCTGTTACCAAATTTTACATCCTTACTTTGTTTAGAAGTATAAGGCTCAAATATCCTAACCTCTTATTCCATAACCATTATTTATCATGCATAACACTCATATAAGCAATGTTATTTGAATTAATCAAAGAGAGATCAGCTAAATACATATTACTTTTTTTACTCCTTGCAATATTGTAAAAATAGATGTGTTAGTAACACAAGAATCATGAGAAATTTCAAGTTTGTTTCCTTTGTCACATAGTTGAGAGATTCTCAACATGTTTTGCGTTAGTCCCTTAACTAAAATAGCATTATCAATGGCAAGTGTGAGTCACTAATATACCTTCCCAATATGAGAGGTCACTCTTTTCTTATTATCTCCAAAAGTCACATATCCACCGTCATAGACTCTTAGTGAAATGAATCTTATAAAATCTTCAAATATGTGTCTCAAACAACCACTGTCAAGGTATTATTGGTTCTTCCAACTCACTATAGCATGTGAGTAATATATTATTTATTTATTTAAGGAACCTAAACTTTCTTGGTTCCCTTTTAATTGGTCATAGCAATTAAAACTTCCCTTCTATAGTCACTAATTCTACCATGAGCATGTCTTAGTTTACCATAATTTATCTTATCTTAACCATTGTAACCACACAATATTAAAACTATAAGATTAGGCAGACCAATATATTTTCATCTCTTAGAGTGTTTCATTCACTTAGTGTCTCTATTTTTCAATTTGGTCTAACAGTTGGTCCTTGCATTGTTCATAAATATAGTTCTTTGATTCGTGAACCCTAAACCAATTTTTTCAACATTGTATGTTTGTTTGTGGAGTAGGTTTAGTGGTTTTTGACATGAGAACCATTTTTATTCTTAGTTATTTTTATCTTATAATTCATTATTAAGCCTCTTCACTTTCTTTATCAACCCTAGTTTTGACTCACAAGTCCATTAAAGTCTATTTTTACCTTTTTGAGCTCTTTCTAAAGTTCTAGCTATGTGGAGAAGAGTTATGGTAGGAACTTCCATTTATCCTTCTATCTATTTTAATTCAATAGTTTTCTTACAATCAAATGGTATGGTAATGTTGGATGGTGGGGTATCTAGTCTAGGAATATACTAGTCTTTCACTTTTTGTCTTATAACATCAATTTCAAGATTAAGCTCATGCTCAATAGAATTTACTAAATCCCTCTCATCTTTTAAAGTAAGGTAGTTATCAATTAATTTAAAATACTTTTTTACAAGAAGTTTTCCATTTGGTGATATATTTAAAATAAGCTCTTAAGTCATAATACACATAAGCCAAATACATTCATTCATTAATAACATAGTTAAAAGCTTCTGCATCCCATTTCTAACCTGGAGATAAAGAAAGCCTTATTCAGTATGGGTGACTTAAAAGCCCCAGGCCCGGATGGCTTTAATGCTCATTTTTTCAAACAAGCTTGGCCTGTGGTCGGAAATGATATAATCTTAGCTGTCAAACATTTCTGGAACACTGGCATCTTTTAAAGACAATGAACAATACCACCCTCCACCTCATCCCCAAAAAGAAGAATGCTACAAAAATCACTGAATACAAACCCATCTCTTGCTGCAATGGTATATACAAAAATTTTTCCAAAGTGATTACTAATAGAATCACTGAAGTCCTGGGTGAAATAATTACCTGCAATCAATCAGCTTTTGTCCTAGGGAGAGGGATTGGTGATAATATCATGCTTGCTCAAGAGCTCCTCAGGAAGTATGGCAAGAAGAACATTAGTCCAAGGATGATGCTAAAATTTTACCTTAAAAAAGCTTTTGATTCTCTGGAATGGCCTTTTATTCAATCAATCCTGTTAGGCTTGAACTTCCCTTCTCACATTGTGCATCTCATCATGCAATGTATTTCAACTGTTAGATATTCAATTTCCATTCAAGGCTCTTTATCCAATCCTTTCCAAGGAAAAAGAGGAATTAGGCAAGGAGATCCAATGTCCCCATACATTTTTTTTATTGCTTTGGAGTACCTTACTAAGATGCTTCATACCCTATGGGACTGTAAGGAATTTAAACCTCATCCTGACTGCAAGAATCAAAAATCATAAGCCTCTGCTTTGCTGATGATCTCCTCTTATTTTGCAAAGGAAATAAAGACTCTGCCCATTGCCTTGCTTCTATCCTAGACTCTTTTGGGAAAACTTTAGGATTGGTGGTCAATCCCCACAAAAGTGAAGTCCTTTTTGGAGGTCTTGATGCTTTAAGAAAATTATCCATCCTGTCCCAGCTTGGTTTTAAATAAGGTGCCTTTCCATTCAAATATCTAGGTGTTCCTCTAAGCTCCAAAGCGCTTTCCATCTCCTTCTACCAGCCTCTCATTGACAGAATCACAGCACAACTGAATTCATGGACAAATACTCTTCTAAGTTATGTTGGTCGGCTGCAGCTTTTGCAATCAGTAATTTTTGGTATAACCAACTACTGGCTGCAGGTCTTTCTTCTCCCCAAAAATGTTGTTCAGCACATTGAATCTCTATGCAGAAGATTTTTCTGGTCAAACATGGACTCTTCAAAAAGAAAAGCACCCATTGCATGGTCCACCATATGCTTACCCAAACAGGAAGGGGGACTCAATATTAAAAGTCTGGAGACCTGGAACCTGGCTTGCATTGCAAAAAACTTCTGGAAGCTCTTTGAACTCAAATAAAGTCTATGGGTTAAATGGGTTCATGAGAAATATATCAAGGATGGCTCAATATGGCAAATAAACCCTCCACAAGACACCTCCTGGACTCTAAAGCAAATCCTAAACATGCAGAAGTATGGAGCTACAATGTTCAACACCTGTGGCTCTCCAGGAAATTTCATTGTAAGCAGCTTTTATAATAAAATCAGAAACCATGCCCCAATTGTTCCATGGGCAGACTTGGTTTGGAATCACCCTGGTTTACCCAAGCATAAGCTCGTAACATGGATGGCATGCCATGAAAGACTGACTGTCAAAACCCAGCCGAAGAATTGGAACTTCCTAAATGATGCACAATGCTCAAGCTATCTCCAAGAAGATGAGGACATCAATCATCTCCTTATTCACTGTCCATTTGCACACATTATTTGGAGATCAACCCTCAATTGGCTTATGTTGCCTCACAGGTTCACTACATGGCATAGCTGCCTCTCTTGGATGATCAACATCACCAGCAAAGGTCAGGGTAAAGGGCAAATCTGGAGGGCCTCCTTTGCAGCCACTATATACCAAATTTGGTCCAGTCGAAACACTGTCATCTTCCAGCTCAAGTAGCCCCTCCCAATCAGAGTCATTAGAAATATGATAGCAGAACTTTTTGTTTGCTTTCGCACTATCAAAACCATAAATGCCCAAAAATACCTTAGCATGATTGATAAATGGGGGAATTGATGTATAGATGTCTTGAGGTTATGATGTATTGTTGAACCATGGATGTACTTTCCTTTCTGGTAATAATATTACATTTTTACCAAACATAACATAGTTAAGAAATATATTAGTTTATTCTTAAAGAGTATTGAAATTTTAGCCTTGAGTTTAAGTTTATTTGCCTAATTATCTTAATTATCATATTTAAAACCTTTGGCCATCAAGAATAGGTTAGTACTCTTAGCAATCAACTTGTGGATCTGGTTGAAAATCTATTCTCGAGCTTTCTCTAGAGGTAGCTTATTTTGTTGTGTTGTTAGGCAGTGAAAAATTTCTTACTAATATTGATCTTCATATTATTCTTCTTCTTCTTCATATGACTCTCCCCATGATGAGAGAAACATGTTTCTTTTGTACTCTTTCTTGGATTTTTTCAAATTTTTTCTTCATCCTAGAAAGTCCATTCTTATATCCTATGATCTAGCTCACCACACTTAAAAAAAAATTAATACTAGGTATACCTCTATTTTTATTGAAATATTCAATCAATATTCTTTCTATCAAAGAGCCCTCATCATCATCTAATTCTTTAATTTCTTATTCCTCTTCTTGATCTTTGACTTTTAATGTTGTTCCATAGCTCTTGGTTGAAGATTCAAGGGTTTTAGATTCCAATACCATCTCATGTATCATAAATTAGACAACCTATTTTTCTATGCTAATTTTTGAGAGATTATTTGATTCTTGGATGGTCATGTCTTTTGGTAGTCATTTATTAGAGAGAAATTTAGTATCTTCCTTATAATATCTTTAGAGGTGAATATTCTACCGATAAATTTTAGTTCATTAGTTATGTGAATGAAAAGTTTAAAAATATCCTTAATTGGATCATCCTTTAGCATAGAGAACAACTCTTATTTACATATAAATAAATCAAATATTTATCTCTTTACCTTATTCACTCCCTCATGTGCTAATTCAAGTGCATCCCATAACTCCTTCGCATTTTCACTTACTGACACTCTATTATACTTGTTATATACTATTGTTTCTTTAAAGGTCCATGTGACTTTAGATTTTTTTTCTCAATTTTTTCATAATCATCATGAAAATAACTCTACATGGGGTGAATAGGAATTTATGGAATGGAGATAATAGAATAAAAAATTTACATACAATGTAGAGTGGTTCAACAGTAAATTACTCTTCACATCCACTACCAAAGGTTCTCACTTTTGGATTTTAAAATAGTGACATATTTTTATAGATGATCACTCTTCTCTTAATTTATGATCCTTAAAATATCAATGAACCTATAAGAAATGATTTACAATTTTCCTTATTTATTATCTCTAAAATCTACACCAAAATATCTTAAGAATGATAGGCAAACACTCACTAACCCCTTGAAATAAATTTTATAAGATGGTTGTGATTACAAATTATTCTCACCAAGAATACAAGATATGAAGGTTTAGAAATTTGGATGAGTTGTAATCTATCTAGATGTAATAAGAGATAAGAGAAGTGAGAAAAGAACAAATTTTAATAAAAACTCATAATATAAAAGTTTAGAAAGTTTGAATGAGCAATTGAATAATTTGAGAGTAGGAGATTAATTCCAAAATTAATGTAGATGAAAATTTGTTGTAATAAATGTATAGGGCTTAATTTATAAAGATTTCCCTCGTAGTATAGTCATTAGATACTAAATGTGAAAATTTTGTATTACCTAACAGGAATAAAGTCAATATTTAATGCTCACCAGTCGATCAGTATGGCCGAAGTAGTTATTAGTTGTAGAGCCAATCGATGAATGATTTAAGCTAGTTGATTATTTATTTTCACACCAGGAATAGAAATTTATCATTGTGTAAACCAGTCGATTAGTTTATCCAAACTAGTCAGTTGATTATGCATAGTGCATAATTGGTCTTATGAACATATATGATTAGTGACAAGGTATGGTAAGATCAATCGATTTATTTGTTCAAACCAGACAATCAATTATAAACCATTTGATTTATTTAGAAATAACACAATAAAACTCATGGATTGGTCAGTCAAACTAGTCAATCAATTTCATCAAACCAATCAATCAGTTTCCTCAAACCAGTCAATCAATTTGGCAAAACTAGTCAATGATTTTAAATAGAGGTGGATGGGTTTCTATAAGAGTGAAACCCATAGATCGGTTGGTCAGACCAATCAATCAGTTTGGCATAACCAACTGTTTAGTTTTGAAACAATTTTGATGAGTTTAGAAATCAAGATCAACCATGAATTTTTATGAAATGATTTCAAATCAGGTGTTTAAAAATGTTTCAAATAATTTCGATCAAAATGTAAATTTGCTCAACTTAACTCTTTACATGAAACCTAAGACTTAAGAAATATAATCATTAACCTTCAAGTCATGGTTATCTATCATACATTGTTCTCTTGTACTTGGAAACTTAATTTCTTTTTAAATTTTCACATTTGGAGAATTCTTTGATTAGGTGCATTTAGATTTATTTTTAATTCAATTATAGTACTTGCACACTTAAGGAAACACATTAGTTATCAAGATATGTTTATTATCATAAAATAAAATAAAAAGATAATGACGCTTTTTGACCTATGAGGTCAACATATCAGTTGTATATTCATCTTCTAATTTCTCTATCTAAATTTCCTTTTTATTTATTTTAGTAATCTTGAATCAACTATTCTAGGAGACTTTATGACTATGGTACTTAATTCCCTTGATATAATTTTTCATGTGATTCTTCCACTAGGAATAGCTTTTCCCATTTAAGAAAGGAATTTTAGAGTTCATCTCATGGAATTGAGTGTGTGGCATTGATTAAGAATTTGTATGGAATTTTAAACCCAATGACCCTTTTATATTAGGATTTGTTGTGATATTATACCTGTTACCTAGTTCATGAGTTTGATTGTTGTTTTGACCATAGAGGTTAGGTTGTGTGTGTGTTAATGTGTAAAGAAAAAAATAAAGAAATAATAAAACTATGTAGTTAGATCAACTCTCATTTACATCAATGGTTGTCTCTGGTACTCTTTCAAATGTACTCCAAATTCAAGATTACAAAAAACCAACACCTATGATCTAACTGTACACCTAAGTAGCCCCGCAATAAACTAATATTTTGTTCTCTAATCACATTCATGATATCTCTTCATAACTTCTTAATTTTTTCTATAATATTCTATCTCATATTTACATTCCTTGATTTATGGAAATTTATCATTCTTTATATGCACATTAATCTTTCTTTTTTTAACATTGTGATATTGTTAAATCTTGATATGTTCCTTATTTTATTGATATGGAATGTTTCCTTGGAAATATCTTAACTAAGGAATAATTGCTATAATTCTAACTTATTTTCTTACACTTAGAAATATTTATTTTATCATTTCTTTTTTTTCTATCCAGCAAAAATTAGGGAGTCTTTGATTATTTTGTGTATCTCCTTTAACTTGGTAAGTCCATGTTCATGCATCATTTTTTACTAGCATAATATGACTTATTTGTGGGTCAACTATAAGGTATGATCATGTATATTTGAGCATACTTTCCTTAAGTCACATAGTTAGTCTCTCTAGAGAGTTGTAACATTACCTCTAGTACCTTACCTTCTTAAATGCTTCTTCATTCTACTTTATCCTTTTGTACCACTCAATTATGATTGTTGTCTTATTCAACTTATTTAGGACCTATTCTACGTATTATTCCTAGATATTATGCTACAAGCTTTACTCATTAGTTTTACACAAGAAACATATAAATATATGGGATGCAATGATTCACATTTTTAGAATCATTTAAACTCTAAGGGATCCAATAGTACTTCTCATTCCCAAAAGCATATCTCACTCTATTTTGTAGATATCTATTGAATTGATTCTTTTAACGTGATTTCCTATAGCAAATGATTATTCAGGTTGGTATTAGCATATGATTATCAAGATCTCTCTCTTCCTCTCTTTGGAATTTTAGTTTTCTGTTTATTATATTATAAGTTCTATTCTCTCTATTTCATAATATTATATTGTTATGGGATCAATTATTTCCCATATCTAATCTTTGGATACCACCAGTATAGAAAAATATTACTATAGCAATGGAAAAAAGGAAAAGAAAGAACTAAACAACTAATAAATATGTAGCGACTATATTTTTTATACATGATATTCCAAAACACAACTTTCAATAATAAAATAGAAAATAGAAAATGTAATTCAAAAATAATTTTGGGAAGGATTAAACAATGGTTAGGGAAAAAAATAGGTGCCTGTTGTCATCTATAGAGGGTAATTATAGACCCTAATCATTGTATAATCTTATTTCTTTTTTTTTGTGAAAGAGTAGACTATGGTTTTGATCCACAATCGGCGTAGATGGTCCACTATAGATGGCGGCTTTATCCCACAATTTTATTTAGTTTAGAAAGTGACTTTGACTTAAAACCTCCATCTATAGCCTATTAGTAGAGAAAAAAGATGAAAAGTTCTAATGAAAGATTTGTAAAAATGCAATCCACATGTTGATAGAATACTCTAGAATGTAAATCTTGGGCAATGAATACTCTAACAACCTGATAAATGCAAAATATTATATATTTTAACCCTTTTACACTTGAATGTTAAGTCTTTAAATGATAGTAGTGGGTGTTAGCTAGTGTGTTTTTATGATAATGCTAGTAACTAGATTAACGGGTATTATATGTTCCAATACCATTTTTGTTCAATAATTTGCTAGGCAGTAAGAATATGGCCAAAATAAAGGAAAGGGGGAAATCCTGATTACTAAAAATGTAGGCAAACAGTAGTTGTAGATGTAAGGCCACATTCTTCCCAAGCGAATACACCCTTATGGAGAACGAATACTGGAATGGGATGGCATTTATTGCTAGCTTAGAAGTGAGAAACCATACAGAGCTGAGGAATCAATAATCGATTCTGATAAAACTCCAAAGATAGGGAAGTTGGTCATGAGTTTTAGGGAAGGGATTTGATTCCCTGTAGGCAGCAAGAAAGAGAGGAGTAGAAGAAGAAGAAGAAGAGCAGTAGAAGAAAAGGGGAGAACATGGGGACAAAGAGCAAAAAGAGTAGAGAAAGAACAGTGGTGGAGGAACGAAGCTTTCATAATTAGTGGAAGGTAGAAACCCGTCGAAAATCAGCTAGATGTAATTCTTCTATCATGTATCTCGGTGATGTTTTCCTTAATTATGAGTAGTTAATTTCTTGATTCTAGGGCATTGATGAAGCCTTATTAGTTTAATTTATTAACTTAATTGCTTGAGAATTAATTGTGGATTGATGATTGCATAACCTAAAAGTGCTACGGTCTATCACTGTTACCAATTTGAATTGATAGTATTTCTTATAGAATTGATTATTGACTTAATTGGATATTCAACTTACATACTTTATCCTTGTAGTTCAACGTATGACAGTATAAAATGGTAATTGATGGTTTGTGCTTTAATAATTGAATACTCCATGCTTAAGTTAGATGGGTTACATCAATTAGTTAAGCATGATTATCTTTCATCGTGAGTCTCACTTGGCTTGTAGTCAGGGTACTCAAGAAATCTAATTTATTCTCATTCTAAATAAGTAATGATTATATTAATAGAGGTGGATTCAGTTTCCTAGAGTTCTCCTAATTATGGTAAGACAATTTAAACCTATGGTTCAATTTAATATTTTAGTATTTTCCATACTTAGTGTAGTATTACTAATTAATTCAAATTATTTTTTTGGATTAATTAGTTGGATAGTAGGCTTACTTTAATCTGTTATTCTATGAGGATTTGATGCCCTATTCATTCCTTTCTACTCGATCTTGTACGCATGCAAGTATATGGTTTTAAAGCTTGACAAAAATCTCTACCATGTTTTCGGCATCGTTGTTGGGGAATGATGATAATTAATTTGCTTATTTTATTTTAATTTTTTTTATTATTATACAAGAATAGGTTAGAATATGACTTTCAAGTTCTTTTTATTCATTCTACCACATCTTTGTGGGTATTTTGAACATGTAGTTTATGTTTGGTCGCAGATCTTTATCTTGTGATTTAAGTATATTTGACCCTAAAATTGAACATACACTTAGATAACTAAGAGCCTTAAAAAGAATACTAAAAGTGATTATGGTTTTGATAAGAAAGTAACTATAAAAGAACAACTTAAGCTTAGTGAATACTTCACTCCTGGCAATTACACTTCACCTATTAGTAATAAGCTGCCTAAGGTTGATGTGAAATTCGAAATTAAACCTCAAATTATCCAAATGTTGTCTACATTTCATAGGCTTGAATCTGAAAATCCATATAAACATATTGATGCATTCTTAGAAGTTTGTTCTACATTTATTTTGCCTAATGTATCTGCTGATGCTATTTATATGTAGTCATTCAATTTTTCTCTAAAAGATAAAGCTAAAGAATGGCTAAATAATAGGAAAAATATGATTACCTAGGCCAAAATACAAATAGATTTTCTAAAGAAATTTTACTCAATTGGTAAACTGAGTTCTATAAGACACTTTATAATAATGTTTGCACAAAAGCTAAATGAATTGAGTATTAATATTAATATTCATGTAGTAATATTAATTTAATAAAAGTGGTGTAATAAGGGGCAAGATGGTAATTTTGGAGGAAAAGGGTACAACGGTAATTTTGTATGAAAAATGGTAAAATGGTAATTTTGGAAGATAAGGGTAAAATAGTAATTTTATAAGAAAAGAGCAAAATGGTAAATTGCAAGTAAAAGGGGTATTATGGTAATTTTATAAGTAAAAGAGTATTATGGTAATTTTATAAATAAAAGGACATTATGGTAACTTTGGAAGTAAAGGGAAAGTAAGGGGGAGAATGATAATTTTGTAAATAAAAGGATATTATGGTAAATTAGGGAGTAAGGGGTAAATTGGTAATTATAATAATGGAGAAGGGTAAATTCGCAATTGTAATTATGGAGAAGGGTAATTTGGTATTTATAATAATGGAGAAGGGTAAAATGGTAATTATAATAATTGAGAAGGGTAAAATGGTAATTATGATAATGGAGAAGGGTGATTTGGTAACTTAACCAACAGAAGGGTAATTTGGTAACTATGATAATAGATAAGGGTAGTTTGGTAATTATAATAATGGATAAGGACAATCTGGCAACTATGAGATTGCAGAAGTGTAATTTGGTAAATTAACCAACTAAAGGGAAAATTGGTAATTATGATAATAAAGAAGGGTAATTTGGTAATTTATCCAACTAAAGGGGCAATTCGGTAATTATGATAATGGAGAAGGGCAATTTGGTAACTTAAGCAACAAAAGGGCAAATTGGTAACTATTTAACCAACTTAAGGGCAATTTAATAATTATAACAGAGGAGAAGGGCAATTCGGTAATCTAACCAACCATATGTGAAATATGATAAGTGTAACAATTATGAAGGGTGAATAGTGATCTAAAAAGCGTAGGAGATAACTTGGTAACCTAAACCAAGTAAGGGGTAATTTGGTAATTATGCAACATGAAGGGTAATATGGTAAATTGGCAAGTAAGGAAGGGATGGCTTAATAACTATACAAGTAAGGGGTAAACCAGTAATTCATATCTAACATGTTGATGGGACACTAGAGGTTCATAATAAGACTTAAGTAACACAGAATAGTAAGGTAAGAGTATTTGACGATTAGTAAGTATTACAAGAACAAATCCTAAATCAGAATTGGATGAGATTAGAATGGCCTTAATGATTCCGTTGTGTTATCTTAGATAACTATATGAATAAGAAATGCTTAATGATATCAACATGATTGAAAGTGAATATGCATCTAATTGTTGTGTTTTACGTGATCACCTTAATTAAGACACTAATACTTACAGTGAAAGACCTCGAGATCGGGAATGGTGGCTCTTTAGGGGTCGCTACCCTAAAGACATGGTTTAGCCCACGATTATTCTGGTATTTGGTGACGTGCCTTTGTGCCCTAGCCAAGCCCTATATCTTACTCTATCTAGCTCTGCAGACCTATTTAGAAGATATGCATAATTATAGATTAGGTGTCCTTGTCGGTAGGGTACTGAGTAGCTTTATGTACCAATACAACCAGGGTACCTTTGCGTCCCTAGGTTGATGGTTGAAGGGTACTGAGTAGCTTGTATGCACCAGAACGACCTGTGTACCTTTGTGTCCTGGGTTCTTGATCTCCCGTCCGAGGTAAATAAATGGAATTATTGTGCTGATTAGAAAAGGAAAAACACTAATCATGAAAGTGAAAGATTAATGAGTCGGGCCCAATTAAATTATGATATTGAATACCGATCCATTGATTATAATAGTGGCCTAGGAGCGTGTTGTCCTGGAAGATGATTATGAGTACCGATCCACCGAATATAATAGTAGCCCAAGAGCGTGATGCCTTGGCAGATGATTATGAGTACCGATCCACTGGATATAATAGTGGCCTAGGAGCGTGTTGCCTTGGATGATGTTGATATATATTCCGATCCACCGCCAATAATAATGGGAGTCCCGAGCTCAATAAAACTAGTCATGGATGTGAATAAATTTATGGAAAAATACTAATCACTTATAGTGGAACACCATATGAGTCGGGGCCAAACCGGTCCACCGGCGAATAATAGTGGCCAGGAGCGTTTTGCCCTACATGACCAGTCCACCGACTATAATAGTGTGGTTCCCGCACTCACATGGATATAAAATCTGAGAGATAATTTAATAATGATGGACTAATGGCTTAAGGCCCAAAAGTATTGATTTTGTACTATGACATGGCTTAAGGCCCAAAAGTATCGATTATACATTATGACTCATTAATATCTGATTGAATGTTAAGTATGTGAATGTTATGTATGCATATCTTGTTATATATGAATATAGTGTTGTATCATGTGTTATATTGCGGGCCTACTTTTAAGTGTGTGTTTAAAGGGTTACTCAGTATCATAGTACTAAAGGGTTCCATTCGTGGGGCCCCTACCTATTCAATGGGCAGTGTCCCTTGCAGGTCCTTTTCAGGTGCTATTCATGTGGGCAATGGGAAAGAGAGTAAGAAATTATCCAGAACTGTTAGGGTTTTTCTCTTTCTCTTTTAAATTCCTGGTTTTAATGTTATTGTTGCTTTTGTAACCACCACTGGTGGATTTTATTCTTATAAATGGTTTGTTACGCTACTTTGATTTAAATATGGTTTGTAAATTGTGTTTTACACTTTTAGCCTTAGCACTTGGTACTAGAATGGTAGGAGTGAACCGGTCTAGTACTAAGTGTGGCGGTAATATCTCCAGACTTCACACTTTTGTAATTTTCTTCCGCTAACTCTTGTAAATAAAATAAAATTTTTCAATAGTAAGTTTTGGGGCGTTACACTAAGTCTGGCTGAAGACTTGAAAACTTAGCGCTGATTGGGAGGTAACTCAAGATCAATTCTTTTCTATTTTTACTAGTTTTTTTAGGTTTAATTTGCTAATAATTCGCAATTCTCGCTAATATGTGTTGACGTAGGCTTGCACCAATTTGATTAAAGATAGTTGCCATTACCAGGACTCTGTTAGTAGTGGTGTAGTATTGAGTTGCTGATTCTTGGAATCTACTCATCACTTGTGAGCTTGTGTTGCTCCATGTCTCTCCTTTTTCTTTAATTTCTTTTACCTTTACACTCTATTGAGGACAATGCAATGTTTAAGTAAGGGCGAAGATGGGTTTTATTCAATATCATTACATACTAAAAAAAGGGGGATTTTATAAAAATATTGATGAATTTGTGGCTTGTTTTCTTCCTAATTCTACTAAGAGTTATTTGAAGCAATTACAAGATAGGAACTCACTATATGTAATTGAGGTTATGCCCTAAACATGAGGATTTGTTGCTGAAATTTGTTTGGCATTGGGAAATTATCTTATGCAAGTTTATGCAACTACTATATTCACTACACTAGGATATCTCCTTATAAGAGTAACTAATAGCGAGTGATGTCAGTAATAGGCTCTAATCTAACATTGTTTTCTTCTTAACTATTGGTTTTTTATTAAAGTTTTTGAAGTTATGAATGTGATGGCTATAACTCTTACAGTCTATTAATTATACCTTGACATTGCTTATTTGTGATTTAGCATAATTTCTTCATTGGCTTAGATCCGGGGTATAGAGGAAATATGTTTATACCATAATATACCTAATTAGTACCTTTTACTTTCCTTGGTGACTTTTCACTATCCTTGGTTACTAGAGAATTACTTAACTTTGCTAAGTGTAAGAAAATTTTAAAAAATTTTAAAAAAAATTCAATTCAAGAGTGGTTTGGTAAGCCCAAAGCTGAGATATTGAAATATCATAAGTGAAAAAAAAAAGAGAGAGAATCAAAGTATCAAGTACTCCTTTGAGACTATTGGGTGGAAAATGCAATATCATATAGAAGGGATGATTCGTGTATGAGTACTAAGTGCTTAATAGCAGGAAAGTAAGGGGGAATCAACTATAATAATAATTCTGTCAGACTAAAGTACCTCCTATTTGAAAGTCAATACACTTACATCTAAGCACCTAGATTACTTATAAGTTCAACTTACTTAACTATAAAGGTTTCTTAAGTACAAAAGCCATATTTCATAACTTACTAATCTAACATTTTATGTTTTATTTTTAATATTAATCGTTTTAGCCTATTGTTGAGCTCTCATTAATTTGGTCTCTTCTTTGAGGGATGTTGGTGTGGGATATAGTATGTTAGTCCTTAGATGCATAGTAGTTTATTTTGATATTTCCTTTGCTCGAGGACTAGCAAAGTTAAAGTATGGGGGAGTTGATAAATGTAAAATATTATATCTTTTAACCCTTTTACACCTGAATGTTAAGTCTTTAAATGATATTAGCAGGTGTTAACTAGTGTGTTTTTATTATAATGCTAGTAACGAGATTAATGGGTATTATGTGTTCTAATAATATATTTTTAATAATTTGGTAGGTAGTAATAATATAGCTAAAACGAAGAAAAGGGGGAATCCTTGATTACTAAAAAATGTAGGCAAACAGTAGCCCCAAATATAAGGTCACATTCTTCCCAAGTGAACGCAACATTATGGAGAATGACTACTCAAAAAGGAAGGGGTATATTACTAGATAAGAAGTGAGAAACTATACGAAGCTGAGGAATCGAGAATCGGTTTCGATAAAACTCCAAAGAAAGAGAGGAGTATAAGAACATGAGTAGTAAAATAGAAGGGGATAATGAGGGGACGAAAGAGAAAAAAGGGTAGAGAAAGAACAATGGTGGAGGAACAAAGCATTCACAATTAGTGGATGGCAGAAACCCACCGAAAATCAGCCAGATGCAATTCTTATTTCATGTATCTCAGTGAAGTTTTCCTTAATTATGAGTAGTTAACTTCTTAATTATAGTGCATTGATGAAACCTTATTAGTGTAATTTATTAACTTAATTGCTTAAGAATCAATTGTGGGTTGATGATTGCATAACCTAAAAGTGTTACGGTGTATCACTGTTACCAATTTGAGTTCATAGTATTTCTTGTAGAATTGATTATCGGATTAATTAGATATTCAATTTACATATACTTTTTCCTTGTGCTCAAGGTATGATGGTATGCAATGGTAATTGATGGTATGTGCTTTAACAATCGAACACTCCATGCTTACGTTAGATGGGTTATGTCAACCAATTAAGCATAATTATCTTTTGTTGTGAGTCTCGCCTAGCTTGTAGTTAGGGTGCTCAAGAAATCCAACTTATTCTCATTCTAAGTAACACTAATTATATTAATAAAGGTGGATTTAGTTGTCTTAGAGTTCTCCTAGTTATGGCAAGATAATTCAAACCTGTGGTTTAATTTAATATTTTAGTATTTTTCATAATTAGTGTAGTAGTACGAATTAATTTGAATATTTTTTTAGGATTAATCAGTTGCATAATGGGACTAATTTAATCTACCATTCCCTGAGGATTCGATACCCTATTCATTCATTTCTGCTTGATTGTGTATGCTTGCAAGTATAGGGTTTTAACGCTTGAAAAAAACCTCTACCACGATCATATTATAAGTAGGGTAAGTGATATAGAGGATAATAATGATAAAGATTATTTGGTTATCATTAAAGTGACACAATGCGTATATTTTGTTGAAAAGATACATTTGTTACCTATCTTGATATCTTGATTTTTCATGTGTTTATGCTCATGGTAATATTTTTCTAAACCCTTGAGAAATGAATATGTCAAGATATATAACAAGGAATCTCTTCAACAACAACAAAAAAAAAAAACCATACACATTATGCCCTCTCAATGGGAATCAAAGTTATTTTTTTTTTTAATCATTGGTGTCCTCTATCACTTCCTTCAAGTACAATAGGGTTGTTAGAGGAACCATCACCTAAGTTTTGCAATCCAAAGCCTTTCATCAACATTTAAATTATATTCTCACAAATTTTTTCATCTAAACTCTTCATCACTTTTATTTACCTTTCTCCCTAAATCTTCATTATAATCACTAGATGTCATGGATGCATTAAATCCTCAAAGAAATAAATAAACATACATGTTAAAAAAATGATCACAAATAATATATAATCTCAATAACTATGACATACATCATTCATCTAATTTACTTTAAGGATCCTATAAATACATTCTAGTAATGACTTTTTTCCAACTATGATAAGATATTCATATAAATACATTCCATTATCATGCATAGTTTTATAAAATTTCACATGCACACAAGTTATAATATCACTAAAATAGGTTTTTAGAGTTCAAAACATAAAAACCTCATTATAAAAGTCAAAACTGTGTTTTTTTTAGCTCTAAAATTTTTAAACCTCCATCAAGGGGTTTTAAGTTGATAGAAATATCTGAAATAAAAAAAAATTGTCAAAAATGGATAGCCAATACAATTTTAATGCCTATAAGAAGATTTTCGACAAATTATAGCAATAATACCTTAACCAAATGTACAAAAAAACTACAAAGGATAGTAAAACCTAGAAACTTTTGGCACTACATATACATTAAAATAATAACTACAACATTAATACCAAAGAACTTATAATGATATATAAAATGTATAAAATATCAAAAGTAAGGATAATTTTATGAAGAAAGAAGATTAAAAAGCCGCATTTGTTAAAGAAATAGCAAAGAAAAGATAAAAATAAGAAAGATGGTTGATGGAAGTGATGGAGGTGATCGGTGGCGAAAGAAGAGTTTATGGAGGAATCAACAGTGGTAAAAGGCTTTGTAAAAGAAGAAATTCAAGAGCTAGGTACCTGTGTATGTTTTTGGGAATGTGAGGAGTAGAAAAGGTTTGCTAGATAAAAGTGAAGAATGAAAAAAGAAAAAACAATTATGAAACTAGAAACACCAAAAGGTTATGTTAAGGTATAGACGATGGTTGTAACCCAAAATCACCATCTACACCATTAAAAACATATTAAATTCCTAATTTATAGACATCAGTTTTCTATTAAAGCATCATATATGCCCTTTTCCATTGCACTCACATTATAGACAAGGTTTTTAATTCTCCAACCATTGTATATTTTCTCAATATTTTTTCATCCTACTTGGTCTTCTACTAGAGAGCTTATAAACATTTGTTCATATTAAAATAACTATATATATTATCATCTATGTTTATTTTTTAGCAGCATATGAATTAATTTTAGTTGTGAACCTAGTGTAGATTAGGTATAGGGAGTATCTATTTTCTTTTGGAGTGTCATAACATCTTGCATTTTTATTTTTAGGTTTTTGAAAATGAATTTTAACTAAAAAAATATTTTATAAAAATAGGAGTATTATAGGCTTCTTTGAAGCCATCCCAAGATCACATTGATGCTCCTTGCCCTCTTCGACTCATCCACTATTTACAAGAAAGAAACAAAGATGATATTTTGTGATACTAGCCTTACTAGGATCAATATAATTAATGGCCTCAAAAATATGCTCAGAGTTTGGTATCCAAATCTATAGTTAAATAAGGTCCTCATATCCTACATACATAGGTGGGTGATGGTCCATGACTCTATTGAGCCAATTCCCTTTATGTCCACTCACCCACATACTATTGTAGATGAGTCAATGGTGATGGAGGCTGCCAAGCTTGGCATTATTCCAACTTCATAAGCATCACAAAGGAATCTTCCAAATGCATAGTCTAAGGAAGGGCTACTATGTTATGACACAAAAAATAAACTTGTTACAAAAAAATGTCTTACTAGTACCAAAGAATAATCATCTAATCACAACAACATCTAATGCTACTAAGGCTACCTTATCACACTCAACTCACAAGGCTAATTTTGATTTTTCAAAACACTTGAACTTTTATCAAAAACCAAAACAAAAGAATAGAAAATTTAAGGATTTTTTAAACCAAAACTCTAATAACAAATTATAATAATGAAAATGCTAGCAACTAATTATTTTGTTTTATTTATTGAAGATAACAAAAATACACAGGTATTGCCACAAATTTAAGTCTAATTTCCTAGTAACTCTTCTATAAAACACAAGACTGAAACATTTACATTAATCAATAGAAATGAAGTAGATCAAACAAACAATAAGAAAAGATATATATGCAATAACATTGTTAAAAAAAATATAAGAAATCAAGAAACAAACAATAAAAAATAAAAAAATAAAAAATAATAGAAGACAAAGTAGAGCGGACATTTTCATTGAACGCGCCCCTTTACCTTGATTCAGTGCTTCTCGCTGATGACCACCATGGCCAGAGGTAATCACAGGAAGAAGTCATCACCGGCCCCCATCGCACCTTCCCAATTGACGACCATCAACTCTCCTTCGTCACCAGATAGTGAGCAATATCCTATTCCACGAGAACCTTCTGTTCGAAATCCATAGTTTGAATCTCCCAAGACTTCTGTAGATGCAAACCTGAATGATACTAAACCTTCTCAGATGTCTAGAAAATTTGATGATCCCAATCCTGTTTCCTCTGCATTGACCCCTTGATGTTCTGATCTGTTGCCTCCTACTACTCTAAGTTGGAAGGACATTATTCTTTAGAATTGCCAGGAACAACCTGTCATGAACCTCTCTTTTACCCACCCCCCCCCCCCCCCGAGATTGTTAATAGTGAGGCTATGGCTAAGCTTAGGAAAGAGGAGATTGAAAGGGAGGAGAAACATTGGGCACATACTCTCATTGGCATGGTGCCTGGTTTTAAACCCTCGATTGCCCAAATCAAGAAGTTTGTTAGTGATCATTGGATAGGGATCTCTACAGTTCCCCAAGTTCTTCCCTATGAACAAGGTTTCTTTTTGTTTCGATTTGATAATCAAAAAGATTGCCTCACTATCTTGGAGAAGCCTTTCTAGTCATTTGGGGTTTGACCATTGATGGTCAAGAAATGGAACCCAAACGTGCCCTTTAATGAAACTTAGTAGAGACATATGCCCTTATGGATAACATTACCCGGTCTCCCTTTGGCACAATAGTCTGATGACTCTCTTAGTCAAACTGGAAGTTGCTTAGGGGCCCCCATTTGTGCTGATATGGTGACTGCAACTAGAAGTAGGATCTCATATCTAAGAATATTGGTTGAAATTGATATTAGTCTTCCTCCTGTTGATCATATCCCTATAGAATCTTTCTCTGGCATTCAAAAACAGCCAGTTGCATATGATTAGAGACCCTTCTTCTACTCTAAATGTGATTCCCTGGGACATGATACAAAATTCTGTCGAAACAATATTGCTCATCTGTAGGAAAATAAGGTTTGGAAACCTAAAGTAGGAGCCATCAATGAGAAGATAGTGCCACAAAGAACAAAGGACATTGATACCAGTCATTCTGACAAATTCACAACCTACTACCTGCCTCATCCACAGATAAGAACTCTAAGACAAATGATTCAAGAAAATTACAATCCTCTAATCCTAACAAAGGCAAGGATAAAATTGAAGATTATATTCTTGCAAGAAATACTGCCAATCTATTGAACTCCATACACCCTTTTAGCTTCTCAGAGAATGAAACCGCATTGGGTCAGGAGGTTGGCAATCCCCCACCAGGAGGAACTTCCACATCTTCAACATGACCTCTCCAGGTGTGTGGAATATCAGAGGTGCGAATGCACTTCTGAAACAAAAGAACCTATGTAAATACCTCCACTTGAAGAAATTTCCTCTACTTTGCCTTTTAGAGTCTAGAATAAAGCAATACAATCTTCATTCTTGTCATAAAAAAATTACCTCCCATTACAACTTGACATCAAATCATGACCATTATTATAATGGTCGAATTTTACTGCTATGGCTATCAGATTATCTACAACTTCATGTTCTAGAGATGACTGATCAACTTATTCACTGCCTCATAACCTTTCTCCTTGGACAAAAGAATATAGCCATCACTTTTTTCTATGCCTATAACACAAGACTAGCTAGGTCACCTATTTAGAGAGACATAACCAGAATCAGTAAGTCCACTCAAATGCCCTGGATTGTTATTGGTGATTTTAACACTATTTTGAGTGCTGATGAGAAAATAGGTAGTATTCTTCACCAAGGGGATATGCAGGACTTTAAAGATTATATTAATGTTTGTGGCTTGGGCTCCATCCTTTAACTGGACCCTCTTTTACCTGGTGTAATAATCAAGATCCTCCTCATAGAGTCCACTACATACTTGATAGAGGATTGGGAAATAAACACTGGTTTGATGATTTCACTTATGAATATATTAAGAATGTCCCTCACTGTCTGTTTGATCATAATTGTTTGGAAGTTTGTCTTAATGGCTTGGTTATTAAGGGCAAAAAGCCATTTAAAATTAGTAATTTCCTGGCTTCCCATCCTCACTTCCTCACAAAAGTAAAAGAGGTATGGGATGTCCCAATTGCAGGATCCAAGCAATACCAAGTTATTCAAAAATTGAAGAGATTAAAAGCTGTCTACAAAACTTTCAGTAGAAGAAAATTTGGGAACATAACTGAAGCTGTGGATAAGGAAAAAATGAGCTGGGATGAAATCCATCATCTCCTCCTCACTGACCATATGAACCCTGTCCTCATTCAGCAAGAGAAGCAAGCTCGAAAACAATGGTGGGAAAAAAGAAAATTGAAGAATAATTTATTCAACAGAGAGCTAAAATTAACTACATAAAGCTTGAAGATGGAAATAACTCCTATTTTCATGCTAAAATTAAGGAAAGGAAAAGCTCTAATCCTCTTTCTCATCTCCATAATGGCAGTGGTACTCAGTTGAATAGTTGGGGAGAAATTGAAAATGAAATTCAGAACTTCTATGAACTCCTCTTGGGTACTGCCAGTCCTAGGCTTTTAGCCATTGACATGTAGGTTTTGAGACAAGGTCCTCTCCTATCATAAAATAGCATAATTAAATTGATGCAACCAATCTTAGATCTAGAAATAAAGCAAGATTTATACATCATGGGAGATCTAAAATCCCCTGGACCTTATGGCTTTAATGCCTACTTCTTCAAGCAAGCTTGGCCAGTGGTGGGTAGGGATATTACCATGGTTGTCCAACATTTCTGGTCTTCTAAACACCTCATAAAGGCCATGAACAACACTGCTCTCCATCTCATCCCCAAAAAGAAGACAACTAGAACTATTAGTGAGTATAGGCCCATTGTCTGTTGTAATGTCATATACAAAATCTTCTCTAAGGTGCTCACAAATAGAATCACTGGAGTGCTTGGTGATATAATAACTTGCAATCAATCAGCATTTGTACCGGGGAGATGGATTGGTGATAATATCATGTTATGCTGGTCGGTTGCAACTGCTACAATCTGTAATCTTTGGAATAACAAACTACTTGTTGCAGGTCTTTCTTTTACCAAAATTGTCATTCACCACATTGAAGCTCTCTGCAAGAAATTCTTTTGGTCTAATATAGATCCATTGAAGAAAAAGGCTCCCATTGCTTGGTCCAAAATTTTCCTACCAAAGCAAGAAGGAGGACTCAATATAAAATGCTTAGAGACCTAGAATCTAGCATGTATTGCTAAATACTTTTGGAAACTCATTGAAAATAAATAAAGCTTGTGGGTTAAATGGGTTCATGAAAGGTATATACGTGATGATTTAATCTGGTAGATCAAGCCACCACATGACACCTCCTGGACTATGAAACAAATCTTGAATATGTAGAAACATGGTGCTGAATTTTTTATCATCTGTTGCTCTAGGGACAAGCTCCCTATAAGTAACCTTTATAATGCTTTCAGAAGACAGTCTCCCCTGTGCCTTGGGCTAACTTGGTCTGGCAACATCTAGGTTTGCCCAAACATAAACTTGTTACTTGGATGGCATGCCATGAAAGCCTGGCTGTTAAATCTAAATTGAAGAACTAGAATGTTAGTGATGATGATTGCTGCTCAAGTTGATTACAAGAAGATGATGATATTAATCACCTCCTTATCCACTGCCCATTTGCTCACACCATTTAGAGATACATCCTCAATCATCTAATGCTTCCTCGTTGGTTTTCTTCATGGCAAAGCTTTCTTTATTGGATGATTAACATCACCAGAACTGGAAGAGGTCGAGGATAAATCTAAAGGGCCTCATTTGCAGCTACTATATACCATCTTTGGTGTAACCGTAACACTACCATTTTCCACCTCAAACAACCCTTACCGGCGAGAATCACACATAATATGATAGATGAACTTTTTGTATGCTTTAGTACTATCAAAAACATAAATACTCAAAAATACCTAAGAATGATTGATAAATAAGGAAATTGATGTAGCTTTGGGTTGGGGTTTTGTTGCTCCTAAGCTAGCTTCTTAGTCATAGTATAGTATGGTTGCTGCAATGATGCACTTTTGATATATTCTTTCTTCCTGGTAATGATATTAATTTATTACCAAAAAACAATAAAAAAAATGGAGAAGGGCTAAGGGATAAGGTACAAAAATAGGAAAAGAATATTTGCATTTTGATATAAAAATAAACACTAACATGATGTATCAAATACCCATATTCTATACCCACCCTACTCAAAACCACAAAAACTCCATTACCTCAGCTAGGACATCCTTCTCTAGCACTTGCACAATATCATTTACAGAAATCATAGCATTAATTGGATATTTTTACAAGTAACACAAAAATATTTAGAACTATTTTTTTAGAACATAATGTGGAAGCTAGCTCAAATGCATGAGTGTTACCACTACATTTTATGCAAGTCTGACTCTTTAGCCTTTCTTATATGAAATGTGAGGCTAAAATATTCAAACTCAAAACAAAACAAAATTATAACACCAAGAGGTAAATACACACATACAGAGAGAGAAAGGAGAAGAATATACATAAATCTAATAGAGACCTAAAAAGAAGTAACAATCCAGCCAAAAGAGATACAAGGAGAGAGGTGTCAAAAAAAGGGTGAAGAACATCTATATCCGGATAATAAAAATAACACCAACAAGGTGTATAAGATATACCAATTCTAACCCCAATCCCTCATGCGAACTCTACAAAATCAATGACACCCTCACTAATGTTAGTCTCCACTGAAACATGTGGAGAAAAAATAGTAAAAAGAATAGAATTAGTATAATGAGCATATTAAGTAAACTAAATACAATAAAATCAAATAAAATGCATTAAGATAATGCATACAGAACATGCAGAAAAGAAAAAATACAAGAAAACATGCTAATATGTAAATATATGGAAAACTTAATGAAATATATTATTCATTACTATTCATCATTATTCATTACTATTTACCCAAAACCCTAAAATCGCATAAAAAATTAAAACATAAATCTGATATTAAATAGTGGTATTGTGGGATACACATACATGAAAAGTCCACTGATTATTCTATTCCATATTATATTATTACACAATCTGCCAAATCATATTTTATCTAAGAGGAAATAATACAAAAGTCAAAGCACTACTACTAAGGAAGTCTCCAAAAACCACTAAGGAACACTTTATCCTTAAGTATTGATACCTCCTATAGGACCCTTAGGTTTCCTATAGAGTATAAAGAGGTATATCTACACACCAACAATGCAGCACAACCACATATATAAATAGGGAGTGCATCTGCTACAAAACTCACCTTAGAGGCATTCTCAGGGCTACTAGCCTAAATCTTAAACTCAGTCTTACACTTGAATTATTAATAACTTTTGGATATATTAATGATCATCAGCTCAAAGTAAGCCCACATACTAATATAAAACAAAACTTACTATTTATCAAACACTATTTATGAATCGAATATTTCGTAGAAATTTGCTAATAAGCTTAAATTTAAAAACTAAGAAATTTCACTATTTATGTCAAATTATTATTCTCATAAATTTAATATTCTAAAAGTGAGATCAATGGTCAAGTTCAACCATTGACTCTAAAATACCTAATTAAGTCATTTAGGTGTGCAATAACTAAAATGGTGTTAATATTATAAGTATGAATAAAACAGTAAGTTAAATCCTAAAATTAATATATTAAATATTAAGCATATTTAATCAATAAGTATCATGTTAGAACATAAAAATTTAAATAAAAAATAGGTTTGTAAGTAAAATGACCAAAACACACCTAAACCCTAAAAACATCAAAAATAATATAACTTTTAGCATATAATGATCTAAATCCTCAAACTTTGCACACTATTCATTAAACACATTATGAACATTGTAGGACAATAAGAACAACAAAAATTATAGCATGTATATGCAATGGCCAAAATATCCCTATATGGTGCAGAACTTTAACCCTCAATATAAGGAAATACTCTACGATTAATACTCTATGGTGCAATCTTCTTCCTCCCTAATAGAACCTCATATTGCTCCTATGAGAGCTTAGAGATTGTGCAAGCTCGCTCATATAAGGAAATCAGATCATGAAATGTCATAGTTCCCATCATCGTATGTACAACAAATGATAAACCCTTTTAGAAGCATAAAATGGTGTAGGATCAGCTTACTCTCACATCTAATGCAAACCTCAGCAACTTCATAATTCTACCATGCTACTCCCATACCACCATACTACCGTTGATAATTGTAGAACTATTCTAACTTGTTGTTTTAGACTTTCCAGGTAGAAATATGCTCTTAAGGCTTCCTTAAAGCCATCTCAAGTATAATTCAGAGATCCCTACTCCCAATTACTAATCCATCAATCATTTGTGAGCATGTGTAGATAGTTTGTTTTTATATTAGCCCTCCTATTCTATAGGCAATCCATAGTCTCGAGTGTACAATCACCATCCCGAATCACAGCCTCTAATAGGACCAAGTCCTTCTCTTTGGCGTACATAGTCAAATGATGTTCTATGACTCTCTTAAGCTAATCCTCTCTAAGTCCCACAACATATTGTTGAGGCATAGGCGATGGCGGAAGGGATATTCCAATGACTATTGTTGTTAGGCCTACAACGCAAGCTCAATAAGTGTGAAAAAAAGAATCCTCTAAATGTGTTGTGCAAGCTACACTAGGGCCTGCCATAGATTCCTACAAGATAGAAAATGTGTTAGGAAAATATCCTACCTTACTGACACAAAATGCGCATAGCACACAAGACCACCGAGCTACCCAATCTACACTTGTTCACAAGGATATTCTGGGTTTTCGCAAACTTTTAAATTTAAAAAAAAAATAAAACACTTAGGATTCAAAACCAAAGCTCTAATAGTGACTTGTAACACCTTGATTTTAGAACCTTTTTTTTAATATAGAAGTTAGCTCAAATGCAAGGATGTTACCTCAACATTCCATACAAGTCTAACTCTATCATCTTTCTTATAAGAAACTCAAGGCTAAAACATTCAAACATAAAAAAAAAAAAAAATAAAGTTATAACATAAAGAGGAAAATATATATACAGAGAGAGAGAGAAAGGAGAAGAATAAAAAAAATCTAACAAATATCCAAAAAGGAGTAACACTCCAAATAAAAGAGATATAGGGAGAGAGGTATCAAAATAAGGGAGAAGAATATATGTATCCAGATGACGAAAATTAATATCTATAATGTGTATTAAATACTCCTATTGTAACCCCAACCTTCATGCAATTCTAAAAAATCAAAGGCGTCCACACCGATGCTTACCTCCACTAAAATGTATAAAAAAAATAACAACCGTAATAGAATTAGTACGAAGAGCATACTAAATAAACTAAATCTACAAAAAAAAAAACGTGCATTTATATCATGCATATATAACATGCAGAAGCAAAAGAATATAATAAAACATACTAATACATCAAATAAGAAAAACTTAAGGAATTCACTAATCTTATTGTTCATCAATGTTCATAACTATTCATTACTGTTCAAAACGCTAAAATCACATAAATAGTTAGAATATGATTCTGACACTAAACAATGATATCATCGAATACACAAACATGCAAAGTCCATCGATTATTTTATTCTAAATTAGGTTATCATATAATCCACCAAATTATATATTATCTAAGAGGGAATAATACTAAAGTCAAAGCACTAATTGTTAAGACATCAATCTAAAGCACTACGACTAAGGAAGTATCCCAAAACCATTAAAGAACACTCTATCATTAAATATTATTACCCTATATAAGACCTGTATGTTAACTATATAATAAAGAAAAACATAATCATAATAACCAAAATATAGAATTATGCCTAAAGTTTAAATGGCATAAAATATGGAAAAAATGGGCATTAACAACAATGACAACACATTTATGCATTCTAACATATCAAAACCTATCTAATTTTAGTATAATTTAGTTTACCAAGTCCTTATATACAATATTTAGCAAAAATCGTCCCAATATCAATACTTTTCAACCACTTGAAAAACTTACACCAAAAATCAACAAAAACCATCTAAACTTCAAAAATATAAAAATACGAAACAAAAAAAAACAAGAATCAAGGCTATAATGGCTTAATCTTCCTTGTAATGATTTATAAAATAGACTATGAGCTTATTAATAATTTCATTCAATATATCTAATTTTTAATGCTTAATTATTTAGGAAAAATAATAAAAAGCTAAAAAAACAAGAATGAATAGGTAAAAATCAAAAACAAATGCTAAACAATGGAGGAATGCATTGAAGTTGAAGGATTATGTTCTTGGGGGGTTAAAGGAAAAAATTATTAAGAAGAAAAGAGGTTGGAAGAAGTTTTGGTTAAAGTTTAGATATTTAACAATTTAAAGGGCTTTAATGATTATTATAATGAAAAATAAATAATAAAAAAAGAAAGATATCAAAAAAATCTTGGAATGAATGCATCATGGTCATAAAATTAAAATTTAACCTTTATTTTAGAAATTTTATAAAGATAGGAAAAAAAATTTAGATAGTTAAGATAGGTTTTATTTCGAGAAAATTGAGTTCAATGGGCTAATGATGCCTAAAATTGGAGGAATTATTCTTAAAAAATTTAAATTATTTAGAAGCCAATTTTAATCCATATTTATCTTAAATATGTTGAAGTATAAGTATCCATAAAATTTTGTAAATTTTGCTAGCTAAATTGCTCATTTTAGGGCTTATAACAAGAGTAAGGATCAAGAAGATTTAGTGAATCGTATTTTTTATCAAAAATCTCTATTCAAAATTTTTAAAAGTAATAGGAGACTAAAAAGGGCTTAATAATTCAATTAAAATAAAATTATAAAGGTTTGGAGGAATTTTGATGGCTAAAAGTGGTAAAGAAGTCATACGAGACTCGAAACCATAAGAAGGGTTAAAAGATTGAAATGAAATGTTTTAAAAACATAATGAGAGATAAAAGGATGTAAAAATAAATTTTTATAATAATAATAATAATAAACACATTTTTAAAAATGGGGTATTACAGTACTAAGTAAAAATAACCTACTAAAACCAATAGTATGCTTACACAGAATACATGTAAGATCATGTTGAACATGTTAGAAGTGAAAGGAAAGGAAATCATGTTAAAACATTATAACTAAAAAAAACCTAATTCAGATAATGATATGAAATTTGTACTACTAGCATGATATCACAACTAAAAACATGTAGATACTTATATGCACAATCAACTACTTATCAAATCCATTATTTAACATTATCACACATACCAATTTACTTCATTATCTAAGAGGGGAAATATTAAAGTAAAAACACTACGACAAAGACAATGTCCAAAAGCACTACCGGCTATGAAAACCACAATCTACTAAGGACAGTTTAACTTTAAATACACAGACTTTTTATAGGATCCATAGGTCACCTATAGAGTAAAAAAAATGCCTTGTTTATGCATTATTGGCACAACTCATACCATATAAATAGAGAAGACATCTACTACACAACTTAACCCAATGGCCAAACCAAGGCTATTTACATAAATCCAAACTCGTCTTGCACTTGAATTATTAGTAAAATTTAGATACGTTACTTATTACCAACCATAAAAATAAAATAAAAAAGCCATATATTTATTTTAAAAAATTACTATTCTTACAAAATATTATTGATGAATGTCAAATTATACTAAAAAACACTATGGTAAAAACATAAATTGTTAAATCCCATTAATCATTATTTATTTCAATTACTATTGATGCTTAGTTACTATTGTAAAATTTAAGGTCAATGACCAACCATTAAATCCTAAGATTACACTAATAAACCTTTGACAATAAAAGTACCAAATTAATCATAATATTATTAAAACTTATAAATTATAATTAAAATACTAAACACTCAATATAAATTATCAAAATTTAATCTAAGTATACTTATATTAAATATAACATAGTTGAACTCATAAAAGTACTACAAATATCAAAAATAAATAAAATGACCCTTTTACCTCTAAAAAAACCTTAAAATGTTATTTTGTTATAAAATAAAATATCCTTCAAATCAAAGATATCAAAAATAAGTAAAATGACCCTTTTTACCTCTAAAAAAACCTTAGAATGTGATTTTGTTATAAAATAAAGCATACTTAGAATAAAATCATGAGAGTCTAAATTCATATCAAATGTAAAAAACTAAGAACACATTAGATCCCTAATAACATGTCCAAAATCACATCTTGCATGTGAAATACCTAAAATGACCTAAACATGTTTTTTTCTTAAAATCAAAAAAACAAGGTCTTAACATGATCAAACCCTAATTTTTTATGCATCATGTCTTATATACAACACCAAAACCATCCTATAGAATCATCAAAAAAATTTACATAAAGAAAATGTCATAAAGGTTGTTTGCCGAGAGCACCCACAAAAAGGAGCAAATAGATGAAATTTTGTTTGCTTTAATCTTAGTTATATACTTAGATTTCAATGCTCCTAAATAAGAAAAGGATCTCCCACCTCCAAGATTTCCTCCTTCTCTTAAATAAATTTGAGAAAAATCAAAAAAAAGATGTCAAAACACTTTAAAATACAAAAAGACCAAAATATTCAGGTGGAGAAGGAAATGAAAACAACATACCTTAAGGTGGATTATCTTGATAAAAGGGTGAGAAAATTTTAAAATAAACTTTGAAATAATCAAACTTTATCTCCCTTTTGTGTATTTAAAATAAATATGAGCTAAAAAAACTAAGGCTTAGAATCTTAAAGGTCAAATTCACTCAAAAGAAGAAAAAGCAACTTGATGGTCAAAGGAAAATGGAGGAAAAGAAAGAGAAGGGTGGTGGAAGGGAGAAGAATGAAAAGAACATGAAGAATAATGAAGGCAAGAAGAAAACATGACTAAGTGGAGGATTTTTTTTTTTTTGGGATAGATACTTTGCTTAACTATGTAATATAAGCTAAATAACAAAAGAAAAAAAATTAGATATGGATGTTGTCAAAAGCCATTAAGGGCTGACAAATGGCTTAGATACTTTATTTAAGATAAATAAGTGGCTAAGGCTGGTTTTCATAATGTTAGGGAAACATTAGAAGTAGAGAAAATGAATTTAGTTACTAATTATACTCAAAATTTTCTAATTAAATCTAAAAAGTATAAGAATAATTAAAAAATAATTTTTATTAATTTTTATTTGTATAATTTTAAATTTTAAGTATTCCAAAGATTTAAATTTTAGATAGCTAAAAAGGTTATTTTGAATATTAAAATGTAATAAAAACTCAATGAAATGGTGAATAGTATTATTTTTTTCAATGCTCTATTTATCATTTTAAAAATAACTAAATGATTTAAAAAATCTAGGAAATCCAAATTTAATAAATTAAAATGGTTTTGAAGAAATTTTTTGTCCAAAAGTTACATGGAAAGCTATGTGATTCACAATCATAAAGGTTAAAATTGTTTGAATAAAATCTTTTAAAAATGTTATTAGGGTTTAACTAATGTAATAAATCTTGATTTAAAATAAATTTTCATAGTTATAGTATTAAACAAGTTTTAGAAAAATGAAGTATTGAATTGAAGAATATGTTGAGGGAATGTATATTGGACTTCCATAGACTTAGGATGAGCAATTGCCTCTAATTAAGTTTTCTTATCATAACAACTATCACCCTCGCATAGGCATGACTATTTATAAAAGCTCTATAAAGAAGGAAGTGTCGAACCCCACTAGCATGGTGTGAGGTTGGAGAGAGATTGATTATTGTACCAAAGAAGATCTAATAGACTACAAATAAGATATGTATTATTCAAGCAAGAATGAAGGCAGCTTAGAGTTGACAAAAAGAAAACACCCCTATTCTAGTGGAGGCACAAAGAGTACTCGGTGGGCAATCATGTGTTTCTAAAGCTGTTGTTGATGAAAGGAATAAAATGGTTCGACCTAGCAAGATTTATTAGGTCATATAAGATATTAGAGCGAGTAGGATAAGTTTCTTATAGGATGGCCCTACTAGTGGACTGAGAGATATTTTGTTATGCGTCCATGTTACGATCTTATGTACCTAACCCATCTCATATGATTAGAATGAATCATTACAACTTGCAAATAATTTGACATATTAGGATAAACAAGTAAGGATCTTAGATTATCAAAAGAAGAGGTTAAGGAGTAAAATGGTCATGTTAGTATAAGTCTTATAGGCAAACTATGAAACCACGCAAGCTACATGAAAGGTGAAAGGTGGAAGCTAATATAAGGATAGACTACCCACATCTCTTCAAGTAAATGAGATAAGTTGAGTATTGAGGACAAAACTACTTATTAGGAGGGGTGAGCAATACCCTTCTAATTAATTTAATTCCATGTTGCTTTACTTTAAGTAGTGAATTTCATAATATTATAACATGTTATGAGGTGTAAGTGTTATTTTCATCTATCATATTCCTATGAAATAATTGTCAGATGATATAGGCTTTATCTTCTGTGATATTAGGTGTTAGTGTTATTATTATTTGTCGTAATAATCATATAATTTCATTATTTTAGAACATGCTATTAGGTGGATGGTTAAGGAAGAAGAAAGTATGGCTTGTGGGGCAATAATTTGCTATAAATAGCATTAGTAGGCTTCATTAATCATTACCTCATACAAACCCTCTTGAACTTGTTACTCTCACAAAGGAAGTACGAGAGACAGATTCTTCTAATAAAACTATTTCCGTATTAACTTCTACCATTGTCTATTTATTAATAATCTCTAAGAATTTAAAAGACTATAAAGGCATATTTTGATGATAAAAATTAATGATTAATTTTTTTCCAATGTATAATATCTTATGATATAAAAATATAATTATTATATTCATAATAAAAATAGCTTTATAGTATTATTTTGTATATTTATTAATAATATATATTAATGGACAAACTGTATTCTTGAAATACATAGCGACAAACTTTTGAATATAGAGGAAATAATAAACCAGTAATTCAAAACTCAACTTCTGATTTTAAATTTTAAATTTTATATATTCTTGAGATAGGTACTCATATCTAACTCTTTTGAATTTTGACCTTAAGCATGTAATAATTATCATTTAGGTAATTATTTGTGCTAGTTCTTGATTTAAGTGTAAAAGTTTATGACTTGTATTAAAAGTTCATGTGTTGAGATGTATGTTGTTTTTATAAAATCTTGTTGTTTCACGTGTTAAATACTGTGTCTAAATTTTGCTGAAAATTAGCATGATAATTAATTAAAATATTGTGTTTTAAAGGTTTTTTTTTGTAAAGACTAATATGAGTTTTGGTGAGATTATGGTATTGTTAAAACTAGTTTTGATCATGTACGATGCACAGGTATCTGTCATTTTAAAATTTGATGGAAAATATACATGAGAAAATGATATTATTAATAGGTATACAAAATAATCATTAGATTTAAATACTAAAATAGAACAATGCTAAATATGATATAGTTGGTAAAAATAGTAAGAGCATAGCTTAACCATAAATTCAAAGTACTCCATTTACGGTTCTTATCATATAACAAAGTTACATACCTTTACTCAAGGGAATGTAACTCACCTAAGAAACTTAAAATTTAAAGGAAAAATAATTCATTATCAATTAAGAAATAATAAAATATGTATCAATTATAAATAATTTTTTGTCATTTTGATAGAAAGTTTAAATGACACTTATATTTAATAAATATTTGTAGATAATAAACTTATATTTAAAGATTTTTTCAATTAAAGTTCGGACTAATTTGTGGAATTTGAAGCCACGGTTCAACTTGTTAGTAATAAATATGCTTGTTATGAAAATTCATATCATAAATAATGAAAGATATAAAATATGATTGTTAGAATTACACTAGATAGGAGTTTGCGTAGGAAAATAGTTGGCTTATATTGCAAGCTACAATTTAACTTATATATATATTTGACATTTGAATATTTCAAAGAAACAAAATTTTCTTGGTACCTAGGACTACTAGTGTAGGGTACATTGAAAATGAATATAGTTATAATATGTGGCTATGAGGTGGTATTTTATCTTCTAAGATGTCTGGTACAATATCCTCAGAAGTTGAAATGGTCCAATGGGGATAGATTTCATTTATTGTGCAAAAGAAAATTATTCCTATTGGCGATAATATTTTCTTAAGTATTTTATAAGTTAGATCCCTTGTTAAGTTTATCAAATTATTTCTTAAATTTACATTTACTACTTTTTCAAAAGTATATTTAAAGGAATAATTTTTTACGTGGCTAAAGTGGTTATATATTGAGTTGTGACTCATTTTCTTTTATTGTGTTTTCACAAGTAACAATGATGCATGTATTAGAACTGAATCATCATAGAGCACTCTTATTTGCTTTCAAATGTTATAGAAAAACTATTTCTTTATATTTTATTATTTTTCTTGTATGTGGATGCTCTTTGTATACTCCTAATTTTGTACACTAATTTTATTCTCCATTCAATGTTTTTATAAAAAAAAATTTTCATGCTTTTGCACTATGATTTTTTCAAAATGTGGTATAACACCGTAATGTGTTTGTTGTTTAATGTTATTCATTAGTCTTAAATTCTTGAGGGAGTTACAATCCTTATTCTAACAACCTTAAATGTTAATGATTCTGTTTGGGTCGGAAACCCAAATATGAGGCACATACTTACTCTTACCGAAGATGCTTAATACTAACCTCAAATGTGAAATGGTGTATAAAGATTTATGAAGACTTTTCTAGTGTGCCAATAAGATAAGAATGAACTAAAATTTCATGTAGACTTGCTAAAGCCGTTACCTATTTCCTAAAGGCTTTGGAAAAGTATTTCGAGGGACTTCGTCTTGACACTCCCCGAGTCCCAAACAAAAGGATTGATCGTGGTGTAGACAAGATTAGCAGAGCATGAGACATTCATTCGTGCATCAAGAGATTACACAATAGACTATATACAAAGCTCTTCCTTAAGCATGGTTAAGTATCAAGGCATGTCAAGCAGTATCTTCGGTGATTGAGGTCCTCACTTTACTAATAAGTTTTAGATGAAGTTATTTAAGATGAATTTTGAGATCCACTTTTCTAAGAGATTTCACCTACATATGGATGACAGACAAAGAGTGTGAATACTTTGTTGGAAATGAACTTGAGCCACTTTGTGAGTCCCAATCAACAAATACGAGCAAAGTTGGTAGGCGTGGATCAATTCTCCTATAGCTTGCAGACAATGAGGCAACACATTTGAGCCTATATCATGGAACATCAACTTCTCACTCCATACATCAGCCTAGCAGCACACTCATGCTCATAATGGTGGCATGCACAACTCAACCTTGCCGAGAACTCCTTAAAAAAGGCTTTAAATAAGATGAAGAAATGGGCTAACAATTATCAAGACCACTATAGTTCTAAGTACATTTACGGTAAAGTCATCGCCTCAAGTGTCCAAGTCCAAGAATGGTGTGACGAGGAAGTATGAGGGACTTGTTATAGAGAAGGTGGGGAACATTTCCTACCAAGTGGAGTTGTCATCCACCGAGTGCATCCAATCTTTTAAGTAAGCTTATTCAGGCCTTATCGTGAAGACTGAAAACTCCCTGCAAGGAAGGAGACTACGCACATCACACGATCTTTGATAAAGCTAGGGGTGTGCAATGTCGGATATCCGTATCCGATCGGATATTTTTTTCGGATATCCGATCCGACCGGATATTCGATATCCCATATCCGAATCCGTATCCGAAACAGGAAACATCGGATATCCGAAATATCGGATCGATATCCGGTCGGATATCGGATATATCGGATTATTGAAAAAATATTCGGATCACAGCCCTAGATAAAGCGGCTGAAAAGTAATCAAACGGTATAAAGGAGAAGAGTGTCAAACTATAAGGAACACTAATGTACTATGTGACAGAGATGTAATCGACAACTCAAGAGGGGGAAGGATGTCATGACTCACTTTGGGCGCTTATTTTCTAGAATGTCATAGATGGGTTTTAGAATAACGTAGAATATTGTGATATACTAATCTAGCCCTAACCAAAGTAGAGTGTACTCTAGATTGATCATTTACAAAGCAACGCAATAGATATCGTTGCTTGAGGGGTGATCCACGAAGAATAAGACAGCTCACTTATTCTTTCAAAGGATGAGACCAGACTAACGGCCATACAAATTTGGCTCAGAGACAAATTAGTACGTGACATCGGGGCAAACTCGAGTTATCCTTGTTACTTGTACATTAAAAAGTCATTTAACATGTTTATAAGATACAAATCCGTCGATATTTTTGTTGGTCTTATGTGAGGACTCTATTGGGATTTATATATTATATTTTTTACAGATTTCCCTAAACTATGAACCGTGCCTAACGTTCATACATTTGTATATATTTAGCTCAAAAGGGAACTATCGATTTCTAAACCGTAAGTCATCACAAAGGCTCAGTTGTTGAATCATTCAGTACAGTCGCTTAAATAAAAATTCTTATATAGTAGCATCCAATACCCAGATTTCACAGCGCAACTGCGCTAGTTCTCAAAAGAAATTGTTCAGGTTCCATTCAGGAGTTAGCGAGATGGGCTGAGTTCCACTTCAACTAGTAGTCATCACCCCTTGATACAACCTCTTTGCAGGTTGGACGGAGCAAGATTGTGTGTTCAAACTGAGACACGTAACTTCCCTTTATGTCACACAGAGGTGGATAGGGCTGCGAAAATTGAATTCTTCGTCAGACCATAAAACTTAACGAAAAAAGAAAGGCTCAGTAAAAAGCATGCAAAGCAATAATGCAGGTCCGGTAAGTATTTGATGCTGAAATCTATATAAACCAAGCAATATATAAATAGTCAAATTAATTTTGAGACTCGATACAGGCCAAAGTCCGTCCAGTATGGCAAGGAAAACGAATCAACGTCTAGATCCTCACTCGGTATCTGTCAAATCCTGTCATGCCTACCCCATCCAATCCCTTCGTGATTTAGTATAAAATAGTAGTTATGCCCTTACACCACCATAGTTACATGCCCCTGGTATCAGCATTAAGGCCCGAGCCCATCAACCTTAAACAGCTTACCTCCTTCTTCCTAGACCTCCCCTTCCCATGTGAGCTGTGGCCCCTTTCACCAAGCTCGGGATCGTGTCATTTGTAAACTCAAAAGGTGTCATTACTAAACTCAAAAGTACTGTTTCATCTGGGTATTAAAAAAAAGACCCTGATGATCGTTATTTAAATAATTACATTCCACTTAGACTGAACATCAATTTCAAAAAATTATAAAATGCAGGAAAAAAGTATATATAATAATAGAAGTGGTAATAATAATAATAAATTTGACATTTTTAATTAAAATTAGGGAGAATTTTAACAAAGCTAAATGACAAATCAGGTTTGTAATAGGTTTTTTGTACATATTATGTCATTTTTTCACTTATATAATAAACATAAGAATTTATTGCATTTACATCAATCAGCATCCACTAAATAAGGCTATACACATTAAATAAGAAAACGTTTAGTAAGGAAACAAAACAAGAAATATTCACTAAAATGTATACTATATATTTAAGCAGGTGAAATAAATCCATTAGTAAATGAAAGAATACATAGGACACATATACCTATATTCAAAATTCATATAGTATGATGCATCAACTATTGAGCAAACAAAATACAGAATACTCAGTAGACAGTTGTAGTATGATAAAATACTGCTAGGCTTTATAATGCATTACACAGTGAGAGGTGTAGGGACTAATTTGATAGGTTGGATAGATTGCCAGCCTTATTAGTTCATCTTTGAAAACTAGAGATGTACAGTTTACTTTCATGAAGCATTTTGGTATTGATAAAGATGATTCGCTGCCAAAAAATGAAAATAAAAATTCTACTATATGTAGATAAAGACCATCGACATCTATTGTACAAATATAAACTATAAAATACACTTCAGAAAATATCATAATATAATATTATATGAAGCAATATATAAACATACTAACTATAGATGGATATACAAATGCGACTTCATGCGTATAAATATATTACGACATACATGCAAAGATTCTAATAAGAACACAAGTATACTTGCAAATAAAATAATATATGGAGCCAAATATAAAATAAATATATCATTGTATGTAGATAAACATACTATTATATTGAGGTGGCAATCAAATCGGATCGGGTTGGTTGTGGGCGGAGTTAAGTCGGGTCAAGTTATTTTGGATTCAAATATTTAGGTTATTTTATTATTTGGGTTTAATCGAGTCGAGTTTGAGTTTAGATTGTTGCAGATCTAGGTTGGATCAAGTTTGGGTTGAACTAATTCAAATTTGGTTCGGGTTGCTTGTAGGGATGGGTTAAGTCAGTTTTGAGCCCAACTAGATTATATTCTGGTACTTCTAGGTTTTGGTTAATTTGATGAATTAAGGTCGGATTAACTTAACAGATCGAGTCTTTTCAAATTTTGATGAGTCGAGTTAGATTTAGGCCAAGCTAATCCCGTATCGATCACTTCAAGTTTGGGTCAAACTGGACATTGACCACTAAAATAAATCCAACTCATTAACCTCATAAGCAGGCATTAAATTTAAACATGTGATTAAAAATATATTACTAACTACTAGTTTATTATTATAACTTTTTAATGTTGTGTTTTTATAAGGAAAAATTGATAAAATTATAATATCGTTGGTGAATAAATATGTCTACGGTACGGTAAAAGTAAGAAAAATAAATAAAACTAATAAAACAATATATTTTTAAAAGTTTTGAATAAATAATAAGAAGTGTAATTTTTTTTATTGTCATAACTAATTAATATTAAATTTAATCTTGTCGGGTCAAATTGATGGTGGGTCAAGTAGATAGTAGACCGAGTTAATAACAGGTTAGGTTGATGACAGATTTTAGGTCCGGGTTTGGGTTAGTTTTAGGGCGGGTTTGGGCCAGGCTGAATTGATGAAATTTTTGAGTTATATTAGGTTGGGTCAACTTTTATTAGTTCTACTATTATGTACAAATAAAGATTTTAACATAATACCACAAAACAATGTTATGTAAAGTTATACTTTTATGCCTAGACTATATTTTAGCAATAATATACAAATCTTGCAATCGGAAAGATAAAAGATGGACATTTTGATGAATGTTGGGTAAAAATCAAATAATAATTATAACTTCCCTATTTCATTGGAGTTTACGTTGGTTTCCATAGTTAACTAGAAACTTCCTTTAAGTTTTAAAGTCAAATTGAAAAGAAATAGAGTTAATTAATTTCAAAGGTATAATAGGAAAAATTAATTTAAAAAAATGACCTAAAATGAACAAAAAAAGTTAATATGTGACTCAAAATTGACCTAATATATAATTTTCTATTAACATATATTTATGTATACCCTTGGGTCGGCAAATAATATCCTAAAGAAATAATTATGTTTTATAGAAGACACTAATTATATTATAATTTTACAGTAAAATTAAATAATATTATAAAATATACTCACAAACTATATAAGGCCCTATTTGGTACAAAATAGTTTAGAAAGTTTTTTAGTTCTTTTGAGGTAATTTAGAAGTTTGATTTGGTAAAAAGCTTTTTATATTAGCGGATTGGAATGAAAATTATTTAAAAAAAAAAAAAAACTCGAAATAAAAGCGTTTTGAATTAGCTTATTTATGATTATTTTTTTAAGTCATTTTATATCTTCAATCCACGAATAGCTATCACTATCAACAAATATTATCAAATACCTCATATTATCCGCCAATCAAATAAACTGATGTAATCCGTTGTCACCTAACAACTAATATAATTAGTTAGCCGCTATTGACTATCCGCCAATTAGCAAACACGATCTAAAACTTTAATAATCTTAAATCCCACTCCAATAGTCCAAGCCCTAAATATCAAAACCCTACAACTCCCATCATGTGCCCACACAAAAAGCGCCACTGCTCCAACTTTGCTCTCAGCCCTCCGTGCGAAAGAATTAGAAGTCTTTTTTTCTCTCTCTCAGCTCTATATCTTAATGTCATAGATTTCTATCTCAGAACAATACAGCAGAATAAAGAAATCAAGCAAAAATGGAGATTAATTCAAGCTACTTTGATGGACTTCTCGTCCCTGTTTTTCATTGGTTGGTGTTATGATGATAAATGAAGATCACTTTCTCATCCACCCTATTCCCATCTCTACAAGGATCAATTTTCGTTATTACAATAATTTTGACTCAAACGTTTCCAAGTTAAGCCACATTCTGGACTCCAAAACATTTTGAAAATGAGAAACGCCAAGGACATACCATTTCCGTGCAACACAACTTATAACATGGTGATTTATAATATGCCAAAACATCTAGATGCCTGACTAACAGAGGCCGCACGGCGTAAGCAGGTCGAGTACCAGCCTTAGGACGCATATGATATAACTAAAAAGCACCTAAATCACCAGCAAGACTGAAACTTAAAGGCGTATAGATATTTGATCACCCCTAACTCAAATACCTGAACGATGCCTGCATCACATAAATTCTTCAATGCCATCAAATATTTTGTTTCACCTAGGCGATCTAAATACCGCCTGCAGAAAGCAAGTGTGGAGAAGTTTTTATTGATTGTTGCCAACAGTTGCTTTGCTCTTGGCAACCGCAATGGAACATGCCCAGCATCAAAGTTTTTCATGTAATGGCTGCATTCCAAGTCTTCTCTGACAAATCCTTTCCCTGCACAGAACAGTCAATATTAGGAGTTGGTAATGAGCACATTGTTCTAGGGACAGAGAAAAGATGAAACTCATAACAGAAATTACCAAACATTAGCTACCTGTTGATCCAAATGTTTCAATGGCATAGAATTCACCCTCTTCCATTTTTGTCTGTTCCCCACCCTTCACAATGGGCACAGATTTACCAGCATGTATCTGATAACAACCAATGCTATGTCCGTTCAAGTTCCGGATGCTTTTCACTGCCAGGGAAACCCAGAAATTTTTTTTAGAAATCAGCCCCTATTTATCACACAGGATCCAGCAAAGTTTAAGCATAGATAAAATTTAAAAGCAAATCATTCAATTAATCTTTTCACGCAGAGACAAACAAAGACGCTTGATTTTATAAAGGGTATAGTACTCAATCCGTTATAAATTTATTTTTATCATGACAGCTTAGTTTGCGATTAAGAGGGAAGACTAAAAATAGATGAGTCAATGTTGTCAACAAAGTATCTTAACTTTTATTAGTGACGATGATTTTAGTGTTATCTCATGAGATAGTCAACTTGTACACTCTGTATAATGGCACGTGGGCAGTCACCATGTTGATATAGTATACCTCCCCAACCTTCACCTCCATCCCATAGTTGCCACCATCACCACATCACCGCCAATATTTACTCTTGCACAAATTGTACAATTTCAGCAGCTCCAATTGGTTTTGACAGCTGTCTCAGAGGCTTCCCATATAACAGGATAAAATCTCAAGTGGCAAAGTGATGGTAAGCATCAAGTAAGTTTATAATGACATGGTTTTGATGGGAATTAAGGCAATAAATGTCAATGGCTCTAACAATAGTCCATGCTCGAATCACAAAGTAATAAGGTAGACAGTAGTAAGTTAGTAACAACAGTTTGTAATACATAACTACTTGATTAGATGGAAATGGCTTTTGTGGCCTCTATGAAGATACTAATTGACAGTGGTAATGCTCCAGCTCGAAGAAGAATCAAGTTTGAAGACACCCTTCACATACCAAAGGAATACTGATCAACATATATTATTTCAGTTGAACCAAAAAAAAAAGGCAGACTAAATTAAAAAAAGGAATGAGTATAGTGAAGCATCAAATACGATTAACATCGACAGGATGAACTAATATTCAGAGATTATTCAAATCAGACAAAAGGGTGGTGGTTGATATATTCCAACAAGCAAAAGCAGAAGTTTCTAAAAAGCCAGAATGAAAGGCATGCATTTCGGCATCAATAAGTCAAACGGGACAGGTGGAATATCATTTTTTTCCTTACGACCTAATCTACAAATAAGATAAATAAAGCAACCACGATAGCAGATCGCAAAACCAAAGTGAAAGCCAAGTATTCTTGGAGTGTTTGAGAAAGAAAGAATGGAATGATGAAAACTATGGTGATCATGCTGGAACCCCAACTTCGCTAGTTAGGCTTCCTAAAATAAATTCTACAGCAGATCTTAAATATCATGAGCAAATAATATTATCTAGAGGCCCTAAACAGTTTTAAATGCTTTTTTGGTAGGAGATGATGGACATGGAAAAGATAACTCACATTTCATGTATAAAAACCTTTGGGGGAAAAAAATACTCAATTTAGTTTGGACTGAGAACCAATAGGTAACCAGTGTGTGTGCGCGCATGTGTGTGTGCTAGGTGTAAACAGTCTAGGGGGACCTGCAAGAATGCCAAGTCATACCTTTCTCCATGCCCCTCCATAAAAAGTAAGTTGCATGAAGTTTCTTTCGGCAGAAAGCATGTTATGAAAAATTAGATACTACTTAAATGATAATGATGTATCTAAAACTACATAATACTAGTTCCTCACCGGTGTGATGCACTGAATTATAGAAATACAGAAAATATGATTTAAGATACTCAAAATATGGAAAAAGATTATTACAGACACAAACAAAAGGTTTGATGGCTTAAGATAGTATGTATATTCAGTATTACAATGTCAATTTTCATTAATCATATTTTTACCTTAAATTGAATATAAAAATATATAATAATATGCCTTCATTATTTAGTAAATGTTTTATATTAAAAAAATGACTTTTTTATCCATCACTAATATTAACGCTTATACGTAGTAATCCACCATTGAATTAAGCTAAGACCTGAGGAATTAATGCTGAATTTGCAGTTAAACCAGGTGGTTCTTGTAGAATATATTCCCTTGCCTTAGCTAATACCTTTCCACCTCCTCACCTTGCAGTAGCTTGTTCTTAACAGGTCCATAATCCGGATCTGCATCAATTTTGGATTGAAGGGGGCTACATTGCCCAACCCAGGCAGCAGAGAAAGCAGCTAGTGAGGCTGCCATTTCCACTCTTGATAGGGCGCATGCAGCCTTATTTTCTCTCACCGGCTTGTACTCAATGTCAAACTGGTAACTCCAGAGTTTAATAACCCATTTCAGATGTTCTTCTGGAATTATTCGCTTCTCTAACAAGAACTTAAAGCTTTTTTAGTCCATTCGAACTGTAAATTTCTGGCCCATGAGGTAATGGCGCCAACGCTGCACTGCAGGTACTACGGCCATTAACTCCCTCTCATATAGTAACTTCATGTGAGCTTGCTGTCCCAAAGCTTGGCTGAAAAATGCAATTGGGAGATGCTGCAGCATCAAAACAGCCCCAATCCTTATTCCTGAAGCATCTGTTTCCACTATAAATGGCTCATTAAAATTCATAAGACCCAAAACCGGTACAGACATCATAGCCTCCTTAAGCTTCACAAAAGCCTCCTGAGCTTCTTCATTCCACCCAAAACAATCTTTCTTTAATTGGGCAGTGACTAGAGCTGTAATGTACCCATAGTTATGGCTGTAAACGAGCCGAGCCGAGCCGAATACCCCCAGGCTTGGGTTCGGCTCATTTAACTAAACGAGCCTAAAATGCTATTTGGGCTCAGCTCGTTTAACTAAACGAACGAGCCGAACCGAGCTTTTAACGAGCCGAGCCGAGCCGAATACCGAACTGGCTCAGCTCATTTACAGCCCTATAGTGATGCACAAACCTACGGTAATAACCTGTTAAACCCAAGAAACCCCTCAATTCTTGCAAGTTCTTAGATTCAGGCCAGTCCTTCAAACATTGAATTTTGGAGGGATCAGCACCCACACCCTTCAACAATACTATGTATTCCAGATATTCAAGTTTTAATTGCCTAAACACGCACTTCTTAATGTTCACAAATGAGGAATAAGCCTTCAGTGCTTCAAAAACTAAGCTCCAGTCTTGTGTCTCCATAGACAGGTTGTACATCAGTATGTCATAAAAATTAAAAAAAAAACAAAAAAGAAAAAAAAAACACACAAATCTACAGAGGTAGGGACAAAATACCTCGTTCTTCAACCCCTGGAAAATAGCTGGGGCATTTGTCAGCCCAAATGGCATAACTCAAAACTCCTAATGCTCCTCATGAGTACGGAACACCATCTCGGGCACATCGTCCGAGTGTACTCTAATTTGATGATACCCCAATTCAAGGTTCAACTTTGAAAAAATTACTAAGCCTTGTAGTTCATCCAACAACTCGTCCACCATGACATTGGAAATTTGTCCGGCAGCATTACCTTATTTAGAGCCCAATAGTCCACGCAAAATCACCAACTACAATCCTTCTTCTTTACCAACAGTACAGGCCTAGAAAAAGGATTCTGACTGGATCTAATTAGTCCATCTGCCAACATCTCTCCCACTAATCGCTCAATCTCCATTTTTTGTACTTGTGGATACTGGTAAGGGCGTACGCTCACCGGTGCAGCTCTAAACAGCAGGGGAATTCTATGATCCAATGCTTGCTTAGTTTGCAAGGCCTAAAATTCTAGCATATGCCCTCCCTTGCCCTGTCTTCTGCAGAGTGCCAATAAGCACCTTTAGCAAATTCTGGGATTTACACAGCTCTGCATCTCCTCTAAGTGTTAACAGCGCTTTGCCTATGTAGAACTTAATCAGCAGGGCTTTCCAATTTATCTGCATAACTCCCAACTTTTCCAATTGGTGCATTGCTAGGAATACGCCTGCACTCCCTAAATCCAAGGGTAGGAAATCCTCAATGACCTCCAACTCTAGCAATGACAATTGTACCCCCTTACAAATGCCCTCCATTTGCATTGAATTTTTCATCACCTTGAACACCCCATACACTACTGTTATGGACTGTGGGAAATCTAATTTTCTGACCAGCTCACTGCAACAAAATTAATAGTCGCCCCAAAGTCAACCAACACTACAACGACCTCCCCTTGTCCCTCTAAGTTTCATAGTTCGGGACGTAGTTAATCCAACAATAGAATTCATAGAGAATTCAACATCACCATCCATTTGTTCAACGAAAACCAAATTTTCTTCCAAACCCTCCACTGGTGCCTTCTCTTCTTTATTGGAATCTAGTGTATCTCAACCAAAAGGAGGTGCAGCATTATGTTCTTATAGACGTGACCCGAAGGGAATTTCTCATCACCCCTGAAACTGAGACCGAGATCATATTGGCGCCAGAGCTCAAAATTCGTCAATTTCTTGGAACTAGGGACTCTGACCCCTTGCGACCTCCTCCGAGTTCCACTGGTTGTTGGTTGGTGTTTGGATTGGCTTCTCTCGTTGAGACGCAAAGAAAATAGGTTTAAACGATATGACGTTTTGTTGTTTCCGGCTCTTCTAGGCTGGGCCCTAAAGTTTAGACCCATTTTTTCCAACTTGGATCACCCTATGCTTATCCTCCACCATTTGGGCTGCCTCTACTATCTCCATCAGCACATTAGGCTTCATCATGCAGACTTCTGCCTTGATCATTGGTTTTGGTCCATTGAAGAAAGTCCCTTCCATTACTTCCTCTGTTAATCAACCATGTAGGGGAGCAATGAGAAGCTCAAAATTCTCAAGATAATCTCCAACCGATGAAGTTTGCCAAATCAAGAGAAACCTCATGAGGAAGGCCTCCTTGAATCCTTGCCACAAAATGAGCTTCCTTCCGTCCTCCATAGACTAGAACTGCAATAAAACTTAACTTCCATAGCGTTTGCTACTAACTCAAATTTCTCAGCTTCATTTCTTTGATTTAGATTAAAATAGCATTCGGCCCAAAATAGCCAACCGCCATGATCAACTCCCTTGGACGTAGGGAATTCCAACTACTGCGTAAGGCTAGGCAATGACTATCTATAGTAAGAGATGCCTGAAATTATGCCAAGACAGATGAAACAAACTCTCAAGCTCATTAGTTTTTCTTTCTCCTGAACAAGTAGACAAAGTTCCCGCATTTTGTTGTCCCAACAATTGCCCAAGCTTCCCTCTAATTTCTTCCAAGGCTTTCTCCGATGTTGATAACCTCCTTTATATCCTCCCTCACTGTCTCTATCTCCTTCCATTCCTCCTAGAGCACCCCGAGCTTCTCTTCCAGTGCATCCACTTTTTTCTAAGACATAACCCCCAATCATGAACTGTGTTGATTCCAAACTATTAAATATCAGCTAAATCAACAGATAATAATAATCAGATACCACACTTCTTCCCCGCACCGCCCTTCCAAGGAATAAGATGGAGTGGATGATTTATTGCATAGAGAGAAAAGGGGCATGATTTTAGACTTGATGAAAGGGAATGAAGGAAAGAGGTGTTCGAGGCCTTGGTGACCTCCCTAGGCAATTGATTCCCAACATACCGCCCTGCTTCCCCTCCCTAACTACTAATAGAGGAAGGCACAACTTTCTAGCCTCTGAATCAGCATAACCACCAAAACAGATTAATGATGATGCACCCCACTACCTTCAAGCTCAACCCAACAAACAAACTGACTCTACTTAATTAATTACACAAACCCTAGACTACTAATGGGACAATAACATCAAAATTCATAAAAGATATGGTTATATTAGCCAGGTTGGACCAACTATAATGGCTATTGTGCACACCTTCTCATTTCTTGTTCCTCCTCACATAAGTGTATTTGATTATAAGTCTATCATAATGGCATTCGATACTCCAACTTACCTTCACGTTTCTAGGTTCATATTGATAGTTTTAAAGCTTCCCTCATTCAATATGAGGCTTAGGGTCATTGTCACTTCACTCTTTGATGTGTCCTACTCTCTCACGATATCATTGTCGCAACCACCAGCTAGACACTTCTATTAGCAATAAGAGGATTGCAAGCTTTTGCTCTACCAAGCCATTATTTCTTCAACTTGGAGATTGAAATCATCGTTCGTCGGCAATGAAAAAGATGATGCCAACTTGGAAGCTACCGATGACACTAACATATGTAGTTTACTGGATTTTGTCTATTGCATTGTGTAATATTCCGGATGCACTACGTTAATTTTTTATGCAACTCTATTCAGTAATTACCAGAGAATAGCTAATTGTTCCCAAAATGCATCTTGTTCCATTTAGTTGTCACGTTATAAATTGATGCTAGTTGGAATTGAAAATTTTTAATTCACAGATAGATTTTGTATGTTTGTTTTTGAATCTTGGATGTTTTCGAATATATATACATTGTTAACTACTCATTGATTATTAAATTTGCATAATCATTTTATTTACTTTTTGTGCTTTACATTTGATTTTAGGTCAGACTATATATTTGCATTTCCATAAAGCTCTGGATTTGCTTGCTGATCGTCAAAAAAATTTCATCCAAGTATAACAAGAAGAAGATTTGCATTACATGACATGATCAGTTTGAGATTCCAAATGCTAAAGAGCTTAATCAAACAAAAGAAGAAAATGCTAAGTTAAAGGAATATATTAATGACCAAAGTAGAAGAATTAGCGAAGTAGATGGAGTTAGGCAACTCTTTTGTTTGGTATTTTGAAGATTCCCTGATTGGCTCAGCACCGGTATGTGAGGTTAATAGACTGAACTGCAACACGAACTAATACACCATGTTTTTTCTTTCAGAGATCAGGGCACTGCAATAAAAAGAGGTACAGGAAAGTCGGAAAAGTGAGTAAGTTCATGGGAAATGAAAATTGCCCATTTTGATCTGGATAGGATGGTAGAAGAGACATAATCAGGAGGATTATGTCAAACTGATATATAAACAAATTTGTTGATCTGCATATTTATGTCAACTTCTATCTGATGAATTTTGAAAAACATGTTCCAGGTTGAAGAAACAAAGGAAAAGCTTACTAATTTATGTGAAGGAGTCACTCTTGTCAAACCAGAGGAACAGAAGGCCATGAACAGAAAGTCGGAAAGTGAGTAAGTTCATGCCCATTTTGATCTGGATAGGATGGTTAATCAGGAGGATTATGTCAAACTGATATATAAACAAATTTGTTGATCTGCATATTTATGTCAACTTCTATCTGATGAATTTTGAAAAACATGTTCCAGGTTGAAGAAACAAAGGAAAAGCTTACTAATTTATGTGAAGGAGTCACTCTTGTCAAACCAGAGGAACAGAAGGCCATAAAAGCTAACAAATTCTGTCAGACTGCTGCTTTGCGTCGATAAATATATATACTCCCACAGTTCCACATTATTTAAATGTTATTCCTTTTTAGCCCGTCCCAAAAATTTAAAGGTTTATATTTATAATACATATAAAAAAAATATACTTTCTTTATATGCCCTTATTAACTACGGAATGTTATGCATTTCCAATGAATAAATTTATTAATAATAAGGGAAAATAAGGATACAAATATAAAATTAATGTGTGTCACTATAGTTAATCCTAATTTAACTATTTTATTAATTTTGATAATATTTAAACCCTTCCAAATACCATGATGCATAGTCCCCCAATCAATATTAATGTACTAACAATAGTGGTGCTTCATGATGAAGATGGCAAAAACTAACGCTTATATCAATAACATAATAATAACTCATGTGGAATAATTTTGGGATGTGTTTCCAGTTCAGACTAACGCTTCATGTATTGGTCTTTTTGGCAAGAAATTGGAATTCATGGTTTTCGCTTTTATAAATTATTAAATAGATTATAAAGAATAAAGATTTGCATAATATCCATAGAATGAACTCATATTTCTCATCTAAATGCATGCAATAAAAGTACTGCTCTATCCATCACACTGTCCCACAAAGATCGTCCTAGATTCACTTTTTATTTATCCAAAATTATAGTCCTATTGCATTGTTAAATGGTGAAAGTAATGCATTAATTTTCTACTATACCCTCATTTGATACATCATTTAATATAATTAGGCTACTAACAAAAGCAATTATATCAAGGATATAATTGGAAGACATATATATTATCAATTTCCAATGATATTAAATCATATTTTTTAATATATTTGAATATGGAATCTAAGACCGATTTTATGGGATAGAGTAGATATACTAAATAATAATCATTCGAATGAAACGCTAAATAATAGCATTTTTTCAACCATGTGTGAAAAGAAACTAATCTTCAGGACACAGACATCAAAATCTACAACAAAAACAGGGAAAGGGAAAGTGATAGGTGGAGTGAAAACAAAAAACAAAAAAAAAAAAGGAAAGGAGACCCATGACTTTAGGAAACTCAATCAAGCATTTAAACTTGCAAGCATACCCTGATACACCTTGCCATTAATCTCAACCTCATAGGACTCCATGACTTCTTGGATTGCAGCACCAACATCACAAAGGCGAACATCAACACCAGCTTCCTAACCACATGGGAAAATAAAATGTTAGCAGCCACAGTCAAGTGTGCCCAAACAACTTAGCATATTTATGCAGCCCATGATGAATTCAACTCAATGTAAATAAAAAAGTAAAAAATAAAAAATAAACACTTCTGGGACACAAATTAGTGAAATTGTGTTGCTAATAGCATCCAATAAAAAATAAAGTACGTTAAACCTCCATGCTTAAGATAATTTCGGGCCTTGAACCAATCTTTGGTTAAAATTAAAGAAGTAGAAGAAAGAAATACCATAAATAAGAAGTTAAAACCTACAGAAACCAATTACTCACTGCAAATGCTTAGAACTTGAAAACAACTGCGCTCTTAAGAGTTAAGACTTGAGTTAAACCAAAGGTAAGCACAAATTCATTACTAAAGATGCAAACAAATTGAAAAGCAAAATATACTTTATATCAGCTCTCAAACCCTACAATATTAAATAAATAAATAGTCAATAAACCCTCACATAACAGACTGCCAGATTCGCATCAAGTCAGTCCTTTGAGAAACAACTGATCATATGCAGCCTTTGAGAAACAACTGATCATATGCAGTCACTTTCATAAAAGGTAACAAGGGGAATAACTAACCAGCCTATTGAGTCAATAATAACTCCATACATCATAAGTAGTTTCAAACCTTAATCCCTGTATTGGTTGCCTCACGTGAGGCTTCAAGCAACGGATTAAACATAGGGTTGAATGCCACAGTAAATGCACAGTCCACAATGTGTCCTGCATAAAGACAAAAGATATGAGCAGCAAAGAGGGAAATAATACAGATGATAAAAATAAAAACTGGTACCACATGAATAATACTGATATTAATTATTAAATGTCAGAAACTTCGGAGTTGGGAAGCAGTCCAGTATTTACCATCAATATGAGTCCCAAAATCTAACTTCATAACATCATCATATGTAAGTACAGTTTGATCTCCAGAATTTGGGGTCCAATGAGCAGCAACCCTAGCCAAAATGGATGAGAAATAAATACACTCACAGTACTACAACAAAATAAATATAATACATTCACAATATTAAAGCAATGCAATGTTTAATTTACATAATTGAATAAAGATAAGGGTCTACCAGTTCAAGGAACATCCAGTAGGGAAAGCAATGCCAGCTTGTAATCCATTTTCTGATATTAGCTTACGAACTGTATTCTCCAATGTCTCACACAGCTCAATCATTGGTATACCAGGCTTCACAATGCTACGAATGTATTTCCGAACCTAAAAAAGTATGGAAATAGCTCGAGCAAGTTAGTAAGTACACAGCACAGCAGCCATAAATATTGACTCATCCATGCAGATCAACCTGGCGGTGAACTTCTGCGGCCTGCCTAATTGAATTATAAATTGGCTTCTGCAATCGCTCCAACTCCCTCTTCTCCTCAGATGTCACCCTCCATAAATTACTGGGAAGCAAGGAAAATTCTTTTCATAACATACCAGATATCCTAATAAATACTACAAACAAACAGCAATGAAATTAAATCTAAAACTTGAAGGCTGCCACAATTAAAACACAAGTCTAGGGCTATAGTGATAGATACACATATAAAGACAACCAAAACACCTGATTTTACACAACTCAAAGATTGTCTTGTTCAAGTTAACACCAACAGAATCCAATATATTGATGATGCACCCCATAAATACAGCAGTAGAATGCCATAACAATCCTTGTATCTCAACCCCACAGACAAGAATGTTATTGTGCAGAGTACATCAAAGATCAGCTGCCAAACAAAATACAGGATGGACCTAAGGAATGAAAAGAAGGGGAATGATTTATGAATAAAGAAACTGACAGGACACTTTTATTGGATCCTTATAGAGCAAATACCATCTCTAAGCCACCACATTAGTACCTTGACTTCATAATAGAATTTACAGACACCTCAGGTAGCTGTAACATATCCTCACAATTGCCCAACCTCCAAAACATCGTATCTTTTCACAACAAAAATTCCATAGATGTCAGTACACAAACTATGGAGCACCTTTAATTGACAAATGATCACAGCCTGTCGCAAGCAGAAACAAGATGTCCGTCCAAACAGGCACCCTAATGATTGAAATTCAAAGGTCACATACAATGCCAAACAACATGCCAGAAAGAGGATAGCCTCTGAGAACTGCAAGTACCACTGTTCAATACTATTTTCCTACTTCAAATACCATCAATGGCTAATAGTACCATCACTCTTACCATATTGGAATAAGGTAACCAGTTTAGTCTAATATTTTATTTTGTCTTCACAGAGCAGCAGGGTTGATGCAATAACATGTATTAAAGAAAGAGAAGGGGGATGTTGTAGATGGTGAGAAATTCCAGCGCACACACGCACGAAAAAAAAAAAGAAAAAAAAAAACCATCTTGTGTCCAATACAGTGTTTGAAAAAAGCATGCCTAAAGCACAAGGTACAAGGAGATGGGGTGGGGCCTTTTCTAGTGCTAGGCGAGGCGGAAACAAACAAACAAAAAAAAAATCCTGTGTCCAGTAGTGTTTGAAAAAGCATACCTCAGGCACAAGGTGCAAGGCAGTTGAGGCGCACCTAAGGCACAGAAGCGCACAAGCACAAAGGCACAAAGGCACACGCCTTTGAGCAAAACATCCTTTCAGCAGAAAAAATCATACAAGGAGCCAAGGACTTAGGAGAGAGGAGTAGATATTTTTTGAAAAAAGGGAAGCCTATTTACAGTTTTGATTGGGGAGAGCAATAGTTGTTTTGGAAATATCAAGCAGGAACTTAGGGGAGAGGAGTAGGCATGCACATGCCTTTCAGCAGAAAAAAAAAATTCATCCAAAGAGCTAGGGATTTAGGGGAGAGGAGTAGGCATGCACATGCTTTTCAGTAAAAGAAAAAAAAATATGCAGGGAGCCAAGGACTTAGGAGAGAAGAGTAGACATTTTTTAGAAAAGGGGAACCCTATTATAGTTTTGATTGAGGAGAGCAATAGTTGTTTTGGAAAAGATACACATTCTGCAATCAACACAAGCTGCAAGCCTACAAGCAAAGTCAGGGTCCTTAGGAAAATATAAAAAAGGAGTAAAATCCATTTTTTAAACACATAGGTAGTATTAAACTCATACAAAAAAAGACACAGAGTCAAAGACAAAGAGACAGACCAAAGAGAGCTGAGAGCCAGAGACAACAAGAAATGGTCCACATTCCACACTATCTACTAGTATTAGTAGTATTAAACCCATAGGTTGTTATTTTTCAATTATTTTCTTGTTATGGTATACTTTTTTTTTCCTTAAAACTAGTCATTTAATCATTTTTTAGCTTTGAGCAATTTTGAGGACTCATATCACGTAGGCGCGCACCTTCACCTTGCGCCTATGCTCCAAGACCCCTATTGCCTAGGTGCACCTTAGGACTTTTCAAACACCGGTCCAATATATTAAATGTAACAATGAAGCTAAACTAAAACCTTTTGCAAGTCATAATGAAGAAGAAGAAGAAGAAGAAGAAGAAGAAGAAGGCAGCAAAGAGACATGTACAGTTGGAACACAGTTTGCTTCAAGGAAATTCGAGCACGTCGCCACTAGATTCACCACCAATTTCCATCACAGTTGCTCCTGCAACGTCATTGGTTGTCACCCCCCCCCCTCTGATTCATCCCTCCTCAATTAGCCATCAAAACTGTTGATTCCCTTGATTCTGGCAAAGAGACACATACAATAATTCCCCTGATTCCAGTCTCTCACCCGTTGCCCCAGAACAACAGCCAAATGATGCAGCACCTGAGGTACCAAAGAAAACCTGGAAGAAGATTGTCCTCTCCAATCACAAACCAGAAACCAGGGTCTCATTAAATTCATACCCCCCATGATTGTTGATGGGGCTCAAACGGCACAAGCGCTGGAATCTGAAATAAACAAGGAAGCTATAAAGTATGGAAATCTACTCTTGTAGGTTTTACTGCTGGCCCTTGTCCGTCTCATAGTCAAATGCTCAGATATGTTGCTACTAAATTGAAGTTCCTTTCACGGCTCTGAAGAATAAATACAGCTAATTTTTTGTTTTGATTTGAATCAGAGAATGATATGAACAAGATCCTAAAGTTCCCTTACAGGTGTTTTAGAATTAGGCCGATGCTGTTTAGACTTTGGAGCCCTGAATTGAAATTTTTAAGAACAGAATGGCTTAAAATGCTCTTATGGATAACTCTTTCTGGTTTACCTCTGCATTTATGGTTTGAGGATTCTCTTAGTCATATTGGAAGCTTGGTTGTTCATCCTACCTATGTCGATTCCATTGCTGAAATTAGGAGGTGAATCTCATATCCTTGTTTAATTGTGGAGGTAATTATTAGTATGTTGTTGGTTAAATGGGTAGAAAACCTGCTCCCATATGGAGAATCCTAACACCAAAAGGTAGCTTTCGAGTGAAAGCATTTCTATTGTCAAACCTATGCCGTGGTAGGCCATAACACTACTCAATGTTAGGATAAGAGAGAATCAAACAGAAGTGGGTTCCGAAAGCAAAACCTAATCAAGGTGCTTCTAGTTACAGTAATGTTCCTGAAATTTCTGAGGCCCGTGAATGTAGTGTTGCCACTCTTGTCCATGGACCATGAGCAATTTGCTTTAGTTCCAAACAAAGGCTTCACTCAGTCTTTACTAGCATTTATTGCTAGGACAGTCACCAACAAATCGAAGTCCAGTATCCAGGAGAAGAGTAATGTGGTCATTTGGCTCCTATGGCTCCACACACATCAAAGAACTTTGACCATGGTAGGATTGATTTTGTTGACTGGGAAGTTGATCGGGGAAGGAAACTCAACCCTACCTTTAACTAATGTTGATTATTTCATGGAATGTTCGAGAGTTAAATAAAATCCTCGAGCACAAGGAAGTTAGGGACCTTATGCTTAAGTGGAAGGCGAGCATTGTGGGATTGGTGGAGACTAGGGTAAAGCAAGGTAATGCTCACCGACTAAAGTTACACTGGGAATGGCTCATAAATATTCTCACCATGAGAATGGCAGAGTCTGGATATTATGGGACCAGGATTTGTATCACATTGATGTGTTGGAGTATTTTGCAAAGGGCATTCACTACTCGGTACATGGTAAAACCCAGCAGTGTGCTTTTGTTCTTACTCTCATCTATGCTTATAAATATAATACTGGCCAAAAAAAGGGGAGATTTGTGGAATTGGCTGATGGATATTCAACAGCAGCATTCAGAACCATGGCTGATAATGGGTGACTTGAAAGTTGTGGCCAAGGCCGAGAAGAAGTTAGGAGGCAATTTTGAGGAAGAAAATACAGAAGATTTTGTTAGATGATTGTACGAGAATGAACTGGAGGATATACCCAATGTGGGCACCATGTATGCCTAGTGCAATCAGCAGCAAGCTGAATCAAGGGTATATTGAAAACTTGACCAAACGTTAGGCAATGGCATTTGGCAAGAATCCCATCCTCAAACTTATGTAGAGTACCATAATAGTCCTATTTCCGATCACAGTTTTCTGGTACTAAAATTTGGCCCTCCTTCGCAAGGTGGCCTTAAGATGTTCACATTTCTCTAACAGAAATTTCTTCCCCTGGTACATGATGTACAGCAGATGATAGCAAGAGGGACTTTTGCTTATAAAATTGTCCTGAAGCTAAAAGCTCTCAAAAAAAGATTCAAGATTTTTTATAGAGCAAATGGTCACGCTTCCATCAAGGCTGCACTGGCATGGTAATAGTGGCAATTTTGCCAACAACATTTACAGCAGCATTCACTAAATATACAAGCCATAGAAAAGTTAAGGGAAGCAACTAAAAAATGGCATCAAAGAGCAAAAGATAAAATGTTCTATTGTCAAAAAGCTCATATTCAATATGCGCAAGCTGGGGATCAAAACACAATATTTTTATGCCTTTGTTCAGTCCAAAGGAGACAAGATAAGATCTATGTGCTGCATAAAGATAATGATGAAACCATTACTGATCCTCAAGTTATTGCAACTGAAATACTAACATTCTATACCACTCTCTTAGGTTGCTCTACCTCTTTCCTCCAGTGTATTGATCAGTATGTTGCTCACGATGGTCCGCGATTGAGCTGGCAAAGTGATGAATCTCTGCTTCTTCCCCAAGATGAAAAGGAGGTTAAGGCAGCAATATTCAGGAATGTTGACAAACCAAGCAGCTTGCAAGCCAGCTTGGCTCAGCTTGTTTGTTTAGAAAAACAAATCAAATCTTAGACTTATTTTTAGAGTCATTTATTAAACAAGCCAAGCTCGAGTTAAGGAAAGTTCGGCTAGCTTGTTTGCGAGCCGGCTCGAGCTCAGTGAGGCTCGTTTATAAGCTCTACTTGTTCATTTATAGATTGGGCTTGTATAGAATTTACTTAATAAATGAATCGGATAGTTAAATGAGCCTTTAATCAAGCCGGATAATTAAACAAGTCGATTTGATTTGTTTAACTTTTCAACAAGCCAAATAGTTAGCCACAAATCAAATAATGATAAACGAGTCAATTTGGTTCATTAAAAAACTTTTCAAAATTTAATGAGTTGCGGTGAATCGGCTCACAAACCTTACCAAGCCAAGCCCAAGCAAGGCTCGTCTTGAAATCGAGTTGAGCTTGAGCCTAAAAAGACTATACGAGTCGAGTTCGAGTTGGGAGGTATTTGGCCCGTCAACTACCCTAGTAATATTTTCCATGGGTGACTTAAAATAGAACCGAATGGCTTCAACGCTTTGTTTTTCAAGATAACAAGGCCTATAGTTGGGGAGGAAATTACTCTTTCAATACAAGAATTTTGGCAGACTAGGAGACTATTGAAGTAGTTGAACAACACCGCTATCACTCTAATTTCCGAGCATCCTAGAAATTCAAGGGTTAAAGAGTATTGTCTGATAGCTTGTTGCCAAGTATTGTATAAGATCTTTTCTAAGACCTTGGCAGACAAAATGCAATCATTATTGACGAAGGTGGTCAATTCTACATAGGTTGCTTTTGTCAAGGGTCGAGTATTGTATGATAATGTTCTCATGGCAACTGGGTTGGCAAAGCACCATAGTAGACTAAGTGTTAGTCCTAGGATGTTATTTCAGGTTGACATCCAAAAAGATTATGACACAATTGAATGTGTGTTTTTGTGTCAAATTCTTCTAGCCTTCAACTTCCCTTGGCAATTTGTTGAGCTTATTATCCAATGAATCAGTATCGTACAAGTCCCTTTAATATCAATGGGACCCTCACTCAACCTCTTCATAGTTGACGAGGGCTAAGGCAGGGTGACCCCATTTCACCCCTACCTTTTCGTCCTATGTATGGCGTACATTCATAGGCTACTGAAAAGCCTTTGGTCCCAACCTGTGTTTCATGGGCACCCGGCCTGTAAGCAATTAAAGATCATAGACCTGAGTTTTGCAAATGATCTCATGTTCAGCAGTGGTGACTTGAGTTCTGCCATTATTATGCAGAACACCTGACAGGTGTTTGCTGCATGTTCGAGGCTTAGTATAAACCCCACCAAAAGCTTCTTGTACTGCAGTGGGATGACACACCAAGCAAAGCTGCCAGTTTTACAAGCTTTAGACTGCCAAGAAGGTGAACTCCCTTTCCATTACCTTGGTCTTCCTTTGGAAACCAGTTGTTTGGGGATTCTGCATTACCAATTACTCCTAGATAAGTTGACTGTAAAAATTACTCATTGAACAAATAAGTTCCTCAGCTATGCGCAGGGCATGAACAACTTATCTCATTTGTACTTGCTGGAATTACTCATGGGCTCAGATTCTAATACTGTCATCCTTTATTATCAACAAAGTTGAAAAGCTTGGTCAGAACTTTTGGGCAAGTACCATCAAGAAGTCCCATGCCTAGATTGCATGGAATACCATCTATCTTCCTGTCTCCCTAAGAAGGATGGTGGACCTGGGTTTTAAGATCTCAATTCATGGAATGTTGCAGCGTTGGGCAAATGGCTTTGGCAAATAGTCAAGCATAATGAGGGTTTATGGATCCAATGGGTGCACACAGATATTATATTAAGCAATAAGATGTTCCTGTTGTGCCTTTGCATAATTTTCAATCCTGGATGTTTAGGAGTATTGTGCAAGGTAGAGATCTCCTGTTTAATCACACTGTGGAGGGAAGATGTAGACATGTCATCTATTAGATAGCGACCCATGATCTAATTAGATAGTATGCCAAGACACCAACTCATTAGCTGGTTGATTTGCCAAGAAGCTGCACTTACAAGGCACAAGCTAGCTCGGTGGAATGCCAGGATAGTTGCTGTGTATGCGCTGCAGCACCAGACACTATGGATCATCTTTTTGTGACATGCGATTATGCAGTCAGATGCTGGAAGCTATTGCTGGACTGGCTGGGATTCCACTGCTATGCACGAAGTTGGATGGAATTACTCAGGTGGCTGATTATGTGCAAAAGAGACACTTGGGCAGTTCTGGTATGTTAAGTGCAGGTGCTTCCATGATGCTCTATGCCTTATGGGAAAATAGGAATTCCTCCTTTTGCCACAAGTTACTTGTTTAGACATATTCATTTGGGTATCTTTGCTAAACTCCTTAATTGTCCTAGGAAGGAAATGTATAGGTGTGCATTTGTATGTTTTTCCTCAGTTGCTGGGATGGGTGCTGATGTTGATACATTGATTTAAATAATTTATTTTTGGTAACAAAAGTCAGTTAATTACCAGAAATAAAAATGAAGCTAAAGTAGAAGTTGAAAGAAAGACAGTAATTATCATCAACACGTCCCAAGATCAAAATCTTGTAGTTTCGAGCACACATTGAGGCTTTGTCTCCTCTCCACTGAGAATATTCTATAGATATTTTGTGAAGTTCCTACACAGTTGCCAGCAACAACAATCATATTGAAAATGTCATAGATGTACAACAACAAACAAGATAAGGTTTAGGGTAAAGCAGAGTCACACAGAACCTCCAGCATGACTTCATTTTCAATGCAAAAACATTACAACAGGCATCAATGTAAACTAGTGGCAGAATAGATAACATCGCTTACTTGTCTTTGTACTGTTGAATTTCACCCTCAGGAAACTCCCCGGATGGGAATAGCTCAGTAACAGGAATCGATGGTGGATCTGTCTGCTTTAACTGTTCTTTCTTCTTCCTGTAAATGACAAAACTGATAGCTTTAGCATTCGCCATACACAAGATTAAAGGCCAACTAATAGCGTAGAAAGGATGGAAAACTAAAGAAGAAAACGCACTCACTTGCTTTTATTCTTCTTCTTCTTCTTCTTTATGGTCTCCAAGGGTCCTTACAGAAAGTAGACAGACAATATAAATATACTATTGACACATCCCCAATTATGGTTTGCAAGGTTCCAAATTCAACATAGAAATTTAGCTACCAGCAAACACTTCACATTCAAGGACTAAATATCGACAATGAGAAAAGCAAGAAAAACACTAAATATCCAGTCATCACCAGCAACCTAACCTCCACAAGCTACTAGCTTTTGAGTAGGCTTAAAGAAATGCAGAAGCCTAGATTTGCACTCCATACCCTCCAACCTGACAACTAACAAGTTCCTTAAATCCATATCAAATTTAGATTTATGACCCTCAAATAAGTGTTGGACCAATTAAATTTAGCCCAGAAACAAATTAATTCCATAAATGGCCAACATCAATGCCATCATTATGCAAAAGCCTCGAGTGTTGCTTTCCACAATTATTCTTTTTTGTTTCCTAACCCAAATACAAAGCAAGCTTTTTCCCATATTTTTGAAGCAAAGATAATGACACTAATCAAATTTTCATTTAAAGTCATATCAAATGCAGTGATATTAAATATGAAATGTAAAAGATGCTAGACTCATACATTAGCACCATGGAAGCATAGAAAAGCAATCAAATTTCTCACTCAACTGCAGTAGAGGCATGAATTAAAAAACTTGATACATGTCATATTGACATAATAACCAACACACCATATAAATACAAAATATTAAGCAAGGATATAATTACATCCAAATTAAATTCAAAAATAAAAAGCCCACTCTGCTATACACCAACAATATAGATTAAAAATGCTCATGAAATAGGTTAGCAAACATACACCATATGCAAAAATTCACAATAAAGGAAAAGGTGTAATCAAAGCATTACCTTCAAAAATTGGAGATAAAGAGAGGAGACATAGATTCAGGTGGTAAAGGCGGGACAACAACAGCAAGATTGGAGGAGAAATCAAGAGGGAATAATTTATTGAGTGAGAAGAAACCAAAATCGGAGTGTAAGGCAGGAAAGGTGATGCATTTCAGCCAATAAATTCATGTTGATGGTGGCAATTGTGATCATGGTTGTTGTCACAGTCTCAGAGTGTCATGGAAAATAAATGCAGGTCAGGACTGTTGCAAAGTGATTTTTTCGGCGAATATCAGCGTGTATTGATATGAATTGCATTTCTCAATCCCATACTGGGAAAACATCTCATCGGTAGACCAAATACTCAATACATATTGCCAATATATGAGCGCAACAACCAATTTTTTCACATGCTGCAATCGCCCAAGTCTGTCAGTGAAGCATGGGAAAAAAGCCAAGTTGCGTGAATACACAAGCCTACAAGGAATAGAAGCTTTAGCTAGTAGCTAGCTGTAGATGTATCAAATATATTATCATCATCTACTTTCTATCACTATCTTTTTGGATTTGAGTTGTCTTAGATTGTTTTAGAACTCAGAGGTCTTCGGCAGTGCTTAAAAAGGCACGCCCTAAGGCGAAAGGTGCAAGGCGATGGGGGTGGGGGGCATTTCTCATGCTAGGTGGGATGAGGATAATGAGGTGCAGGTAAAGTGGCTACGGCACAAAAGCATGCACCTTTCAAAAAATAAGGTCAAACTGTGTGTATACCATGCAATTAATAAGGGGAGAGCAGTAGACATTTTTTGGAAAAGGGGTAAGCCTATTTATAGTTTTGATTGCATTGAAAATATTCTGCAATCAATATGGGGATGGGGAAAGCAATAGTTTGTGGAAAATCAAAAGTCTTCACCAATAAATTGAATATAAAGTAGGCAGTAGGTTTACTCAACAGCAAACTATCAAGGAAAAAAACAGAGCAATGTTCACCAGAAACAGTCAAAGACAGAGAGAGGCAGAGAACACAGAGACAGCAAGAAGTGGTCGACTATCTACTATCAAGCAGGCATACACTCCAGGTTTTTTTCTTTTTCTTCCTCATTGTTCTTCATTTTTGTACATGCTTTTCTCTCTCTTTTAAATTTGCTTTCATGCATTTTTTCGTCCTTATTCTCAACCCCCCCCCCCCGGCAGAATATACCTCTGTTATTTGCTGTATAATGCTTTTTTTCCTTCCTCTTCCTATTTTCCCTAATGCTCTCTACGACTATTTTTCCCTGGATATGTTGTTATCCTCTCTTTTTTTTCACCTTTGAAATGTAACATTATTCTCTATTTTCTTCACCAAATCACCTTTGATATGATACGTTAGTCTTTGTTTTCTCCACTGGAAAAGCAACAATGATTCTCCATTTTTCTCTGTTATATGCAATTGATGATTATCAGGATTTTTTTTCTCTCTTTTTCCCCCCTCAGCTCTTTGTAATGTTACTTATTAATGTTTTTTTCACTTCTATTTTTCTTCTGTGTGCTGCACCTTAGGCAATTAGTATCTTGTCTCATTCGGTAAAAAAGATGGAGGATGGTGGTGATGGTAAACATGATTTGGGATGGAAATATGCATTTTCAAGTGATCCAAATAACAAAAATGATGTGACTTGTAAATTCTATCATAAGGTAGCTAAAGTAGAGATACATCAACTCAAACAACACTTTGTTGAAGGTTACCAAAACATAAAAGCTTGCCATAAATGTCCTGAACATGTTAAACAAGAGATTAATGAGTACACAGTCAAGAAGAAAAGTGAGCACGGTCAAAAAAATTTGCTATATGAATCCGATCAGATAGCAGGCCTTGAAGAAGAAGCTGAATTTTTTATGACATATGACCCTAGAGGGAAAAGACCAATGAGTGTAGCTATAAGTCAAGCATCCGCTGCGAAGAAAGCAAGACAAGTTGATTCAATGGATGCTTTATACACACCCAAAGCAGTAGCTCTTTAAAGCGGAAAGCATGGTATAATTAATGAACCCCACAGAGAAGAACAAAGAGAAAAGGTTGCAGCAGATGTTGCTCGATGGATGTATGATGCTAGCATTCCCTTTAACGCTTTCAATTATCTTAGCTTCAAAGTTGCAATGAATTCTATTGCTAGACCTGAAATAGGTCAAAAGCCACTTAGTGCTTAGAAAGCAAGGGTTCCTTTCCTTAGAAAAGAAGTACAAACAACCAATGATTTAATGAAAATTCATAGAGAAGAATGGGCTGGAACTGGATGCTCTGTCATGTCAAATGGATGGGAAGACAGATATTAAGCTTTCTCAAAAATTATTTTAAGGGGAGCACGTTCATCGAGTTAGTGGATGCATCAAGTTATTCAAATGATAGAGATAGGGTGTACAGACTTCTTAGTAGAATTGTAGAAAAAGATGGAGAGCATAATGTGGTGCAAGAGATTACAGATAATGGGTGGCAACAGATAAGAACTCTTAAAGTGCATCAAAATGGCTCTTATATGCAAATTATTTGATACTTCTATGATTTTTACTATAAATGCAAGAGTTTATTACATATGTATGCCTTTTCTTTAATGATTAGGCGCTCTCTTGGAAGCCAAATATCCACATTTATATTAGACTCCATATGCAACTCACTGCATTAACTTGATGCTTAAAGCTATTTCAAAATTTCCAGCCGTTGATAGAGTTCTCAAAAGAGCAATACATATGACCAGTTTTATCTACCAGTGATCAAATCATAAAAATTTGATGAGGTACTTCAGTGAACAAAAAAAATTATTAAGGCCAGCAAAGACATGGTTTGCTACTGCATTTATCACTCTTTCATAAATGCAAAAACAACAAAATAACCTAAGAAAGTTGTTCACCTCTCAAGAGTGGGTAAGGAATAAGTCCCAACTCCTACCTATTTAGGAATACATGTGTGCTCTTATAATTCTTATATGTAAGCATGATTTCAATTTACAACAAGTTCCAAGGAATAAGGAGGAAAAAAAGAGCTAATCAAACTGTTTTGATACCTACATTTTGGAATGTTTGGGTTTATACTCTTAAGCACACAATTAAATATCGGTCCCGATACACAATATCGGCCGATATTTATCGGATTTTGGGTTGGCCGATACGCGAAATTGGCGATACGCAACGGATTTAGAATTTCACATATTTATCAGCGATATATTGGTTATCGACCGATATTTGCCGATATTCTACCGATATTTGCCGATATTTACTGGTATTTGCTAATATTTAATGTGAAAAAATATAAAAAATCACGCCGCGACAACCGCGGCATATAAAATATCGTTCGCAACGCTCCGATACCGCAACACCACGACCGCAACCGCAATCGCGACCGCGATTTTATTGCTTGCTCTTCAGTTGATTGGGCCATTAGTGTACACACAGATTGGTTGATGGTGAGAGAAAGCTAGCTATGGATTATATTTATGAGGCTAATGATTGAATTGAGAGAATATTGCATCCACATTCAATGGAAATGAATCAAAGTACATTGATGTTTTCCGAATGATCATCAACCCCAACTTCATCGCCCATTGCATGCAACTAGGCATTTTCTTAATCTAAAATTTTTTTATGATAAACCCCAACTTGAGCAATGTCAAGAAGTGGTAAGCAACCTTTATGAATACATCCAAAGATTGGTCCCAATTATTGCCAAACAAGAAAAGATAACGAATGAGCTCACTACTTACAAAACTGCTGATGGTTTATTTAGATAACCTATGGCTATTAGGCATAAACAGACTAAAGCCCCAAGTATTCAACTATCAATTTAGCTATTTAATGTGTTCTTGTTTTTATTATTATTATTATTTATTGTTAAGTCCATTTTATTTGATTTAAATCTTTTAATGTTAATAACATTTGCGGCTGAGTGGTGGGCAACCTATGGTCCTACTTTGCAGCAATTCTCGATACAAATTTTGAGTCTAACATATAGTTCATATGGGTTTAAGAGAAACTAGAGTATTTTTTAGCATGCAAGTACATCGTTATCTTATACTTAAAAGTTAAATTGTTAGTTGTTAAATGAAGAGAGTTCAATTTTGCATATTCATACCAAGAAAAGGAATAGGCTTGCACAATCCTGATTCAACGATTTAGTCTATATGAAGAACAATAGAGCTTTGATTGAGAGATATCATTTGAGGGATAAGATTGATCCCATTTCTTTAAAGGGCATTAATGAAAGTAATGAATGGTTAACTAAGAGAACATATTCAAATGAAGAGGGTGCTGAAAATAATATTGTTTTTAAGCATGATGATTTGAACTGAGGGATTGTTGTTGCTATTGCTGAAGTTGATGAAGAGAGGTTTAGCCTAAAGATCTAGAGGCCATAGGCCTGGTGCAAGTGGTGGCAACAACAGTAGCTCACAAAGATATATGCATAGACAAGAAATAGAGGAAGGAGTGGAGAATGATGATGAAGTCTATGGGTCCAAATCGGATACATTGGAGGATGAAGATCCTCTTACAGAAGATAATGATTTTTGAGTAGCTTGCTAGTATTGATAGTATAAAACTCATAGGTTGCTATTTTCTTGTTATGATCTACCTTATTAAAAAAAATAGTCATTTAATCTTTTTTTAACTTTTTTGAGTAATTTTGGCACTTTACATCACCTAGGCACAAGCCTTCACCTTGCGCTTTGCGTCTAGGCTCCAAGACCCCTAGTCTTCAATTATTTCCCTTTAAATAGTCCACTATATTCCTACTATGTTCAGGTTTTAGTAAAATAAATCGAGATTGTATAATAATCTGAAAAACCAAGAACCAAGTGAAGCAGATGCGTAAAGCTAGATTTTATTCTCAATGAGCATTTATTTCTTCATATAAGAAGGGAGGAGAAAGAGAACTATAGCTTTTCTAAGGGGATGAAATTGTCTACCCCAACCACTTTGACCAAGAAAAATAAATGCCCACTAGACCTTAGAATCTAACTTCCCTTATCACCTCTCCTCTCAACTCTCATCCCACACTGTCTTTGCATGACTCATTTCTTCACTCATCTAACTTCCCTTTTTCACCTCTCAACTCTTTATGACTCATTTATGTTCTTCATATTCTCTGAATCTAAACATGGCACACTAGAGCTCTGTTTGGTAGTTTATGTGCTGAAATGATGATAAAATGAATTGATGCATATTGATATTTTGGGGATATGCTATGATAATTTTTATTATAAGCACTTTACAGTATATTGTGAAAAAAGGAAAAAATTAGTTCTGAATTTTTGAAAAAGGTGCCACATCAACGGAAATGAATGTTTAAACTGGATATAAGTTGATGGCTTAATATAGCATAATTCACCACTCTAAAGCGACTAAATTATATCATAGACACTTGTGGTCTGCAAAAAACCCAAGTATACAGCTGAACCATGACAGTGACACATACATGGTGTTAGGACTTCTGATTCCAGAACGCAGGTTTTCGATTGTAGCATTTATATTTTATACTAATGTGAGTAAATTAACATTCCAAATAAAATCCAACACCTAATTGCAATTAGCCAACAACAACAGCTTTCTCAAACAACCCCTAAATTGGAGTTTAGTAAGCATAAACTTCATACTACAAGGATTCATGAGCATCATTGAACGAAGGTTAACATGGAAACTTTCACAAGAATTACTTTGCATCAGAATCAGGAAATAGCTCAGCATTCGGCTTCAAGAAAATAAAAAAAGCAAAAAATCGGATTTTCTGATCACGCTTGGTTAAAGAAATGATTATCAGGGAAGATAACTTCAATGGCAGTTCTTGGCAGTAAAGAAAAGATAAATAGAAAGAAAGCTTCAGACATTTCAATTTTAGTTGTCTCTTACCCGCCAAATTTAACCAATATGAACTCTGATACAGCAGATGACTTTTATTTGTCTCAATAAAATTTAATAGCCATTTGCTGTCACATAACAAGAAGGCAAGCAGTTTAAATGAACTTTAATATCCATTTTGCATCACCTTCTTTCTGATTTGTAGAAGAGTCGAATGCTTCTTCATTGTCCTCCACAGTCTCTAAAGCCTCTCCATTGACATTCACATCCTCTGAAGTCACCTCAGTCTCGTCAACAGTCTGCTTGTTTTTTCCTTCAATAGAAATGTCCATATCTGAATTTTCCTTTGACATGTAATTTCCTGTTTTTGACACAACCGTTGATTGAGGATACCAAGACAATGATAAGCAAATGCGGAAAATTTCCAAATAATATACAAATAGTCATTGCACTTGTAAATTAAATACTTGAGAGTGAGAGAAAGAGAGAGAGAGAGAGGATGAGAAAGAGAGATTTTGAAACATGTGCTTACGAAGGTAATATCAAGAGGTAGCCTTAAATGTAAGAATGTCCACCATAAGCAGGGCACAAGAGAAATTCACCAAACAGTCACCTCTTTGGATGAAACAAAAGGTGAAAAATGAATACCATCGGCATCTAAAGGACTTCCCTAGAGCATCCCCAAGGAGATATGCTTGCCTAGGTAACAAGGAGACAATTTTAATTCCAACGACAATAGGAACAATGATGTTTCTCAACTTGCTTATATTCCAATTTAGACAAGGTCCGATTTTTGTTGTTCAAGCAATAGAAGCTCTCGTGGGCACTGATGTCTTCTACCAGAAAAATATTGACTAAACCCAGCTAGTGTAGGCACCTCTCTACTTGATGTATTTTGGTTGTGTAGTTTGGATTTTGTCTCAATTTTCCCCCATCCAATGTAAATTCACAAGTAACTACCCAGATATATCATAATAATAATACTTGAAAAAATTAAGTTAAACATGTATGATGTCTATACTATTATATTAACTAAGGATCTATACTAAGTAAGGACAACTTATGTAACTTTCACCTCTCTTTGATTCTATTTTTTTCAAGAAAAAAAAAATTTATCCCTTACCTTTCCTCTCCAGTACTGCTAACAATTAAAAATTTAGGCCTGTTCTTCTCAGCTTAGTTTTGCTGATACTGAATAAAAAATTTCAATAAGTAATTACTATTTTACTATTATTATTGTCATAAATAATATTTTTCTTATTAGTATTATTGCTATGGTATTGTTACTATTATTATTATAAATGGAAAATGTACAATATAACCCTGAGTTCAGGTAAAATATACGATATATCTTGTTTCAAAAACACATGATATAACCCTAAGTTTCAGAAACGCACTGTATAACCTTGAGTTTCACAAACGCATGAGATAACCCCAAATTTTGAGGTTACGCACTAGAGAACCTTTAGCTACAATACTCATTAACTTACCTATTAAGTTCAAAAAAAATCAAATAAGAGCATGCAAAAAGACTTGTCAAAATTCAAGGTTATCTCATATGTTTTGAAAACATTGGATTATATCATACACTTACCTTTATAATTACTATCATTAATTTTGCATTAGTATTATCAATATTATTTTTATCTTATCATAATTGAGAAAGCCAAACCCTTAAAATCAGTAACTACTATTTTTCAATTACTAGTTCTACACCAGAATCTTCCACTATTAGTCCCTCCTTTCTCCTTAAAGCAGTTGTTTTGGTTTCAAATTTCACATCTCTTCCCCATAGTTAAAAAATTAGAAAATCTCTACTGGTCTTTTCCCTCATCTCAAATCTTCATTCAAGAGAGAAGAGTATCATTAGTGGCACAAATTTAATTTTTTTTCCAACCCTTTTTGTCTTCTTCATAGTTTTTCTTGCCAATTACCGCGTACTCCATCTAGAAGAAAAGAAAACAATGTCTCAATTCTTCTCTCTCTCCTTTCTTTGTCAAAGAAACTGCATTACACCTTATTGTCCTTGCCTACGAACAAAAGGCAATAACTGTCCTTGACTCAAACAAGTTGTTGCGATTGTTTTCAAGTGCAAAGATATAATCATCAGGATACACCAAAATACTATTCAAGTAAGTTCAACAAGAATTCCAGGCAACACTTTTTAAAAATAAACTGCTACCGATGCTTATCTTATTTATTCATCATCCAGCTCAATAAAACAACTATTCTCTTTTTCTTTTTCTAATCCTCACGGCTTACTCTAAAAAATCAACTCATATTTATCAATTTATATAAAATAAAAATATTTTTCAAATAAAAATTTAATATATTAGAACGTATATGGAAGATAATGGTCAGGAGGATTTTGTGAACATGGTATTACAAGTTACAACCACAAGACGATATGACTAATCAATAGGATAAAGAGAGTGATAATCTAGACATTTCTCTCTATCTTGCTTTAAGTAACAAGTCATATTTTAGTTTCAGTGATAAGTGAAACTTAGACATGTCTTTCTTTATATATAACTAAAAATAACTCATTAAATTTATCAGTGTTAATGTGGACGTAAAGCCACCATTTGCCTTCAAAGCTTGCTAGTTGGCAAGTTTATCTCAAATTACTACATGATTAAGCCTTTGAAAGTCAAAAGTGGCTACTAATTAGATAAGGATGGCAATAATGGCAGCTTTTCTTCTTGATTAAGTCTTAGACAAGAATTAAAGAATGTAGACATGTAATGCTTATCTCCTGTTGTTAACCTCTTCATATTAGTATAAATAGATGCTTCGTGTGGTTAGTTTAGCATCCCTTTTTTGAAGAGAAAAACAAGAGAGCGAGAAAGAGAGTTTTTGAGAGAGAATTAAATCTCTCCTAAAATTGGTTTTTCTTTTCTTTTCTTTTTTTCTTCTTATCCCAAGTCAGAGGTTTTCTAAATTTATTTCTCTTTAGTCAAGACAAAAGTTGTTGTACTCATATTTTTGTAAAATTCTTTTATCAATTTATTTCTTCAACATAATTTCTCATTTTTGTTTCTACTTCAATTGTAAGTAAGTGTCTTAGTACGACAAAATTTCTAATACACGGTACCAAAGCTAAGTTTTTTAGCTGATTTTCTCACTTAGTGGAAAGAAGGAATATATAACAATAGCATCAAAGTACAAAATAGAGAAATTCAACAATAATAATTTCTCAATGTTGAAAATGAGAATGAAAGCAGTATTGAGAAAAGATAACCTTTTGGCAGAAATTGAATAAAGGTCAGCTAAAATATCTAATGCAAGATGAGAAGAGATGGAACGCAATGCTATTATCATTCTACATTTAACACCGGCAAATGGAGTATTGTCAACTATAGCAAATTAGAAAAATAAAATAAAATGAAAAAGCAAAAAAGATTTGGTATACTCTTTCAAAATTATATGAGGATACATAGCTACACAACAAAACTTTCTTGAAGAGAACGTTAGACACCCTTCAGATTATGGAGGCAACCTCGGTAACCAACCATATCAACATCCTTAATACTTTATGTTCTCAATTTTTAGTGTTGAAGTACAATAGAGATATATATGGTTAAGTCATTGACTATGGTGAAATTCTACTCCAAAGTCTACTCGATTCATATGATCAACTCATCGTCAACATAACCAACACTTCAGAAGTTCTCACCTTTGATGAAATTGCAGCCCCAATGCTTGAAAAAGAAAGTAGGTGCAACGGGAAGAAGGATAGACAACAAGGCTCACAGCAAGCTAGGCTTTGGTAGTGATGAGAAGGAGATCAATGGAATGTGGCCCTAGTAGGAGCTACAAGCAGAGTAGATCAAAGTCAAGGAGTAAAATAATGTCAAATGTTATTACTATGCAGAAAAAGGACACTTCAAGGAGTGTTGGGGTCTTTGAAAGAATGAAGAAGCTAAAAGAAAAGGTCCTGAGTCATCAAAAGTTTAGGGTTGCGTAGCAAATACCTCGACAATCGAATTTAATATATCTAGGCAACAATAGCAATTGAAGCCAAAGGGTTTGTTGGTGTATTGCTCATGGATTCAAGAGCTATACGGTATATGACTTCACAAAGAAAATGGTTCCATCAATATGAACCTATTTATAGAGGACTTGTGTTAATGGGAGACAATTAATCTTAGAGATCGCTTGTATTAGTACTACAAAATTAAAGATGTTTGATGATACCATTCTCACCATTCAAGAGGTACTGCATGTGAAAGGCTTGAAAGACAATTAGATAATAATGGGTGTGAAACCCATGTTCAAGAAGGATTATGAAAAGTGTTAAATACATGCTTGTATTAATAGAAACAAAAAGGGAGTTGTAAATTTGTACATGCTTAAAGGAGAAAAACTACAAGAAGGAGAAACATCTATTGCATCAGCTAGTTTGATAGAAGAATCAACAATAATGTGGCACCACAAGCTAGACCACATGTTGAAACGAGGTCTAAAGATTTTAGTTTAGCAAAAGCTTCTTCCTAAACTCAAAAATGTATTTTTACCATTTTGTGTTGAAGTTCGACAGTTCTTTTGCTAGAAACAAAGCTATCTTGGAGTTAATTCAATCGGATGTTTGGCAAGCACCGGTTGTGACCCTAGGAGGGGCAAGATACTTTGCATCTTTCACTAGCAAAAGATGTTGGATGTATCTAATCAAAAGAATAGCATATGTCTTTGAAATTTTCAAACAATTCAAAGAGTGGATAGAGATTGAATCTGAGAAAAGAATCAAATATTTGAGAACAAATAATAGAGGGGAATATACTAGTGATGAATTTGATAAATTTTATTATCAAAAGGCAATTCATTGCGGCATACACTCCACAATAAAATGGAGTAGCAGAGGAGATGATCAATACCTTATTGGAACCGGAAAAAAAAAAAAAAAGCAATGTTGAGAATTGGATATGCCCAATCATTTTGAATTGCAACAGTCAAAACCACCATCAGTTGGCCTCCATCAACTGCAATTGATCTAAAAACGGCAATAGATATGTGGACAGGTAAGCCAACTAATTATTTTTGCTTACATACATTTGGAAATCCTACATATGTCATGTACAATACCCAAGAAATATCAAAGTTGGATCCAAACTCCAAAAATTGTATTTTCTTAGGGTATGCTAATGGAATTAAAGGGCACCACTGTGAGATCCCACTTCCCACTGCTCACAAGATGATAATTAGCAGATATGTGATAATCAACGATTTGATATTCTGTAACTATAAAGTGTAAGGGAAAGAAAAGCTAGAAACAACTATAATTCAAGAAAGACCAAAACATGAAGTTCCATTCTTCTGAAACAGCAACAAAATATGAAGAACAAGAGCAAGATGAGTTCTCAACTCCACGAGTTAGATAGTTAACTCAGAAGATGAGAGAATCATCTCGGCACTTAGAACATACTACGGAGGAAAAGATGGCATATTGTCTGCTTACTAAGAATGGAGACCCATCGACTTTTCATGAGGCCACTAAAAGCCAAGAAGCATCTTTGTGGATGGCAACAATGCAAGAAGAAATTGAAGCTCTATAAAAGAATAAAAAAATAGGATCTTGTTCCACTATCGTGAGGAAAGAAGGCCATCGATAACAAATGAATCAATAAGATCAAAGGAGATGGCAGTGACTAAGTGAAGTGGTGTCATGCCAGATAGGTGGTGAAAGGATTTGCTTAAAAGAAAGAGTCCACTTCAACAAAATATTTTCTCCAATTGTTTGACTTACAATAGTTCTAGCGATTGCACTTGAAGCAGCTAGATGTGAAAAAATACATTTCTTCATTGTAAACTTGAAGAAGAGAAATATATGCTCAAGCCAGGAGGTTTCGAAGAAAAAGAAAGAGAAAACTTGGTTTGAAGATTGAACAAATCTTTGTGCGGTCTCAAACAAGTGTTGAAAGAGAAAACAAGTTGCTAGAGGAGCTCGAACACAAAAAAGAGAAGATTCCTCTATATTGTGGTAGCTAGAGCATTGTATACTTAGCAAAGAATCCAATATTTGACTCAAAGACAGAACACATAATCCTCTATTAGCATGACACATATGTAAGCAGCGTGATCAGTGCAAAGGTGGTGGTTTTACGTGGGAGATATGTGGATGTAAAGCCATCATTTGCCTTCAAAGCTTGCCAGTTGGCAAGTTTATCTCAATTTAGTTCATAATTAAACCTTTCAAAGTCAAAAGTAGCAACTAATTAGATAAGGTTAGTCAAAAGTGGCTACTAATTAGATAAGAATGGCAATCAAGGCATGTTTTTCTTCTTGATTAAATCTTAAACAAAATTCAAAGAATGTAAGCATGTAATGCTTATCTCTTATTTTGTTAACCTCCTCATATTAGTATAAATTGATGCTTTGTATAGTTAGTTTAGCTTCCCATTTTTGGAGAGAAAAACAAGAGAGCAAGAAAGAGAGAGAGAATTTAGTCTCTCCTATTATTACTCTTTCCTTTGTTTTCCTTTGTTTTCCTATGTTTTCCTATGTTTTCCTATAAAATCATTTTATAAATTTATTTCCTCAACATAAATGCTCATTTCTATTTCAGCTGTAAATTGAATGCCCCAATACCACAACAATCCAACTAGTTAATTCCCTGATTTGTCGAGTGATACACAATTTATTCTTATAGTGATTTTTAGTTTATTTTATTGACAGGATACATCAACCCAAAATGATATGCCGATTTCCTTTGTTCTTTAACTTTCATTTGTACACAATTCTGGATTAATAACGTTTGAAATTAGGACATGGATATCAAATAGTCAAAAGGTCTTCTGATTTTGTTTTCATTGGAAATATATTCTCATTCTCTTCACTGGTCGAGTATAATAACAAAAAATTTCATTCTGAATTGCATATGATATTCATTTAATAATTTTTCATAAAATAAAACCTTTATTTTTTTTATATAACAATTGCATCAAACCCATAAATCAAGCAGATATTATATGTAATAAAAAATTAAATTATAAATTAAGCAAGCATTCCAAAGCTAGTGTGAGCATCTCTCTACTCCACGGTTTTTAGTGGTGTAGTTCGAATTTTGTTACAATTTGTCCGCGTCTAGTATAAGTACATAAGCAACTACGCAGATACATCTCAATGATAAAATTTAAAAATAAAAAAAATAAATAAAAGTTAACCCTGTATAAATTACTAGATAAATCGAACTCGATGAACATGAGTCATCAAGTCCAATGCCTGGCATCAGATGTCGCTTAACAATCATGCATTCATATGAAAGGGGAAAAAATAATCCCATTTCGCAACTTGTTTCCAACTGAAAAATAAAGAACGCAACAGGCCCGTCGAACGATAGCAGTTAATGCCAGAAAGCATCAACGCTAATTTATCAAATTTTAGAAGACCAATAAACTAACAAGTAAAGGTAACAAATACACACAACTAGTCGGCAGAATTTTTTCATTGAGTTAACTAACAAATATCAGAAGAACCTAAAACTAGGCTTCTGCTAAGCTCAGAGATAGAATCAATTGAATAAAACGTTACACATACCAGTTCTCTGCAACAGGAAACAAAAAATCGAATCCACGAAATAAAATGAGAGTGACTGCCGGGAAGCAAAAGGAGAGTGGTCAAAAGGGAAAGGGAAGCACCGACCGGAGATTTACACACAGCGACGAAAGACGGAGGGAGAGAGAGGCAGTAAAATAAATTTCAGCATTCGGGAAGTTTGGGACGCCTTTTCTTGAATTCCAAGGACTTGCAGTTGCAACCATGGTATTGCCGTTTGGGGTGTTTGGGCCGGGTTTTTCTGGAGCCCTGTGTTGGTAATGCCTAATTTGGCTCTTTTATATTAGTCACAAAACTCACCGTTTTATTATTTCCAAAACTGCTTCCTATTTCTGCTCAAACAAAATCGATTTTCTGCAGATTACTAGGTGAGTTTCTACTCCGATCCTTTGGTCTTATTCCTTGATTCTCTGTACCAGAAAAGTCATGGAGATTGTGAGGGTTTTGTTGCCTATAAACAGAATAAGCAGAACAGCCGAAGAATATACATAGATTAGAATTCTTTCTTCCTTCCTTCCTTCTCCTTGTTCTGAAATTTCCTGGATTCAAAGTTTGTTTCGAATCCCCTTCAATAGTGCACTTGAAAGGGAACACACTGTGGAAACCTTGGAAGCCAATCGCAGGAATCAATTTGCACTTGAGATTGAGCGAATTTGGCTTTTAGGTCAGTGGCAAATTGCTCACGACACAGTTCTTTTTCTTCATTTTTCCAACAATATAAAAGCCAAATCTTTCCCTTCTTTAACCCACCTCCACCATGTCCCCTCAACCTCCCAAACCCAAGCTGCCTGAACTCTCAAAGCTTGAACCCTTGAATGGTGAAAACTACAAGCGGTGGTCGCAACGGTTGCTGATCTTCTTCGAACAACTTGAAGTAGACTATGTGCTGCAAATGGACCTCACCGATGAACAAGTGGATGTTGCGTCTGGATTGATCACCGTGGCTGAGAAGGGAAGTCAAGCTAATGATGGACAGGCGTCAACCCAAGGGAAGAAGAGCGAGAAGGATGCTGAGACCAAGCTGATCAGAGACAACAAGCTAGTAAGAGGGCATCTTTTGAATCATATGACTGATCCCTTGTTTGATATTTTTGTAAATCAGAAGAGTGCCAAGAGTATCTGGGATGCGTTGCAAGAAAAATATGGGGGAGACGATGCTGGGAAGAAGAAGTACGTGGTGGGCAAGTGGGCACAATTCCAAATGGATGATGAAAAGCCCATAATGGAGCAGGTTCATGAATACAAGAATATTGTAGCCGATGTGCTGAGCGAGGGAATGCAAATGTGTCCAGTTTTGCAAGCCAACATGCTCCTTGAGAAATTCCCACCATCATGGAGTGATTATCGGAACCGCATCAAACACAAGAAGCGAGACATGACTTTCAGAGAGTTGATCTCACACATGAGAACTGAAGATGCAAACCGCCAGAAAGATAAGTCCCTTTCACTGTCTTCTCTTTCTATTAAGTCTAATCTTGTTGAGACTCTATCTTCATCAAGAGATAGGTTTAAAAAGGGAAGAAGCTGCAAAGTCCTCAGAAAAAATCCAGCCCGTTCAAGCCTAAAGGAGACAAGACACAAAAGGGAAAATTCACTTGCTTTTATTGTGGCAAAGTGGGACATAAGGTTGTGAACTGCTTCTAGATGAAAGATACAAAGACTGGAACCAAACCTGATGCTCAAGCCAATGTTGCTGAGACAGAGGAAGTAATAGCTGTTGTGGCGGTTCAAGTAATGCTAGTCGAAAACAAGAAGGACTGGATCGTGGATACCGGAGCCACAAAGCACTTCTGTTCGGATAGGAGTCTTTTCTCTGAGTTTCAAGAGGTTGCTGAAGGCTAGCACGTCTTTATGGGTAATTATGCCACTGCAGGTGCTATGGGTAAAGGAAAGGTCACTCTTAATCTCACCTCTAGAAAGAAACTGGAACTTAATGATGTTCTGTTTGTACCTTCTATGCGTAGAAATCTTATCTCTGCTGGTTTGCTTAATAAAGTAGGTTTGAAGCTTGTTTTTGAGGGTGATAAGGTAGTAATTACTAAGAATGGGACTTTTGTGGGAAAAGGGTACTTAGTTGATGGCCTCTTTGTTCTTTCTGTACTTGCTGGAAATAATGAAAATGCTTCAAGTTCTGCTTATACTGTGGAATCAATTAATGTGTGGCATGAAAGGTTAGGCCACGTTAATTATGAATCTGTCAAGAGACTAAGAAACTTAAAATTAATTAACACTACCAGCAGTAATGAACACACAAAATGTGAAGTTTGTGTAGAGAATAAGTTTGCTAGAAAGCCTTTTAAAGGTGTGACACATAGGTCCACTGATTTATTAGAACTTATTCATTCTGATTTAGCTGAATTTAGATCATGTATGAGCAAAGGTGGAAAGTTCTACTATGTGTCTTTTGTGGATGATTATTCTAGATACACCAAGATTTACTTGCTAAGATCTAAAGATGAAACAGCCAGCATGTTCATCAAATATAAAGCTGAAGTAGAAAACCAGCTAGACAGAAAGATAAAAAGATTAAGGTCGGATAGGGGAGGAGAATATGGAGTAGACTTGCTTAAACGTACTTGTGAGGAATTAGGTATTATCCATGAATGTAGTGCTCCATATGCTCCACCTCAGAATGGTGTAGCTGAAAGAAAGAATAGAACACTTAAAGAAATGATGAATGCAATGCTAATTAGTTCTGGGCTACCTAATAATATGTGGGGGGGGAAGCTATGTTGTCAGCCTGTTATATACTTAATCAAGTTCCTCATAAGAAGCTAGATAAGACCCCCTATGAACTTTGGAAAGGATTTGAGCCTAATTTGATTTTTCTTAGAGTTTGGGGATGCTTAGCTAAGGTTGCTTATCCTAGTTTCAAGAAACCTAGCATAGGTTCTAAAACATTTGACTGTGTATTTATTGGTTATGCATCTAATAGCTCTACATATAGATTCATGAATATAGAAGATAAATCCATATGTGAATCTAGGGATGCTGAGTTTTTTGAGCATGTATTTCCTTTGTACAAGAAAAGTATCTCCAATGATATTTCTACTAATGTCTCTATTGCATCTTGTTCTCTGCCTTCTACTTCAACTAATGATGCATCTATTAATGATTTAAGAAGAAGTAAAAGGAAAAGGACTGCACTTAGTTATGGCCCGGATTATGTATGTTCATATGTGGATGAAAATTGTGATGATTATTTTGATTATGCTTATTTGATTGATGATGAACCTAAAAATTATAAGGAAGTTGTGGCTTCACTAGATTCATCTTTTTGGAAAGATGCTATAAAGAGTGAAATAGACTCTATACTTATGAATCAAACTTGGGAACTTGTAGACTTGCCAAAGGGATGTAAACCCATTAAAAATAAATGGATTTTTAAGAAAAAATTGAAACCTGATGGCAGTATTGATAAGTTCAAGGCTAGATTAGTTGTAGTGGGATATTCTCAAAAGAAAGATGTTGATTATTTTGACACATACTCTCCTGTGACTAAAATAGCTACTATAAGGTGTTTGATTGCAGTTTCAGCTATCAAAGGGTTGATAATTCATCAAATGGATATGAAAACGGCCTTCCTAAATGGAAATTTAGAAGAAGAAATTTATATGGTGCAGCCTGAAGGTTGTGTAGTCCTTAGACAGGAGCACAAGGTATGCAGGCTCAAGAAATCATTATATGGCCTTACGTAGGCACCTAAACAATGGTATGACAAATTTAACTCTGTTTTGCTTAAGGATGGTTATAAGGTAAATGTTGTAGACACATGTGTTTATTCTAGATGGTATGATTCTGATTTTGTAATAATTTGTTTGTATGCAGATAATATGTTAATTTTTGGTACAAACTTGAATGTGATAAATAAAACCAAGAATTATTTGTCATCTAATTTTGACGTGAAAGACTTAGGAGAGGCTGATGTTATATTGGGCATAAGACTTAGGAAAACTGAGAATGGATTCTCTTTAAGTCGGTCTCACTATGTTGAAAAAATATTTAAAAAATTTGATAGCTTTGAAGTTTCTACTGCTAGAACACCTTATGATCCTTCCATGAATCTTCAAAGAAATTTAGGTGAAAGTATATCACAAGTTGAGTATGCTAGAATTATTAGAAGTTTAATGTTCTTAATGAAAAGTACCAGACCTGACTTAGCTTATGCAGTGAGTAGATTGAGTAGATATACTCACAATCCTGGTAAGGAACATTGAGATGCTTTGTATAGATTACTTAGGTACCTTAAAGGTACTATGAGTGTCTATTTGTGTTTTAATGCATTTCCTGCAGTGTTGGAAGGATTTTGTGATGCCAATTGGGTATCAAATAATGATGAGGTAAGCTCTACTAGCGGATTTGTGTACACACTTGGAGGTAGAGCTGTAGCATGGAAATCAGCGAAACAGCCTTGCATAGCAAGGTCAACTATGGAATCAGAATTCATAGCCTTGGAGCTGGCATCTCAAGAAGTAGAATGGTTAAGAAAATTGCCGCATGATATTCCATTGTGGGGTTCGAATGCTCCGGTGTCCATTCACTGTGATTCTCAAGCCATAATAGCAGTGGCCAAGAATGATGTGTACAATGGCAAGAGAAGACACATTAGGATAAGACATGGAGTTGTGAAACACTTATTGAAGACTGGTGTTATATCCCTGGACTTTGTAAGGTCAAAGAAAAATATAGTTGATCCGTTGACAAAGGGTCTGACTAGGAAAGTTATCCAAGAAAGCTCAAGAGAGATGGGACTCAAGTATTTACCCTGAGAAAGATTGGTAAGAAACTTGAGACATCTAAATTCTTATAGTTACAATGAAGTTTGAGCGTTGTTTTGAATTGTTATTCACTATGCTGAGTTTATATTGGAAAAATTGAATTTTTGTTAGAACTTCATAGCTCAATTTTGAGTGGTCTGGTGCTTGTTAGCATAGACTTGATGAAGGTTCTGGTTCATTTGAATTATGAACTTGTTGTTTGAATCTTCATAGCTCTAATGATGAGTGGTCCATTGGACTTGATGAAGAATGTATATACATGAAAAGGCTTTGCAAGCTTGAACTATTGTACAAACTGTCATGTTCACAGCTTTGATAGAATGAAATTATTGAGTTTGATTTGCTTCATAGCTCAGAAATTGAGTGATCTTTATAGACTTGATGAATGCATGTTTGAATGGTAGGTGGGCCGCCTGTCCACTATTGAGTAATACTCAAAGAAATCAAGGTATAGATGCACAGGGCCATTAACAGTGCATAAGTTTATATCAAGAAACAAACTTGCTAAGATTAATGTGCAGTGTGAGGGTCTCATGATATACTTGGATAGTTCAAGAACTCATTTCACTCTCTATAGTTATCATGTTCCTTACATTACTATATATCAATTCAACTCGAAAGAGATTGATATTTAAGCATAAATGATCTTAGTTTCCAGGAAATACAATTAGGCATTAGTGGGGGATTGTTGGTAATGCCTAATTTGGCTATGTTATATTAGTCACAAAACTCACCGTTTCACTCATTCCCTCTATTTCCTTTTATCCTTATCTCTAAAAACTGCTTCCTATTTCTTCTCAAACAGAATCGATTTTCTGCAGATTATTGGGTGAGTTTCTGCTCCGATTCTTTGGCCTTCTTCCTTAATTCTCTATACCAGAAAAGTTATGGAGATTGTGAGGGTTTTGTTACCTATAAACAGAATAAGCAGAATAGTCGAAGAATATACACAGATTAGAATTCTTTCTTCCTTCCTTCCTTCTCCTTGTTCTGAAATTTCCTGGATTCAAAGTTTGTTTCGAAGCCCCTTCAATAGTGCACTTGAAAGGGGACACACTGTGGAAACCTTGGAAGCCAATCGCAGGAATCAATTTGCACCTGAGATTGAGCGAATTTGGCTTTTAGGTCAGTGGCAAATTGCTCACGACACAGTTCTTTTTCTTCTTTTTTCCAACACCCTGCAGCGAAGCATCATCTGAGAGCTAGTTTCGCAAATTTCATTTCATTCTCCATAATGTAACTTGTTTTTTTTTGCCTTCGTCGAAAAAAATACAATAGTTTTTTTCTTCTTGTACCCAAAAAAAATGATAAAATTTTTCACTCTTTTTTCCCATTGATGTTGGCAGTTTTTATTGTATCATTTTGGTCATCTCTTAAATATATATTGCTAATATATCTTTTATAATATTAGATATTGTTATAATTTAAGTTAATGTATCAGTAGCTTTAGATAACCTAAAATTGAAGACAATAAAGAAAAATAAAGTATTCAGAGATCAACACAAAAAACCGAAACGAATACAAAAAGTTGAAACTCAATATAAAGGGGCCGTAGTGGCCAACACAATTGTGGTGATTGACATGAGGAGGGTTCGGTCAATTGAAATACATATGTCAAGCCCATTTTATTTCACATTGTATAACTTTTTTCGACATTTTTTCACCGTATCTTTTTAGGGTTTCAGTTCCAACTATATCTTCTGATCATGAAAGCCTATATAAAAAAATACATATTACATAAACATTGAACACAACTCATTGAGAGAACATGAGGACATAGGAAAGCAAGAGGGCAAGTGAAAGGGTCTCAACCCAATACCCCAAGACAGGTTTGTGTGAGGTTCACAACTCTAGAAAGGGTGTGAGGGTCTAGATCTAGGAAGTATCTTATGGAAATTGCTTATGATTAAAGTCTAGGGAATAAATCTAGGAAATTTCAATTGTGAATGTGTGTTATGTAATTTAGTGAATCAATCGGGAGAGTTGTTTTTTATGATCTTATGAGGATAAAAAACATGGGATAAGTGTTTCTTGATTATTTGTAATTACTTAAGAGAATAGTAATAAAACTATTAGGTTTTAACATCCAAATTTTAGTTCACACTATTGCATAATTCTTTATGTTCTTATTTCAAGATTTCTTATTTGTTATCTATAAGGGCTCTTATAAGTCGTATGAGCATAGCTATATATCACACACTAGAGTTACATATCATATTGTCCTACGGATAAGATATGTTGCTTCTACAAACAACCTAAGCCGATGCTTGTCCAAACAAATATTTAAACATTGTTTCATTGATTATTTTTAGGTCCAAAAAATCTTTTAATACTATGAATGTGTACTATCAATGTTGATAATCATACTCAAGATTAATAGAATTGTGAGTCTATGCAGAACTGATAGCGATTGTCAAAATTGAATCGTAGCATCTTACAATCTTGCAAATATATAAAAATATGACCCCCAAAATAATTATATGTTATAAAATCCCATTATTAGAGTTAAATAATATTAAAAAGCTCATTATTAAGCTCTATTGTTCACTAATTAAATTGTAGCAAATAAAAAACAATGCAAAATTTTAAATTATATGCATACAAAAAGTTGGTATATGGATTATGCATATAAAAAAAAAGCTAGCAACACTACAAAAGAAAATAAAAGGCATAGTTATGAGCTAAATAAAAACTAATAAACGAATAACATCACAAAATTTAATATATTTACTTTACTCTACTTATAGAGTTTAACTCTTTCATAATTTTTTTCCCCAATAATAGGTTTCAATGTCATATTAATATCTCTCTTGTGCTTTCTATGCATAGCTGGTGCTTAATATGTTATATGTACAAAATAACAAGGGTTCGAGGTTTAAAGTTTGGGGGTAATTGTGGGGGGAATGAAAAATAAATTTTTTTATAGCAAACAAATAAAAAAAATCATAGTTAATATGTAGATTCGTAATATTCTACCGACCATACATATGATCTTGATTTAACTATTTTAATATTCTATTTAAGATCGGGAATCATTTAGTGATTCTTGGATCATAGAATTGTAAGATCCAGATCGGGAGTTTAACGACTATGATCATACTATGTCATTATAAATACATAATTGTGATAACTAATAGTGTATCCATGTTGTATAATAATGTTGTTGTAGCTTATCAAAAACATAATCTTTCATATCAAGATTTGATGTCAAATAATGATGATTAGTAGAAAAATTAATATACTACCAATGTAAATAATGATACTTTCATCGCAAATTACATGGTGATACCAGTAGCAGCAAGTATGTTACTGTAGAGCAAATTTGTAACTTTTGTTATTATTTCACTCATATTTTGTTCATAAATATAATTTTTTACACATAAATACACATTTTCCTTTAAAACATAGTAGACGTAGTGACATTTTTGTAATTTTAATGATTTTTTTGTTAAAATAATACACATCTTATCTTATAAAATATATGTTTTTCAGATATAAATACACATCGTATTAAAAAGAATATAGATATTTACCATACAAATGTACTTTTACAACCATAAAGACACATCTTATTTTGACAATGCACATCTTATAATGATGAATCCTTATATTATATCGACAGATATACATCTTATATCATCCTTTATTTATTTTTAAAATAAGGGGTAAATAAATGTATTATAAATTATATCGTAACGAAGTGAATACACATCCAATCTAAAAAAACACACATATTTTGAATATAAATACACGAAATTTATTTGTAAGACAAAAAGAGACGAATATATGTGTTATACATATATACTAGAATTTAGAATTGAAATATGTATTGCAACGCGTTGGCAAAAACATGTCCATCTTTATCGTCTCTTGCTAGGGAACTTTTTTTCAATTTTTTTTCCTTTATTTATCTACGTGAAATTTGTTTGTCCTTATAACGTGTAAGACATAAGACAAGTTTAATGTTTTAATTAGAAAAATTAGTAATAACTAAAACTTAAGAAAAGTTAATAGATACTTAAGATCTTCTAAAACGAGTCAAATAATTAGTAACCATTACTAACCAAATCCTTTCACACAAACATTATAATTAGCAACTGCTATTAATTAATATTTCCAATATCCAACTAAATAATTAGTAACTAATACTAATTAGAAATCAAAAAGCAAGCTAATAATTAGTAATACTATTAATTGAAATCTTCTAAGATAAATTATTAACTAGTAACTAATATTAAACATACTTTTTTTTAAGAAAATAAAGTATTACAACAAAAGATTAATGGTACTTGGATGAACAAGGCAAAAGTTGTCGCGATCCTCAAAGCTACGGAGATAGTTGATAGGTGAAGTTGGGGGCTTGGGGCAAGGTAATGGTTGAATCTAATTACCCCATGTTGATACTTGATACAAGATATTAAAGTAAGGAAGTAGGGCACGATAGAGCAAGGATATAATATCATACCTATGGGCGCAATAAAGGATAGCATGGGAGGTATATTGTGGAACCATCTTATTGTAGCAAACACTATAGCCCGTGATCTAACAAAAACAGTGTCTAGTTCAAACGACGAATTGTGGCTTGATCCGCCTTTCCTTATAAGTAAGGGATCTCATTAATTATTAAACGAGCATTTACAATTGGACTCTTATTCTTAACTGATAATGTGATATAACAACCTTGCATACTTGTCTTTTAAATATGGGTGGAGCATTCTCCTAGCCACAGTGAATACATTGGCATGAAGAAGAGTATACCCATCCCTATAGCACTATTGAAACACTCTCAAGTTCCTCTAATGCCAAACATTGGCTACACATATAACAAATAAAGCACCTAGCACCTACTTCTTGATAAGAAAATGCCTTAACTTATTCATCAAAGCTGGGACCTTGTGTTCCCAACCTATGATCATATATTATTTCTTTGCAGATCTACTAATCTTAGTCTATAAGCCAATAGGGAGGAGAAAATTAATGAATAAATGTTTAATGGTCTCCAACTATTGTTGGCATAACACACAATGGTTATCAATGACAATAACCATCTCTAGTAACTTGGATCTAGTAAGCAACCCATTCCCCATGGCTAGCCACAAGGGAAATCTATGCCTTAGCAAGGATAGTAGGTGCCACAATGGTCAACCCATCTCTTCTTATGTTGCTTTGGTCTAACTACTTCATAGGCTAGCTTGATTGCAAACTTTTCATGAAATCTTAAATGCCTATTCTAAATGTATTGTTGCAACAAACTTCTTGTGGATAAAATTATTGTAAACAACTAAGAGGTATAAGTAGTGGGATTATAGTACCAATCACTTACCCTTTTGAGATAAATGACATAGATCCATTTGATTTAAAGGGAATCCTTCTTGGTGGAAAATTTCCATAACAGCTTCCCTAAAGCATAAGAATTCCAAATACTAAGATTCAACGACCCCAATTGACCCTTATCAACCTATATCCTTTGGAGAAAAAAAATTGATCCTAAGAGATAAGAGTTTTTCCCCCCTCTATAAGCTTCCCTAACCAAATACAAAATTTGATCTTTGTAAGTGGAAAACTGACTTGGTTGAGATATAGTTGGAGATTAAACATGAAAGTGTTAACAAGCTACACTTGACCAGTGTAGAATGAGTAAATGGTGCTTTAGTGCCTAATTCTAGTAGTGGCATTCACCAACTGAGGTTGTGAGTGAGTTGTGGTAGTTATATTTGAAGTCAAAGGCATACCCAAGAAGGTGATAGAAAAGGAACCCTCCTGAAAGCCTCAAAAGTCCACAATCAACCTTCTAACAACTCCATCCAAACCTATAAAATAAACTAAACTCTTGAACACCAACATATACAGGTCAAAGAAGTATATAAATGCATCCATTGGGAACTAAACACTCTAAATACCCCCTTATATAACAAGAGAAAATCATCTACAAAGCTAAGGTTAATAATTTTCAAATTGTTACATCTTAGGTGGCCTTTGAAAGCATGGTTATTCCATAGAAGCTTAAGGTGTCTAATCCATTAGCAAAACAAAGAGACAAGGGGAGAGAGGGTTACCTTACCTCAAGTCTCTTTTAGCATGAAAAAGAGGAGTAACACACCATTACACATGAGGAAGAAGGAGATAATTGTCAAGCAAGGCATAATCAGCTTCACAAACTAATGTGGGAAACCATATGTTAGTAACAAGTTCTAAGGGAAATTCTAATTTACCATGTTATAGATCTTCTACAAATCTAACTTCAACATGTGCCTTGGTAAGACTCCCTAAGTGGTGTACTTCCTCACCACTTCATGTGCCAACAACACATTTTACCCAGTACTTATGCCCTTGATGAGATAATTTTAAGTCGTATTAGTTATAGTTGGTATGGTATCTACAACTTATAAGTCATTACCTTTAAAACAATCTTGTAAAATAAAGTATAACAAGTCATAAGCCTAAATTCAGTGACCCTCTGGGTATTATATTTCTTTGGAACTAAAGTTAGCGAGGTGACATTTACTCTACTAAGTAGGAATCCTATGGTAAATAATTCCTTCATTACTAGCAAAAATTAATCTCTATGACGTTCCAACTTTTATTATAAAAAAAAACAACACTATAGCCACTAGGAGTTTGATGTCCTCAATAAAGAAATTGTTGCCTTAACTTTTTCCTTAGTGAGATATGCATTTAACAGAAGTTGCTACTATTTTAAAATAGTATAGTTTATAGTTAAGGTGTTAATCTATCCAAAAGAGGGAGTTTCAATGCCTAAGTGAGGCCTATAATAAATGGTGCATGCATCTTGGATGTTTGATGGTGCTCTTACTTCTCTATATGTTTTGTCAAGTAAGAAAGTAGCGACTTTTCTTTATTGCCTCTATTTTATCCAATCATAAAATTACTTATGGTTTGAGTCACCATAATGTAGCCATTAAATGCATGCCTTCTATCTTAGAAACATCTCCTCCAAGAGAAGAAGATGAGATTATTGTTGTTCCAACCTTCTCAATTAGTCTTTTTGAGAACCATCATAAGGGTTAATGTGAGTGGATATTTGCAAAGTTATCACCTCTTCCCTGATAACAACATTTTTTTTCTAAAATGGACCCATATTTATCTTTATTCAATTGGTTGAAATCCTATTTGATAGCTTGTAGTCTCTCAATGAACTTGAGCAAATAATTATCTCCAAATGGATGTTGCTAGTGCCTCTATACCATGGGTAAACCCTTCTCATCCTTTTATCTAGAATTGAAACAATCTAAAAGTCTTTTTTTTTACCATATGGAATAGGTATTATAATACCGTAAATTTTAGCTAACCCTAATCCCACATAATTAATACCGTAATATAGTTCTAATCTCATAAATTTTATATTTCTAGTTTACCCTAACCTAAATTATCTTAACCTAATTCTAAAATTTCAAACCTAAAACTAATTTCTTCCCCCCTTTCCTTTTCCTTTTCTCCTTCCCCTTTTCTTTTTCGTGTTCTCCCTTGCTTATCCATCTTCTTTTTCTCCTTAGGCTTGCATGAACCTAATCTTTTTCCCCGACCAAATCTCCATGCCATGCTCCCATCCCATGACTACACACTACCGTCACCCTCACCCATCAAATCTCCTTTCTATGTGATGGGTTACGTTGATAAATATGTCGATCACCTCACCTTCCCTTCTCCTCCTCTTTGTGCATGCAACATGTCCTATATATATATATATATATATATATATATATATATATATATATATACACAACTCATGCATTGAGCCACTCCTTCTCCTTCTCCCTCCAATTTTCTATCGAAACATCACCAACACAACTTCTTCTCCTCCATACTGTCGCCAAAACAACCTCAAAAATTCACCATCAACAACCCTCACCGAAGCAACCTCACCTTCTTTGGTCAATTTTTCCATTTCCACCCCCTCCACCTTCATCCATTTCCACTAGTGCAACCTCCTCCATTTTTGGCAACCACAAATGCACCATATCACCACATTTTGGCATCTCCACCCACACGACATCACTACCCTTTGGCTCCAACAACTAAACACCATCCCTCCTTGTTTTGGCTTCCACCACCACTACACCCTCTAATAGTAACGACATCCTGTGATGTTGCTAACACCCCTTGTCTTGGCCCAACCTTGACGTTCCTCTTCTTTCGTTGTGCAAGTTTTTCTTAAATTGCTTATTTGGTCGGTCTTATTTTTTCTCCCTTCATTCACTCTTCTATTTCCTTAAAATTTCCTTAATTATGTGGTTTAATCCTAATGAAATTTTATTATGATTTATTAAGGTATTTTTTTGAGTTTCTGAAAGAGGCAAAATAGGATTTACATGCTTGGATACTAGAGTCATTTTTGTAAGGATACTTGGCATAGTCTAGGATTTTTGGTTGCTAAAGTGTTGTGCATGTTTTTATGTTATGCCATGTTATTATTATTATTATGTGATTTAATGTATGATTGTTAATGCTATGATATGTTGTTGATATTATATGATAGAAAATAAGTAAGTAAAGATTATGCGGTATCGTTATTTTATGTGGAAAAATCCTCTATATGATATATGGTTGTAACATGGTTTTATTAATTAAGGTACAATGTGTATGAAATGAGGATGATAAAGTATATGGTGATAAATGGGGGATTTAGGGATAATGTTACTAAACATATAAGATTTGCATGAAATAAGGATATTATTTTTGGTAAGGGTATTTTGGTCAACGTGGATTAAATATGAGAATTATGGTATTTTAAGGTGTTATTTAATCTATAAAATGCTAAGGAATTTATATGAAGTGCTTAAATTATTTGCGAATGACCCAAGTTTAATAAACTATGAAAATAGTTTGGTTAAGGAATAGTAACCATAAAATGAGGAGGCTATTATTACATGTGTAAAACGGTAGAGTTAGACCATGAAATTATAATATGCTTTTAGTCTTAGTGTTTTGGGGATTTATATTGAATCTGGTATTTTTTTTTGAGTCGTACAGTAAAATTTATGACGGATTTATGAAATTAGAGTTTATAAGCCCTGAGAATAGTAACTTTTGATATATAGTTATTATCGTATGTGCAAGAACTTAGAGTTAGGCCTTTAAATTTAAGTTTGTTGATAATAATAATATTTGAGGAATAGTTGATGACTTCTGATTGTAAGTACACAGTGTTGAAGTAGCATGCAAGGTCGATTCCACAAATACTAGGAAGTGAGCAATGGGATAATGAAAAGATCTCCTATGTCTAAACTAAAGATAGAGGCAGATGATGCCTAATTCTAAATGAAAATAAAATGTGCAAACTAAATCCAACTATAATATAAGAACAAGTGAAATTCAGTTAGAGAAAATACTAAAGTTCTGATCAATCCCCTCAACCCCATTGTGATTGAATATTAACCCCAAATCCCAAATCAAAACATTTTGCCATGAATGCCAACCAAAGTATGTATTGTAATGCTCTGTCAAGCCACTACACCCTATTGTCTATTAAGGCTCATTTATATCTAGTATGAATGCAAAAATAGGTAACGCATTATTATGTATCATATTTTCTCTTTTTTTAGTTGTAGAAGCTAATCAACATCTCTCGACTTTACGGTTTGATTTCTAGTCATGCTAATGGAATTCACTCCGACTCATCTCTCGAATCTCGCTGGGTTTCTCTAAATAATAATAGAAAAGTGATAAATTTTCTCTATTATTCCAATTAAATCATTAACACAACACATATGACAAGAAATTATATTGGGCAGGGTTCAGATTCTTAACACATCCGAATCAGGGGATTTACCTTCACCTCGGCAAAGGTCAATTAGCCAATCATGGCTTTCATTAAGCTCAACATCTTAAATATAAATAATTGAATAAATTAAAAAAATTCTAAAGGAAAAATATAATAACGTCTTTGTTCAAGATGAGAAATTCACTATTCTATCCGTCCGATGGGAAACAAGAAATTGAGATCAAGAGATGGAAGATTGTGGATGAATTGAAGGTGGGATTAGATTGGGTGATGACAAACAAGTAACCCTATATCTCTCTTTAGTGCTCTTAAAGCCACCATCTTTTTATTCCATCTGTTCCTCTTCTAAAATGAACAAAAAATATGTTTATATAGACATAACTGTCCATCAATACGGTCGTGTAAACCAATACGGCAGTGTTGTTTCAATTCTTCAGCTTTACGCATATTTCATATTCCAACCATAACTTCTTTATTTGACTTTGGATCGAGCTGATTTTTAATGAGTTAGAAAGATAACAAAAATATATATAAATTTCAATTTCAATACTTTTCCAACTTTATATCACATCATGTTTGTATTTTTAGGTCTTTATTCCTTTTTCATACTTTGAGCACTCACGTTTTCTTTTGTTTTGTTCCAGCTATTGCGTTTTAGCTCCTTTTGATTCCATATTCTTGAAATACCTACAAAATATGATCAATAGAAGTAAATAAGAACACGTGGACTAAATTATGAAAAAAAAATCATGATATAATCACATTAAATCAAGAGAAGTCCATATGATTGACATAATTCATGCCTATCAACTCCCCCATCCTTAACTTATTGCTTGTCTTCAAGCAACCAACACATATACAAGCACATAGTAGAAGTGATAGGTAAAAATGAGATCCCTTTCTCAGTAAAGATTATTTAGATACTCACATCATACTAAATCAAATCAACTCATCAAGACCCCAAAATTCATCAAAATGTAAAAACATAATTTTCAAAAATATTATTCATGTTGCATACTTAGGAAAGAAGTAGAAATATATTGTTGAGTTATCAAGTCAAAATCATGCAAAGAGGATCAAGTAATGATAACATGCTGTGTGGGTTGCAAGTAGCCATGAGCTAAACTCGTACAAGACTCAAGTTTCAAACTAGCAACCTCACTTTAGGTATTTAGAACACTCCTCTCTTATATTTATTTATATGAATTAATTTTGAAGTTTGGCTCAATTCCTTGTACTCATAAACATGATCCCCCATATGCTTGCAATACATCTCAATTCTCCACCACTATAAAGTCTTATAATACACAATAATCAAGAGGTATTATTAAGGTTGTAATGGGGTCAAAGGTAAGAAGGTTAAGGCATTTTTTTTTCTTTTTGGGCTACAAGTATAGAACTAATGAGGTGTGATCAATAATATTTATACAAGTCTCTTTCACCTTTTTCAATATATTTTTTTTCTACTTTTTTTTTCTCTTCCACTTTTTTTCATTAGTCTCAATATCTTCAATATGAAAAAAACAAACCTAAATTTCTTATTCTTTTTTTTTTCTACACCATAATCATTCACCTTTACATACCTTCCCCATGCTTAAGATGCACCATACGCATACCTTTGTTTTCAATATACTCATCACCCCACTAGCTCTAGACTAAGGTAGGGATACATAGATAAAGGTTACGGGTGTGGTTAGATCAACAAAATAAGCCAAAAGCTCAAAAGGGTTAGCAAAGGATAAAATGTCAAGGTTAGGCTATTTGGGTAATGTAGGTTTTATAAGAAAAGAAAGTGTGACTCTATCATCTTAATGCGTATCATAAGTTATATGTAATTTCAAAGAAAATCATTACAAGTTCTAGTTTCACAAGCTATGGTGAGACATCATACACAAGAAAAATATTAAAACTGCCTTTTGATGAATCGGTCTTTTAGGCTCAAAATCTCACAAGGTCTAAAAAAAATGCCAGTTCTAATCCTTTAAATCATAGAACAAGTTACCACATTAGTTACACTAAAATGAACCACATAAAAGTCTCAATGCATATATGATCCTCAATTTCACCAACATAAATACACTCGTCTCTTAAGAATAGTACCAAAACATTTAAGCTCAAAAAATAAAAATCATTTTCAAGAAAATGTTAAGGCGTCTCAACAAGTCAACTCAACTTACTGCAACCTCATATTAAATAGCCTTCTATTATAATCATTAAAAGATTATTTTTCACTTTTATTTCTTTTTTTTTTTACTTTCACAATTTTCATTTTTTTTCCAATTCATTTTTTTTGAAACATAAGAAATGCATAATTATAAATATAATGCAAGAAACACAAGCAAAGGAAAATGTAGTCCTACAATATCTCTCCTATGCTTATAATTCACATTATCCCTAATATGCTGACAAGGTAAAAAGGAAGAGAGGAACTCACATACTATGTTTACTCAGTGGGTGGTGGTGCAGCAGTGGCAGAATGTCCCTCGCCAGTTCTGGATCGATTTGGAGCCATGAGTAGTCTACAAGTGTAGTTGGGAAATCAAAAGCCCTAAAATCTCCCAACACTTCAACACTTAGATTTTTATCACTTCTTTATTTTTCTCCTTCCTTTTGTTGTTATTCTTTGGAACCAACATCATCCTCTTTGAGATTTCATCACCTAGACTAATATAAACATAAAATATCCGTGAGTTAGTACGAGCTATAAAAAACAAAAGCGAAAGAAAAAAAAAACTAAGTAAATGGAAGCATAAACTTGGGTTGCCTCCCAAGAAGCACTTGTTTAAAGTCATTAACTTGACTCCGTCATGTCTAATTTTTGTTTTTCAAGAGAATAATGATCTTGAGTTGTTCAACACCACCACCATTATATGGTTTTAATCGTTGACCGTTAACCATGAACATTCCTTTTTCAGGATGTGAAATTTCCACCGCACCGGAGGGATATAAGTTTACGACCGAGAATGGGCCGGACCATTGGGATTTCAACTTTCCAGGGAAAAGGCTCAACGTAGAATTAAAGAGAAGCACCTGTTGTCCCTTAAAAAATCATGCTTTGAAATATGCTTATCGTGTAACTTCTTAGTACGTTCTTTATAAAGCTTTGCATTCTTATACGCGTCAAAACGAAACTCGTTCATTTTGTTCAACTGAAGTTTCCCGTGCTTACCTACATCACTCAAATTAAAATTTAGAAATTTTAATGCCCAATATGCTTTATGTTCAAGTTCGACTGGGAGATGACATGCCTTCCCATACACCAAACGGTAAGGGAACATGCCAATTAGAGTTTTTTACTCTCTTCTATAAGCCCAAAGTGTGTCATCTAATTTGATAGATCAATATTTTCATGTTACACTTATGGTTTTCTCCAAAATCTCTTTAATCTCCCTATCGGTTACTTTGACTTAACCACTTGTCTAAGGATGGTAGGGAGTTGCCACTTTATGCTTGACTCCATACTTAGCTAGGAGGGATTGAAATTGTTGATTGCAAAAATGCTTCCCTCCATCGCTAATGATAGCTCTAGGTGTGCCAAATTGCATGAAAATATTTTGTTTAAAAAATTTAACAATTACCTTGGTGTCATTTTTGGGAAGTGCTAGAATTTCTATCCACTTGGAAACATAGTCCACAACCACAAGGATATACTCATTACCAAAAGAATAAGGGAACGGTCCCATGAAGTCTATACCCCAAACGTTAAATAACTCACAAACCATGATATTAGTTATGGGCAATTCATGTTTTTGGGATATATTCCCAGACCTTTGACACCTATCACAAGTAGAAATAAAGGCGTGAGCATCCTTAAGAATATTAGGCTAATAAAATTCACATTGTAAAATCTTAGCTGGAGTTCTAGTTGGTCTAAAGTGACCTCCAACCTCCCTACTATGACAATGTTCTATGATGGAATAAATCTCTTCATCATTCACACACCTTCGAATTACTTGATCAGGACAAATTCTAAATAGGTACGGATCATCCCAAAAATAATACTTTACCTTAGAAAGAAACTTCTTTCTTTCTGATATAAAAGATGAGTGGGTAAGATGTTACCTGCCAAGAAATTATCTATATCAGCATACCATGGAATAGGTGTGATTTGAACTTTGTAAAGGCCCTCATCCGAAAATTATTCATTTATGGAATTGCTTGGCTCTTCTATAACAGATTAAGGAAGTCACGAGAGATGATCTGCAACACTGTTCTCAATCCCCTTTTTATCTTTAATCACCAAGTCAAAATCCTAGAGCAGTAATATCCATCTTATTATCCTAGCCTTAGCATCCTTCTTAGCAAACACGTACTTTAATGCAGAGTGGTCAGTGTAAATAATGACTTTATTCAATAATAAATAAGAATGAAACTTATCAAATGCAAATACTATGGCCAACAATTCTTTTTTAGTAGCACCATAATTTTGTTGTGTAGAATTTAGAATTCTACTAGCATAGTAAATGGTTTGAAAAAGTTTATCTTTCCTTTGACCCAGCATAACACCAATAAAAAAATCACTTGCATCGCACATTAATTCAAAGGGAAAATTCCAATCAGGAAATGCTATAATAGGTGCACTAATCAACTTTTCTTTCAACGTATTGAATGCATGCAATCACTCATCATAAAAAATAAAAGTAGCATCTTTGACAAGCAAATCACATAGGGGCTTAGCTATTTTTGAGAAGTCTTTAATGAACCTTTGATAAAAGCCAGCATGTCCCCCCAAAAACTCCTAACACCTTTAATAATAGATGGAGGGGGAAGTTTTTCAATTACTTCAATTTTTGCCTTATCATCTTCAATCCCTTTGTTAGAGATTTTGTGACCGAGAACAATCCCCTCTTGGACCATAAAGTGACATTTTTCCCAATTACGGACTAAATTTTTGTCTTCACATCTTTTCAACACTTTATCCAAATTATTTAGGCATGCATCAAAAGAACATCCAAACACAGATAAATCATCCATAGAAATTTCCATGAAATCCTCTACCATATCATGAAAAATTGCCATCATATATATCTGAAAAGTAGCTTGAGCATTGCACAATCTGAAAGGCATTCTCCTGTATGCAAATGTACTGTAAGGACATGTGAATAATGTTTTTTCTTGATCCTTAGGTGTAATAGGGATTTGTATATAACCTAAATACCCATCTAGGAAACAATAGAATTCGTGGCCTGCCAGTCTCTCTATCATCTGATTAATGAAGGGAAGAGGGTAATGGTCTTTTCTAGTGGCATTATTTACTCATCTATAATCCATACAAACACGCCAGCCTATTACGGTATATGTAGGGATCAATTCATTCTTTTCATTAGCCACAACAGTAATACCCCCTTTTTAGGTACCACCTACACTGGACTAACCCATGCACTGTCAGAAATGGGATAAATTATACCTGTATCGAGTAATTTTATCACCTCTTTTTTCACCACTTCTTGCGTTGTGGGATTAATTCATCATTAAGGTTGCACTATTGGCTTACAATCCTCCTCCATCCAAATTTAATGCATGCATATAGATGGGTTGATTCCTTTTAAGTTTGCAATGGTCCCCCCAAAAACTCTTTTGTACTCCTTCAATACCCTCACTAGTTTCTCTTCCATCAACCTATCAAAGAATATGAAATAATCACTGGAAGAGAAGTAGAATCATCTAAAAACACATATTTCAAATGAGAGGGGAGAGGTATGAGCTCAAGTTGAGGAGGCTCTTCGATGAAGGGTTTTGGTTTTAATTTTTTTATCTCATCATGCTCCAAGCCTCTAAGTGGTGGCCTTAAAAATCTAGGATACAAAGGAGATGCCTCAAAATAGTGGAGTGCTTTTGTAAGGCTCTCATCTTACTCATGTTCACCAAGTCCATTCGTGAGACATGCTTCTAATGGGTCATCTAATCTGTTCGCCTAAAAATACTCACTAATACACTCATCAATAGAATTAATGCGTAAGCAAGTATCTTCTTCGTGAGGGCATTTCATGCAATCAAATACATTAAAAACAATTTGTTTATCATTAATCTCCAAAATTAGTTTACCCTCATGAACATCAATAAGAGTTCTACCTGTCGCGAAAAATGGTCTCCCTAGAATTAGAGGTACCTCATGGTCCTCTTCCACCTCTTCCATCTCCAGAACGACAAAGTCCACAGGAAAGAAAAACTTGTCAACTTTTACCAGCACATCTTTAATAATACCACGCGGATACTTGATTGATTGATTTGCTAGTTGGAGAGATATGGTCATGCCCTTTAGTTTGCCTAATACAAGATTCCTGAAAATGGAGAAGGGCATGAGTTTAATGCTTGCACCAAGATCACAAAGAACCTTATTAAAATGTAAACTACCAATATCGCAAGGAATAGTAAAACTCCCTGGATCTTTTAGCTTAGGTGGTAGTTTGTTTTGGAGCACAGTAGAACACTCCTCATTAAGTTTAACCATCTCGCAATCCTCTAGTTTTCTTTTGTTAGCTAAAATTTCCTTTAAAAATTTAGCATAACTAGGCATTTGGGTTAAAGCATCAGCAAATGGAATATTTATATGTAATTTCTTAAAAATTTCAAGAAACTTAGAAAATTGTGTATCCAACTTTTTTTGTTTCAACCTTTAGGGGAATGGGATACGAGATTGATAAGGTTTTACCTCATGATGTGAACCCTCAACAGGTGTGGGGTCATCTCTTACCTCCTTTTGAGAATTATAAATTTTTAGGGGCTGGTCATCAACTACCTTTTTCTTACCCTTTTCTTCCAAGCTCAGAGATGGTATATCAGATAACTCTTTACCACTCCTCAAAGTGATTGCCTTTGTGTCCTCTCATGGATTCCTTTCTATATTGCTAGGTAAGGTTCCCTAGTCTCTTTTGGAGATCATATTTGCCAACTGTCCTACTTGCACCTCCAAGTTCTTCAAAGAAGCCTCCTGATTTTGCATTTGAGTTTCTTGATTTTGGAATCTAAACCCGATTTGGTCTATGAACTTATTAAGAAATTCTTCCAAACTTGGTTATGGCTTAGGCGTCATGGTTTGGTATCCTGGAGGTGGTCTTACTTGAATTGGAGCCTAAATTTGGTTTTGATTTCTCCAAGAAAAATTTAGGTGATTCCTCTAACTAGGATTGTAGGTGTCTGAGTATGGATTGTTGTTGGTCCTGCCAAATTTTGACACAAAATTAGCCTGCTCAGAAGATTATACAAAAGGGTTACCCACCTGACACTCAATGCTAGTGTGAGGTCTACCACATAAGTCACATCTCATAATCGAGACCTGCATAGTAAAAGCACTCAAGTTAGCCACTTATTTAGTCAAAGCATCTAACTGAGCCGAAAGTGTAGTGATGACATCAATAGAATGGATGCTCGCCCTCTTACTAGGTAATCTCTCAGCATGCCACTGATGACTATTAGCTACCAACTCCTCAATAAAATTATAGGCATCTTCTGGGGTCTTATTCATGATTGTCTCACCTGCAAATACATCAAACATGGAACCATTAGTAGAAAACAAGCTGTTATAAAAAGTCTGAACCTATAGCCAAATAGGTAGACCATGGTGAGGACATTTTTTCAACAATTCTTTGAATCGTTCCCATACTTCATATAACGATTCTTGATCATACTGCACAAAAGTAGTAATATCATTTCTCATCTTAGTAGTTTTTTATTGTAGAAAAAATATAACAAGAAATTGCTTAGCCATATCATCCCACGTAGTAATTGATCCCATCGGCAAAGAATGTAACCAACTCTTAGTTTTATCCCTAAGAGAGAAGGGAAAAAGCCTAAGCCTTATGGCATCATTAGACACTCACTTCTGCCTAAAAGTATCACAAATGTCAAGGAAATTAGCAATATAAGCATTCGGGTCATCGTTTGGCAATCTTCCAAATTGAACTGTTGTTTGAATCATCTGGATAATGGCCAGTTTAATTTCAAAGTTGTGTGCTTGCACGACTGGCCGTCTAATGCTAGAACCTATACCATCTAGATTTGGGGTGGCATAGTCTTTAAGAGATCTACCCACTGGATCTTGTACTTGTACCTGAAGTGGCGCCTGTGGAAGAGCCGAATTGTGTTGTAAATTTGGATTCAACACTTGTGGAGGACACATGTCTTGTGGATTAAGAGCTTGTTGGTTTCCAATGTTTTCCATGCCTTCAGCACGTCTATCCCATCTGTGCAACCTATGGAAAGTCCTCTCAATCTCTGGATCAAATGGCTGTAACTCATTCCCACAAGAGCAGATCATACACTAGAGATCCTACGTAAAGTAAAAAAACCACTCAAACAAACTTAGAAGGATCATATATAAAATAAAATGAAAATAAAATAAATAGAAATACAATGTCTAAAGCAAAGAAAATCACTCGGATCCCGAGGTCACTTGTTGCCCAGTCCCCGACAACGATGCCTAAAACTTGATGACTTATAACCGCAAGTGCACGGTATTGAAGTAGCATGTAAGGTCGATCCCATAGAGACTAGGAAGTGAACGATGGGATAATGAAAAGATTTCCTATGTCTAGACTAACGATAGGGGCAGATGATGTCTAACTCTAAATGAAAAGAAAATGTGCAAACTAAATCCAACTATAATATAAGAACAAATGAAAATCAGTTAGAGAAAATACTAAGGTTTCGGTCAATCACTTCAACCCCAATGTGATTGAACATTAACCCTAAATCCCAAATCAAAACACTTTGCCATGAATGCCAACCAAAGTATGTATTGTAATGCTCTCTCGAGCCACTACACCCTATTATCTATTAAGACTCATCTATCTCTAGTATGAATGCTATTTGTGCAATGCACGGAATACCAATCTTAATGGTAAAGTGTTGAAGAGATAGCATGAAAACTTATACATATATAACTCACATGTTAGAAATGGATGTAACAATATTACTATTAAAGAATGTATGATTTCACGTACATAAAAAAAATAGAAAAACAATGAGTTACCACATGATTAATGTAACAAGATCCCAACCTTAACTTAACTTTACATTGATGGGAAAAGCATACCAATTTAACATGTTATAGCATAGGAACACAAAAGATGAGATCAAGTTATTTATTGAGATCAAAGATGAGAAGCGTACCAATTATCATATATATTAGAGACATACAATGTAATACCGCATATTTTTGAAATCTAATTTTATTAAGCCTAATGATTTTATTAGCGTAGTTTAATGCTAATATTTAATTATTTTAATTTTGATTCATTTTATGGATTTATCGACAATTTCGAATTCATATTTGAATTTAATTAATCGTGGTCGTTGCGAACCATTCTAGATAAATTCGTTCACGACAATGATTTTATTATATTCTTATGATTTTGATTTTCGGTTAAAAGTATGTATTCTCTTTCTTTCGCGTATTTTGATTTTTATATTTTAGATTTGTTTTCGATTATAACTTCATCGTGCGATTATGACTTTATTTTGGAGTTATATTTCGTTAACGAAATATATTATTTAAATTATAGAATTTCTGTTTAAATAGTTAAATTTATTTTAATGATTTTATCCGTAAAAAATATTTCTGACTTTAAATTTATCCATTTTCAAAAATAGTTAATATTTTTGGGAAGTTTTAAATTTAAAAGATTTATTTAAGAATTTCTTTCCGAAATTAATTTTCTTCTGTTTTACACTTTTTGATTTGCAGAAAACTAATTTCGAAAATTATTTAAATTAGTCTCGGTTTATTCGAATTTGACTTAAATATTTTATGATATACTTTTAAATAATTTTTCGAGGTCTTATAATATATTTCCATAAATAATATAAATTTTTATGTTCGTTGGTAAATTCTTCCAAAAATATTTCTGAAATTCTTTATATAGCTTTTTATTAATTTTAAGCGTTCGGGTCGTTTCGAAATATTTTTTGTTTAATAAATTTTAGATAAAATCTTCCAATAATAATTTATAAATATTCAGCATTTTATTTTATGTATTTTTGTATTTAAGAAAAAAAAACTATAATTTAATAAATCTCGTTTATTTAGGATAATCTAGCTCTTAAACTTATCTAATTCAATTATGTTGAGGATTTTACCTTTTAAGTTTATTTAGTTGTTTTTTGGACTTTGAGTATATAAAAGTTAGAGGTGAATATTGAATAAATTAAACTAAATAATTTGTTATAATATCAACTCATTTTATTTAAATAAGGTTCAAACCAATATATTTCTAAAAGCTACCTTTTTAAACTAATATAATAAGATATTAGCTAAATTACTAAAATTTTAATTATCTACCAAAAATACTATAACTCACCCCATAAGTCATTTTAATTATTTTCTTCCCTAATTATTTTCCTTAATCCCTTTTTTCTCCCTTATTTTCCCTTTTCTTTTCCCCTCCTCCTTTCTTCCTTCTCTCCCCCGATTGGGCCAACCCGTCGGCCCAGATCACCCCTGGCCTCTCGCGCACCAGGCCTTCCCCGCTTCTCCTTCGCCCGAACCATCAGGCCGGTCGCCCCCTTCTTTTTCTTTTCTCCCCTGGACCGACTAGTCCAGCCCCCTTTCCATTTCCTCCTTCCCCGCGCGCGACCTGCAAATCGCCGCCCTCCCCTTCTGCGCCGACCAGCCTCCTGCGCCGCCTGCACACCTTCTCCCTCTCTTCCTAACTGTCTGTCTGTTCCTCCTCGACCAACTGACCACCCCCACACCTCACACAGGCCTACTCCCGCCCCCTTCCTTCTACCCGACCAAGCAACAGGTCTGCCATGGCAGACCTGCGTCGGCCTGCCACCGCCGGTCTGCGTGCCAATTCCCGCCTGCCCCTACCTTCCTCTGTCCCCTCTCTTGATCCTCCCCCATTTTTAGCCTATAAATACTTCCCAGGAGTCCAGCGTCGGAGTCTTTCGAAACCGCAACCCAGAAGCCCGTCTTGCGCCATCCTTGTTTCAGACAGCCACCCCGTCGCCACCACCCATCGCCGCCACCCGATCCACCCACGAAACCCTCCCTTGCATCACCCTCCACCAACCTAAGCCTCCCTCATCCCTCGGTTTGCTCTGCACGAGCCTCCCCGGCCGTGCAAAATCCCTTCTCGATCAGCCCTGCATCGAGCCTCGCCGCCCTTCTCACCACCGCCCTCCGCCGGTTCCGCCACTTCCAGCACCCCCTCTGCCTTCCAAAACAACCAGGGGAGCTTCCTCTACCTCCCCATACCTTCTTTTTCCCCTGCCAGCCTCTCCTCTTCCTTTCTCCTCCCTCCACCACTTCTCCACCTCTCTTCTCCCCCATCGCCGTGCGTCGCCGTGGGCTGCTACCTGTGCCACCAGCACCCTTAGGTGGTCCTCTGAACTCCCCAGCCCCTAAACCCTCTTATACTAATGCTAATTATTTTTAGCAGTGTTATTAGTATTATGCTTAAGGTTATTATTATTATTATTATTATTATTATTATTATTATTATTACTATTACTATTACTATTACTATTACTATTATTATTATCTCTGCTATTTAACCCAACTTTAGAATATTTATAACTGTTATTATCATTATTAATGGCCTATAACTTTAGTATCCCTATTTTAACATCATTATCGTTATTATTGTTAGTATTATTATTATTATTATTATTATTATTATTATTATTATTATTCTTACTATTATTATTAGTATTATTACTGTTAGTAGTATTAGTATAATACTAACCTTACTAGCACTACTATTATTACCATTATTAGTAACATTGAAACTAATACCATTAATAATATAAGTATTATTATAATTACTTTAAATTGTTGTAACTATCAAGACCTATCTTTGATTAGTAGTAGCACGATTAGCTACCTTAAGAATAATAACCCTACTTTTACTTATAAAGGTAATATCATTATTTTAGCCCTAATGGTAAGCTGTGATAAGGGTAAGGTAGAAAGAATAGTGTTTTGGTTAGAGGGAAGTTAATCCATAGTTTTCCCCTCTTATAGGCAAATCAAGTCAAAACCCGGAGGAGGCGTAGGAATGTGCTCCAAGACCGGTGTCGTATTAGGTAAGGAGGTGGCTAAGGTCCCTAAGTGTTATGTGACTTGCATGCCTTGGATGCTTTGTATATATATCATGTCCTGTTGTGTATCACATGATTGTCCTTAACGCGTTTTATGCGTAGCGCAGCTTGGAGTTAAGGTATGTGGTATGTGTTTTTCTTATGACATGAATGTGATATCCATATGTGGTGATTATGATATGATGTGACATGATGTAACCCTCTAGGACATGCATGCTAGGGTGATTATTATTATGACATGGAGATGAAAGGACAAAAAGAAATAAATGGGAAGTGAGTTGCTAAAGGGGGGTATGAGGTTGACCAAAATGAATAAGAGATGAGAACTATGCACGGGAATTCTAGGGTTTGCATGGGAACTTCGAGAGTTTGCATGGGTTGGATAAAACTTGCATGGGGATGATCGTTACGTGAGACTTGGGATGAACAATAATACGTAGGTTAGTGTAAGGGTGTATAAGGGACCCAATTAGGGTTTTGGGAGAAAGTAGTAATCTGGAAAATGTGGAAGTAAAAATGATTAAGGGAGAGTGGAGTATGGGTTAAGAGTGGAAATTGTTGTATAAGGGGTGATTATGGGTGTCATGGGAGAGAAGAGATATTGCGTGAAAAGGAGAGGGGTTACTTGTGGGAGAAGAAAGGTGCTAGGGTTGAAGTGGCCAACTATGATTTTTCGGTCACATGTGGAATCGAGGGGTAAAGCGATATGATTTGGGATTGGATCTAAGTGAGATGAGGTGTGGGATGATAAATGGAGTAATGGTAGTATAAGTGAGAGAAAGTTGGGTCACATAGGTCCAATTAGGGTTTTCAAGGGAAAACCCTAGAGGGAGATAGCATGTGGAGTGGATGTCACGAGGTGTTGGGCCTTAACCCACACCCTTAGGAGTTGGTTTTCATTATGTGTAAGCGTAAAGGGGAATGAATATCGAGGTGTGATAAGGGGCGCAAGAGTCCCGAGATATGGGACGGGCCCTCCTGAGAGGATAAGTGTGGATATAGTTAGTCATGCATATCAAGGGTAAATACTTTCAAATAAGATATGTTAAGACACTAATCACTTAAAGAGGAAGATATTGAGCCGGACCCAGACCGGCCCATCGGCGAATAATAGTGGCTAGGGCAGGGGTGCCCTACATGACCAGTCCACTGGCTATAATAGTGGGGGATTTCGTGCTCAACAAACCGAATGTAATAATGATAAGACATGGGAAAGACACAAAGTAATTACAATGAAACATCATGTGAGTCGGGGCCAGACCGGTCCACCAGCGAATAATAGTGGTCAGGAGCGTTTTGCCCTGCATGACCGGTCCACCAGCTATAATAGTGGCTAGGCGCGTTTTGCCCTGCATGATCGGTCCATCGGCTATAATAGTGGGGTTTCTGCACTCACCTGAATTGATAAAGACTATGATGTGAATCAACTCTATATTTACCAGAAATCTAAAGAATAAGTCTATCCGGACTGTAGCTAGCCTTTACCATCTATTTTTACTACATGTTGCTCACGTGATTATTCCATGTATACTGTGTTGTGTGTTTTGTATGTTGGCCTTAGCACATCTATTACCTTACTCAATATTGGACCCGTACTGATACTACCTTGGTTGAATGGGTCCTGTGATGATCCACTGATGGTGGGGAGCAGACCTCTAGTGTAGGTTTAAGATCGGATACTGTTTTGGGGTGGAAGGCTTGACTTGAGTGAGTAGGCAATCCGGAATATTGATCCTTTGGGATTTGTTTTGTTTAACTATATTCATCTTTGGAAGTTACAAGTGATGCATTTAAATTTCCAAGGGTTTTGTAATTGACTTTTAATTTCTCGTAATATGATAAGATTTTAAAAATTCGGATTTATTTGTTTGACAGGTTTTAGCCTTGCATCTAACATGAGATAGGTGGTTGACATTTATCTTGTGTTAGATGTGGCGATAACATTTCCCAAATTCTCTTCTAGCTTCCGCTTTATTCTTTCAAAAAAAAAATTAGGAGTGAATTTTGGGGGTGTTACATACAAAGATGATAAAAATAGTAAAAAAAAATCAATGATACATTAATAGTAAAACCTTTTATTAAAAATAAACACCAATGACTCGTTGATGAAAAAATCTTATAAGGAAAACAACTACTCATTAATAGAAAACTAATAATCATATATAGGGTTTAACTGCTCTAAAACATAGTTAACTATTCTATACTATAACATAAGCTTAATGAAATATATTTCATGATCATCTACAAACTAATTTTCAATCACACCTAAAGCCTACGTGTGAGAATATATATATATATATATATATATATGTTACACCTAAAGCTTATTTTAAGACAATAACCAATCAATAGTTAAATACAAACAATTTATTTTTTGATAAATTAAAAATAGGGAAATATTTGTCCTTCTCACCACAAACCATTTCCATCACATTCTTGGAAGATATTGGAAATCATGGTTAATCATTTCCCTAGGTAAATCACTATAAAACTTTCATCCACCACAAACCATATATGATAAAGGTCCAAGCCATAATCACTATAAAAGCAAAAAACCAAGTTAAGCTTATAGCATATTACTTTCATAATATTAAGCAATATTTAGATGTTAACTAACAAAACAAATTTATCTCTGGTTCTAGGAGAAAATTTTGGATGAAAATTTTCTAAATTTTATGGGAGAAAAGGCAGTTCAATAAAAGAGAGTCCAAAAACATTGGTAGATGGATCTAACAGCCTGAGGATATCAGTTCTTTGCCACCAAAAACTAATATTGTCTCTTCACTAAGATATACTTCGAATCAACTGATAGTGTTTCTTCACCATGGATTTTTTTTCTAAAAAAAAGATATTTGACATGCATTGGAAAATAAATTTACATGGTATCTATGCTCATCTCCTAGATCTAGAGGGAGGTTCTATTTCTAACTCGCTTTGAACCATACCTTATAATATTTGTGAGCTACACTAACTTAAGAATACATGTAGATAGTGCATACTTTATTAATTTGGGTGTCAAATTAGCTTAAGAAAAGTAGATTTACCAAGAAAGAAAAATACCTGCCTTTTTCCAAATTCCATATCCATACATATATGCCGAGAAAGGTCATTACCTCCTCATTTAAGTTTCGGTATCAAATAAACATAGACTTATTTCAAATTTCTACCCAGTAACTCTTTTAATTTTGAGTAAAGACCAAGTTATTACCCATATTCAAAGGTCACAAATACGCATTATTTTTTATTCAAATATTAAGATTTTAGGAAAAGTGATATAAAGATTCAGGTTGATACGTTTGGTACCTAGATTGTTGTTGGAGGAAGGGTGACAGGTGTGATATACATAATGAGAGATAAATACATATATAAAATTTTAGGTGAACTTTCAATAACCCAAAAAAAATTAGATATACATAATGAAATAGGGATGCTTGAAGGGAAGATACTTCATGTCAATGTCCCCTAAACTTGATAATAGTGGAAAAGAGAGAATCAATAATTGATTGATTAGAAGGAAAGTTATAACGAGTTGTGAGATAGATGGAAATGAAATAGAGCAGGATGATTCAAAGTAATTCAAACACAAAATCACCTAAAGACAAACTTCTTAAATCTGAAAAAATCCTCACATAACAGGGTCAAAATTCCCAAATTCTAGAAATCAACCATATATCACATTATTAACCTATCCAAATCAATCATACAACACATACATACTCAGTTCAGCAGATAATTTAGCTTAATCAAAGCTAAATAATAGAAATTTAATAAAAAAATTTAAGGTTTGGGATAATTTATACCAAATAATATAAGCCAAAATAAGGCAGATAAAGGGCATTGGAGCTTCATCAAAGGTCAAGGAACGTCCAACGATGGTGGATGTCCCTGGAGGTGGCCGACAGGGGCATCACCGTGGTGTTGGGGAAATGACACTGGAGCAGAGTCGAGCGATCCACTCTGCTTCCTTGCTCGTGCTGCTTGTTTGACCACTGCTGTCGCGGCCTTGCTTGCATATTGCCATTGTCTGGTGGTCATGTTGCATTGGTGAGGTGGTGGCTAAAGAATACACACAGAGAAGGGAGCAAGAAAAGGAAAGGAGAAAGGAAGTAGGGGTCAGGACTCGGTGTAGGAAAAAATAATGGGAAAGGAAGAGAGAGAAGGAAAGAAAAGGGGGTGGAGGCTGATCAACTGATTGTTTTTTTTAAGTATCTAAAATATGATAATGAATAATTTTATCTGGATCTTATTTAATAAAACCCATTGGGTAAAGATCCGCGAAATAAATTTTCTTTTCATACAAGTTTAAGTGACTAATAATAATTTAACACATTTCTAAAAATGTCCTATGTAAATGAAAATGGGAAAAAACATAAAAAAAAATCATAAAGAAGTTGCAGAAACCTTAAATATAAATTTTTTCAAAGATCTTATCAACCTCATAAAAATAAATAAATTCATAAATGTAAATATTTCCTACGAATAAAAATTATTAAATTATTTCCACTATATATATATATATATACGTATGAGACTTAAACGCCTTTAGCCGCCAAAAAAATTAACGATTAACAACCAAAAATTACATTGGATGTAATAGATATATCAATAATGATGAATTTTAATTGTGGTCATTAATAATATATCAATAGTAACTAAAAAAAATTGGTCATTAATGCACTAGTTTCTTATAGTGTTATCAACCTCTGTCGGGCTCATAACATTTAGGCATCCACATGAATTTCCTCTCTAGTATCCTCTATGATACCCTCTAGAACCCTGAGTCTGACCTCCTCCCTTCTGAGGGAAAAGGTAAGGCCCATGTGGTCTCCTCTGAAATTACTGCCAAGGTTACTAGTAGGTTTGTCGTTGAAAGGCTTGTTGTTGCAATATCAGTGGTCCCTACTACTGATACTGGCCCTGCTGTCATTGGCACCCAAAGAATTGGTGTCCTAGCTAACCCCATGACCTACACCAAATCAGAGTGCCATGATAACTTTATCTTGGATGATCCCAACCACAAAAATAGTACGCAAAGCTCCTTGATTGACCTCATGATCTACCCTAACCTCCTGACTGATCCTAGTGCCAGTACTGACCTTCGTAAGGCTGGTTTTGACCTTACTACTAAACATTTTGGGGTCTGGTGCCCCAATACTGGATCTTACCTCTAAAATTCCATGTCGCTAGCTTCTTCTTTCCTAAAATAGAAGCTTGCTCCTAAACTAGAGTAGCGGTGATACACGCCATCTCATACAACGTGACTGAATCGTGAAAAGCTACGACACCCATCATCCTTCAAATGCTAAAGTGGAGCCCTTAATCAAATTGATATACCATAATCAACTCATTAGATGTGATCCCTTAGTTGGTTATTTGAACTCCTTCCACTTATTGTCCTTAAGACTCTAGGGGTAAAACTTAGCATGAATTGTTGCCTTGAAGTCCTCCTAAGAAATATGTGGATTTTCTAGTGTACAATGACCTACCCACCAAGTGTTGGCGAATCCTCCCAAGAAGAAGGCTGCAATACCCGCCTACGGAGCATGTGGGCATTCAACTACCTCAAACGTCCTATCCATATCCTAAATCCATCCCTCCGAGATGACCGAGTCCTTATCTATAGCATAGATAGGGAGGTGATGTCTCATAATATTTAGAAGCTATTCTTCTCTGATACCCTCTTATGGGTAATGTGGATGTGGTGGTGGCAGCTAAAGTGGGCATCAGACATACTCGATTAATGCCTAAAAGGTCTCCTCCAAACGACTAATGCGGGTGTTAAGTGCTATAATAACTAGCTAACTACAAGGTATATATGTGTTAAGACAAAGCCTTCCTAAATTACTAACACATAATGCACAAAATCACATTTCTAGGTTACCTAGGCTACCCGTCCTCGATTTCTCATAAGTTAATTTGAGTTTTTGAAAGGAATTGGATTTCTTTGAAATGTAACATAGATCATTAAAATCAGATGAGGGATTGTTGAAAACTGAATTTCTAAAAACCAAAACAAGGTAATCAAAATCAAGGCTCAAATACCAACTTGTAACACCCTAATTTTTTACTACTAAAAAAATTCGGTTTACAGCGAAAGTATATAAGTAAAATATTACAGGTTACTATCGTAATTTACATACGTATGGCTTGTCCAACCATCTATACATCAATAACAAGGCTAAAATCATTCATAGTAACACAAGGAAATTAGAAATGGAAGAACTGTTTATAGTATAATATGAGTTTGGAGTTTAATTCTGAATTGTAATAACAAAATACAAAGTAAGGGATACCATGGATCAAAGAGTCCAAAAATATATTTTGGTAAATACATCAACCACATAAAATTACTCTTCACCCAAACACCCAGTACATATAACAGGTCACTCACCCCACATAGTACATCAAAAGCAGCATAGTCATCTAGCGAATCTTTTGAGACCAACACACAAGAATTAGGGTCTCTACTCATGGGAATGAGCAGCACCCATGAAAAGGGTGGTCGGTATACTATGTACTAAGTAAGGTAACAATACTATTGAATTAATGATACAAATAACACATGCATTCACAACTAATGATAAGTAAACATTCAAATTAATAAAATATCTCATTAGATAAATACTGATCCAAGCATATTTATCTAGATATAACCATTTTTATTCTTTTATATATGTTGATTTTAGGAACCCTACTATTTTTAACCCGGTGGAATGATTTGAAGAACCTTATTAGAGATAAAACACCTAAGCCACTATTATCATTCAGTGAAATAGATATGAAAACATCACTTTCTCAGGAAAAAACACTCTTGAGCCACTATTATCATCCAATGGAACAAACATAAAAACACAACCTAGGTCTTGACTCACATACTCTTCTACTTTAATTCATTAGTGTCTTATCCATAGGTTATATATTTATATTTTCATTCAAAATGAGCAGGGGCCCCACTATTATTGATCTAGTGGAATAGACTAAAATACCTTCTTGGGACAAAACATTCCCGAGCTACTATTATCTTCTGGTGAAATGGATATATAAATACATCATCTTCTCGGAGTAAAACGCTCCTGATCTACTATTATCCTTCAATGAAATTAATGTATAAAAACATGACATTGGCACTAATCACGTAATCTTTCACTTTAAATGATTGGTATCTTATTCATGATTGATTTATAGGTATTGAACATATTGAGGCAGATAAACACATCATATAGTCATCAGGTGATCTTTAGGGTTAAGGTCTTAATTTTCTTAAACCCTAATTTCACACTCATAACATCATTCTCTCATATTTATCATTCAACCACCACATATAGTATTTCATTCTCATTGATATCGTATCCGAAATTCAAGTTCTAACTCCCATGTCTTACATGTACAATAATAATCTTATCCCAAAGTATTACTCAAAATCACTGAAACTCTAATTTCATAAGTTAGTCATAATTCTTTTCATAAGACTCATATGATTGCCAAATTTAATATGCATCATTATAATGCTAACATTAACAACATATCTAGAATTTTGGATTAACTCTAAGGCTTTACACATGGGATAATAAGATTATTATTTTAGGTTACTATGGCTTAATTAGACCATTATCTCATTTTTCTTTCAAGGAAACTAAGACAACCAATAATTCCTCCAAACACTTCTCATAATATCATTACATACCAAAATTTTCAGCTTAACCCATAATGACCAAAATGCCTTATGGATAAATGATAGCTTTTATTTTATAAAATCTTATACCTTCAACAACCATTAATTTTCAAAATCCTCTACTTATCATCATACCTCTTAAATATGCTTATTTCCACTTATCATAGCTTATTTGGCCTATATTTGATTCCATAAAATATATTTCCCTAATTATAATTTAGCATAACAAAATCATATCCATACCTCTTATCTATTATTACTTTCTTTCGTATATATAATCCATATTATCACAACATATCATCAACAACATACATTAAATCATATAGCAACAACATAATGAAAATACACATACACACACAAACAATTAACACAAATAATAATAAAAAACCCTAAAATATCCATTAGTATCCTTACCAATAATGACACCAGGCCCTAAGCACGTAAATTCTAAACTTCATCCTTCAAGATCACTGGAATATTACCTATAAAAAAATTTAATACACAGTTAGACTCGAAGATTATAACTGAGGAAAAAGTTAAGGTAAAGGAGGGTAAAAATGGAAATAATTAGAGTAAAATGGAAGCTTGAGTTATATAGATGTGTGGTGGAATTTATGGTGGAGTTATGGTGAAAGTTTGGTGGTGTTTGGATAAGGTTTGAGAGTGAAGAGAGGGTGCATGGCCGGACAGGAAAGGCCACACGATCAAAAGGGAAAGGCTGCATGGGTGTGCGGTAGGCAGTGCACACCTAAGTCGTAAGCTATGATTGTGCATAGGCAGGCAATGTGAAGAGGCACGACCATGCTCGAGCATTGATTGTACAAAACAATATCGAATAGGTGTGCATGGTTATGTGGGAGTTATGTGTAGGTCATGCGAGGGTGCACGGGAAAACTGCACTGGTTTGCATGGACGTGTGACAAGGAAAGTTAGTATGTCATGCCTAAGGCCATGCACAAGCTGTGCATCTTACAAAAACGCAATGGATGTGAGGAAATAAGAGGGGAAAACAATGGTGGTCAAAACAAAAGAGGAAGGAAAGAGAGTGATAAGTCGTGTGCGCGTGCGCATATGTGTGTGTATATATATATATATTGAAATGCCCCGAAAATCCTAATTTTAAGAATTATAGTTAAATAAGGTTTTATTAGAAAAATTAATTAAATAAATTATTTTTATTGAAATAAAAAGGAAATTAGTTAGGGCAAATCAAGAAGAAATTTATAAGTATTTTAATTAGGAGAAATTTGGGTATTTTTGCGAATTAAGGATTTTATTTTAGAAATTAATTAAATAAATTATTTTATTTAAATTAAGAAGGAGAAAATAGTTTCAAATTAATAGGAATTTTATAAATGATTTAACTGGAGAAAATTAGAGTGATTTGCTAATTAAAATGGAATTTATGAAAAATATTTCAAAAATCCTAAATTAGCCTAAAAAAGAGATTTAAATATTATTTTATTTAAGTATTATTATTTTTGAATATCCCAAATATCCAAATTAATTTAATTATCCCAATCCACCTATTGTATTTTTCCCTTTTTCCTTTTTTCTTTCTTCTTTTTCTGCTTTTCTCTTTCTTTCTTCTTCTTTTCTTTTTCTTTCTCCTTCCCGACTTGGGCCAGCCCAGCGGCCTAAGCCCTCTCTCCTTTCTTCCTTCGACGCGGGCTGTTTCTCCTTCCCGTAGCCCATTCTTCCGTTTCTTTTTTCTCTTCTTCCTTCGGCAGCCCAGCGCTGCACTTTATCCCTTTTCCCCCCTAAACACTGTGTTTCACTTAAATCCTTCCCCCTCACTGTGCCGACTGGCCCGGTTCCTTCCTTTTTCTTTCTTTTCTTTCTTCCTCGGACCGCTGGGCTAGCCCCTCCTTTCCTCCTTCTTCTTTCTTCTCCCCCACCGTTCGCACCAACCATTATTGTCGACCTGTAACTTCGAGAATCACGCCGCCGATCTTGCTCATTTGACCGGCCGTTTCTCCCTTCTTTTCCCTGTCGTTCCACTGGTCACACTGAGCCAAACCATTTTCTCCCTCTTCTCGTGCAGTTCCTCCTTTTCCTACGCATTCCCTTGCCATGATTTTGATTGCCACCGGCCAACCATCGTCGCTGGTGACCCTAACCCTACCTGCCTTATTCCCACACCAACCCAAAGAACCCTACCCTCTCATCTAAGATCTATAAATACCCCCCAAAATTAGCAAGGGTCGAGCTTTTAATTCCTTTTCCAGAATTTCCTAACCTTGCCACCGCCGCCTAATCTTTTTAGCCTTAGCACTTGGTACTAGAACAGTCGGAGTGAACTGGTCTGGTATTAAGTGTGGTGGTAACATCCCCAGAATTCATGAGTTTTAATTTAAGTGCTTCCATTTTTTTAAAAATAGTGAATTTTGGAGTGTTACAAGTTGGTATCAGAGCGAAACCGCAACCGTGAGTTGAACTTGGATGAGCCAGTTAGCTACCTGATGTGACGATTCTTGGGATAAACCGTATTGAGACAGTTAGTAGTTGAGGTGCAACGAGGATGTTGCGTTCTTTGACTAGGGGTGAATGTAATACCCCAATTTGAGCAGAGTGTTATAAGGATTGATTAGGCTACTTATATTAACATGGTATACCATCTTTTTGGTGATTCCATCCTAAGAACTCCACAGTTAAGCATGCAAGCCATGTATCAATTTTAAGATGGGTGACCCTCCTGGGAAGATGCTGAAAATTTCTCCAGAAGTGCGTGAGTGAGGACAAAGTGCGCTGAAAGCACTTGTTTTGATTTATGGGGCCAACCGATCAATCCGAAAGCGCTCTAAGGTTGCCCCCGCATGATCGTATCGACTCGGGATGTTACATATACATACATACATATATATAGTGGTGGCATACGAACGGAGAGAATTTAATGGGAGATAGTCAAGGGTGATGGAAACAGTAGCATAAGGGCATGGGGGTGTAGTGTTGGGTGAAAATGGAAGGGTGGTAGCATGAGGATAACGATGATGGTTGTAGGAGATGGTAATGGTTGTGTGTGTATGTTGCATAAAAATGAAGATGCCAGGGGGTGTGTGCATTCAGTCAAGTAGCAGCACAAGGATAAGAGATCGTGAGAGATGATTGATGATGGTGATAATGGTGGTTGTAATAGGTTGAGAGTGATATTTGATGGTGCAAGTTGCAAGAATAAAAAAGGGGTGGTCAAGTATTACAACAAAATGGAGATAAGAGAAAGGAAAATGAAAATGAAAAGGAGAAAGAGAAGGAAAAAAGAGAAAATATTTAATATTAGTTTTAGATAAGTTTATATTAGCCAAAATAGGTAGGATTAGTGATAAATTTTAGTAGAAATCAAGATCGATCTACAAAATATAAATTATCCAGGTCAAAGATTTAGATTATGTTAAGATTTTGGGATTAAGAAATTTGGTTAAGGGTAAAATAAGATTTTTTTTATATTAGAATGGAATTAGGGTATTAATGATACAGGATTTGGTTAAGCAAACTTTTGAGGGTATTATACTTAACCTCAAAAGTTTGTGAAGGCTAAGTTAGAAAAAAAATTGAGAAATTCTTAGACATGTTGAAGAAACTCCACGTAAATATCCCATTTGTTGAAGTTGTGACTCAAATGCAAACATATGCAAAATTCTTCAAAGAGATTTTACCTAACAAGCACAAGTTAAAGAGTATGAAACTATAGGCTTAACAAAATAATGCAACGCCCTAATTCAAAACAAATTACCACCTAAACTTAAGAATCTCCGTTCATTCTCTATACGTTTTTCTATTAGAAATGTGGTCAGTAGTCATGCTTTATGTGACTTAGGTGCAAAAGTAAGCTTAATGTCTTTGTCCATTTGTAAGAAACTCAAAACTAGTGAATTGAAGACCACTACGATATCTCTTTAGTTGGTAGATCGGTTAGTGAAGCATCTGGTAGGTGTTCTTGAATATATCCCCATAAAAGGTTGGTAAATTTTTCATTCATGTTGATTTTGTCATCTTAGAGATGGAGGAAGATTCTCAAATCCTCATCATCTTAGGAAGACCATTCCCAACAACTACAGGTACAATTAGTGATGTGAAAAATAGAAGGTTATCCTTGAATGTAGGAGAAGAAAAGGTTGAGTTTGATATCTACATATTTATCCTATAATAAGAGGAAGAAATTCCTTATGGATTATAAGCGCTATTATTGGGATGAGCCATACTTATATAAGCTTTTCCCTAATGTTATCTACGAAAGATGTGTTCCAGAATAAGAGTTTAATAACATCATCTTTCATTTCCATTCATCGCCTTGTGGTGGTCATGCTAGCTCTAACAAGTCTAATGCTAAGATCCTTCATGCCAGGTTTTTATTGACCAACACTATTCAAAGATGTTCAAAAATTTGTGTTATCTTGTTATCTATGCCAAAGAACTGGAAATATTGCGCTAAGGTAAAAGATGCCTCATAACTACATCCTTGAGGTTGAAGTGTTTGATGTATGGGAAATTGATTACATGGGGCCTTTCCATCATCATGTTGTAATAAGTATATGTTGGTTGTGGTGGATTATGTCTCCAAGTTGGTTGAAACATTGTCATCCCCTACAAATGATTCAAGGGTGGTCATGAGATTGTTCAAGACTATTATCTTCCCAACATTTGGTATTCCTAAAGTGGCCATAAGTGATGGAGGAACTCACTTCATAGAGAAACAATTTGAAAGTCTTTTGAGGAAATATGGAGTGACTCATAAAATTGCAACTTTATATCATCTTCAAACAAGCGGTAAAGTATAGATAACCAATCAAGAATCAAGTCTATCCTTGAAAATATTGTAAAATGCTCGAGAAAATATTGGTCATTGATGTTTAATGATGCATCATTATGGGCATACCAGACGATGTTCAAAACACTAATCAGCACCACACCCTTTTGTTTGATCTATGAGAAGCACTGTCATTTACCAATGGAGATTGAGCACAAATCACACTAAGCAATCAAGTTGCTAAACTTTGACCTTAAAATAGATAGGGAGAGAAGGCTACTTTAACTCAATGAGCGTGATGAGATCAGGCTATATGCTTATGAGAATGCCCAAATTTATAGGGAAAGAATGAAGTGATGGCATGAAAAGAACCTAAATCGATGGGAGTTTCATGAAGGTGAAGAAGTGCTCTGATTGAACTCTAGATTGAAACTATTTTTGGACAAGCTAAGATCACATTGGTTGGGTCCCTTTCAAATCCAAAAAGTATATCTTTTCGGTGCCATTGAAATTCGGAGCTAGTCAGCGAGTATTTTTAAAGTCAATGGTTAATGTTTAAAGCATTACATTATCGATTCTCTGATAGAAAATATGAGCATGCTTGCTCTTCCTAATCCACCATCGAATTGAGAATATTATGGTCTAGCTAAGGGCCTAAACAAGCACTCCATGGGAGGCAACCCATGTTCTTATGTGATTTTTGGTTGTTACTTACTTTCTTTTAACCTTTTATTTTATTTTAACCTTTATTTGTAATGAATTAGCAGGCCTTACTATGGAGTATGAGTTGTTCAATGGATAATACAAGATGAGGAGGTACTATATGGGAAAGATGAATAAAAATCATGCCAAAAGGAATTAAAATCATCAAAAAAGAAAGGTGTATTGCCTTGGCACAACCTCACACGGGTGTGCATCCTTGGGTAACATATATTCGAGACTCCATTCTGCGCACAACAGGGCCATGTCATTCTTGCACACCTATACCTCCATGCTTGTTTTTTCCACGAGATAATTTCACACACAAATCGGTCATGCAATGCTTGCACATCCATGCATCTCACTAATTATATACAAAATAATCTTGTATGCCCATGATTCTCAATTTGTGCTCTCTTACTATCCTTTCCATCTTCAAATCAAACCCTCAACCCTACAAACCACACACTCCTCTTCCCTTTTCACTATCATTCTCCACCCTCCTAGTTCCACTTCTCATCATCGTCTCACCTTCTCACTATAACCACCACCCTCTTGGCATAGGTAGCACAAGCATAGGCAACAGGCACAAGCAACATGCATAAGCACTAGCACAAAGACATGCAAGAGCCATACATTTTGGCTTGTTTTTTAATTCCCCTCTCTATTTCTTGAATTGAATTGAATTAAATTTCATGCTTGTGTATTATAGTTTAGATTTAGAATTTAGTTTTCCAATTCATATTTTGATTGCATAATCCTTAACACTTGGTAAATTAGTCTCAAATCTACAAGCTTTACACCATAATGACATCCGAGAAGTGCACAAAGATGAGCACAATAGAAAATGAAGGGGAATCCTCATGACAGCAGCAATGACGATATCAAAGCAAAGGTAAATCATCAAATACTCAACCTTCTAATCCCTATGGCATTGTGTTTACCAACTCAATTCATAAAGATCACTATGATGCCATTATTTCTTGAAGCATTATATCCACTCAATACATCAATTGAAAATGTCTTAAGAAGTTGGGGATTAAAGAAGATGTTGAATATTTGCTAGCTAGAGTCGATCTCTCCCAATTATTTGCGCATGCCAACCACACAATCAAATGACTCATCCTCAAGTTCCTTGGCCTATTTACCTTTGAATAGATTGATGAATCTATTTCTTTTATACTCTTCAATGAGTCTCATGTAATGTTGTTAACACAGTTTTCTACTTTTTTTTTTCCTACAGTTGGGCAGAGGCTTTGCCCCAAGGGTCACCAAACATAGGATCCCCAAACATTTTTACCTCAAATATCCTTACCAAGAAGGGGATGTGCTCCTAAGCCTTACAAAAGACACAAAACTAAGGCCTCATTGATATATAACCTAGCCTTGAGGTACATCTAAAGGTTGCTAGTTAGGACACTTTTTGGTACGGGGAGAGCCAAGGGAATGTGTGCAAACTAGAGCTATGGGTTATATAGCGTTATGCTCTAGGATGCTACCCTTGATGGGGGTATTATCTGGAAAATCATCTAATTAATTTTAGTAGTAATATTACCGATGATATTCTCATAGGAGGCATCATCACACACATTGCCTGACAGCTTGGATACGACGTTGAATGTATCCTTCTTGACCTTCCAAATACATACCTAGGGCTAGAAACTTGCACCAATATGAATGGGGGCAGTTCCGATTGTTCTACAATCAAGAGGTGTGCTATATGTTACCCAATAAAGCTTTCACCACTCTCATTAGTAACAAAAACACCAACTGGCTACCTTTGCCTGTCACATCTCTCCTTGGTTAACTTATCCCTCCCCCTTAAGAAGAGAATCCAGACACTACTGGTGAGGCACGCACCTCACCATTGCTTCCTCTTTTTCCATCTCCGTCCATTGGTGTAGACATGAGCCCTTCTTCCTTTGGAACCTCTTGGTATTCCAAGTTTCAGCATATTGATACACAATTCGATACGCTTGAAGCCTATATTTCAAGTCTCCAGGATTTCATCGCTCTAATCGAGCAAATGAACACCAGGATACACCAAATGTATCAATGGAATCTTGATTACAGTTTCCAACCACCACTGCCACCATAATAAGTGCACATATTTACCTTCCCCACTTGTTCACCTATTGCACATTGAGGATAATGTGTCCTTTAAGCATAGGGGTATATTGAATTGTCAGTTTCCATTTCCGTTGATTTTTTTTTTCTTTTTATTTTCATTTGGTGTGCATTTTTTTTCTTCCTTCCTTTTTTCTAGTGTGTTTTAGTTTGGTGCATATATATATATATATATAATGGGAAATGATATGTTAAATTTGATAGAATTTTATACACGACTTGATCATACACTAGTGAGACTTATAGATTGCAAGCAAGTATAACAAACAAGGTTTTGAAAATGTTTTAAACATGAACTCTATAATCGATAAACTCTCAAACCACTTATTACTTTACAAATCTAGAGGTTCATCTTCATTGATTTTCTCATCTAGATTGAGACATAGGAAATAGAGTTAGTAGTAAAGGAACTAGTGAGATCTTGAGACTTATCAACTATCCATCTTTTATATAGTCATACTGTTTCCTAATTGTGTGTATTCTCCCCCGACGTGCAAAACTAGAACTTGCATGCATTTTCTTCAATGACACATGTGACTTATGCATATATTAAGATGATTGAGACATATGTTTTCTTTTCATAGCTACATCAGCCAAATTACCACCAAATGACATTTATTTCCTTTGCTTAAACCTCTTTGAGCTTAAAACATATTTCTTCAATTGAAAACCTACATTGCTAGTCATGATTCCGAGTTATTACCTTACCCTTGTCCAAAAACTAGATAGCTATAACTCTTGAATGTATTTAAATGTAGGAATACTAAGAATAAGCATGGGGGTGTAATAAAGAAGTGTTTGGTAGAATTTATGTTGAGAAAATGATCTAAATGCTACTTTATCCTCTTAATTCTCATATTCTATCTTTGTTAATCCAAGAGAGAGAGAGAGAGAGAGAGAGAGAGAGAAAAAAAAAAGAAGAATAAAAGTGTTGAAGTTGAGATGTGGGCAAATAAGCATATGATTTTGATGGGTATAGATGAATTAATGGTAAAGGCCCTGGTTTGTATATTTTAGAGTATGTTAGTACATTGTTCATATCATATTCTAGAAAATATTCTTGTTGCTATCACTCCACTTATTTTCGGACCTTTAACTACAATCCTAGACTTTTCCTACCCTTTACCCTAGCCCCATTGTACATCCAATAAGACCTTCTGATTTTTTTTTTCTTAACATAATGTCTTTGAGTGGCGGAGAATAAGAATATATACAAGCATATGGTTGATCATAATTGGTATGGAGAGTTTTGAGCTAAATAAAAACATCCTTGAAACACATGAGCATAGAGCGTTTATATTTTCCTAAAGTGAGGAATTCTACCTCTTTCTCATAAGGAGGGACATCTACACAATCCCAAACCATCATAGAGAGTCATACTAATATTGATTTGGGAGCTAGTATTGATGGGTGTTCACAACTTTATGTTCGTTTTCTTACTATTAGTGCTTGCAATGTAGGTCGGTCTAGCAATTGTATGTCTTACATATGTAGTTTATCCTATCATCGGAGGCTTTCATTCCATCCACTTCTATATGACTTTTCTCTATTATGTTTGGAGTTTGGTTAAGAACAAGCAAAGGGTAAACATACAAGCAAGCTCTAAACATGGGGGAGTTATTAAACTAAATATTTTCCAAATTTAATTTGTAACTTTGTTTAACAAGAGTTATGAGAATTATAATAATTCAAGTCTCTTGTTTGTTCTACTACTTTCTTGGTAATTCTTTTCAAAAATTTGTACAAAAGCACACAAATCTAAGGAAGTGGTGCATTGAATAGAGGTAAAAACCAAATATGAAAGGCATTGAATGAAGTTAATCAACTCCACATGATTTTAGAGAAATCAAGAAAGTTAATGAGCTAAAAAGAAGAGGAAAGAAATCAAAATGGATGAGAAAAAGGTGTGTTGCACGGCTACGGCACAACCAGCTACATGGCCATGCAACCCTTAATCCTAGCCAGCCACTTGCAAATGTTTTGTGCAACCTCAACACATATACCTTGCACAGTCATGCAGAAGATAAGAGTGAGCGCCAAAAGGAAAACTACTGCACAACCAGCCTATACAACCTTGCACAGTCATGCAGTAGCAATTACCACCACTTTTGAGCACGATGTTGCCCCTACATCTAGCATTTATTTTCCCACTTCTTCTTTGACTTCTTCGGGGACTTTTCTTTGACAATTTAAGGGAGGATCTTCATGGCATTTTTTTCCTCCATTTTCCATAGCCGAAACTCCATGTAATCTATTTTAGTTCATGTAATTTTATTTTGCAAATTAAAAAGTAGACAATCATGTATTATAACTCTACAATCAACTAAGTCTATCGTCAATTCACAATTTAATCTACCCACTTTCTCATTCATTATTTTTTGTATCTACAATATGTATATTGTTCATTTTTATTCTTTACATTTTCTTGCGAATATAAGTGAGTAATTCCTTTTTCTAGGATTGAGTTAGGCTTGATTCGGTATGAATATGATGAATTAAAGTATATGTTGTGTGTATGTTTCTAATGTGTTGTTTCGTATGTTAGGAATCACTATTATGAGTCGATTTGATGAAATTTAACTTATTTAGACGTTGACTATACCTGAAAGGTTAAAATTAATGTTAAAGATTAACACACAAACAGAAATTTAAATGATCACGAAAGTAGATGTTTGATTATTAGAGACTATGGAATTGGTGGTACTTAGTGGTGTACACCGAGCCAAACCCGAACTGGACCCAAACCGAACCGAAACTTGGTTTTATGTAAATTACAACCTGGAACCCAGACTAGTTTTAAAATAGGTTGCACCTAAACCTAGAATGTAAAAACTGGGTCAAATTTGGGTTGTCCCTGTTTCGACCTTATTTTTATATTTACCCTATTTTAACTTATTTTCAGCCTAGTTTAGCAATTAATCCTATTTCAAACCTATTTTAAAATTGACATTGTTTCGACCCTTGTTGACCAAGTTTCAAAACTAACCCTACTTTGACCCTATTTTAATCATTTTACATACACAAATCTTTTATTTGTCCATAACAATTTCCTCCAAATAGAAATAACTAAGTTTTAAAAACATGAAAAGATGAAAACAAAGAAATGTAATTACATAAACTACGAAGGATGAGAACAAAACCATAATATCCTCCAAATAGAAATAACAATCTTTTACATAGAAGCTAATACAACATCTTCATTCTTCAACACCATCATTCATTTCAAGTAACATATACCACATCGGCCTCCTCATTAGCTTTGTTTTCCACATCTATACACTTTTAAATGTAAATAAATCAATAGTTAGTAATAACGTTATATTAAATATAATTGATAAAACATTAAATGATATAAAACAAAACTAACTTAATCAAATAAAGCAAAAGAAAATAAAGCTCAATTAATTACTACATTTCTCTATTTCCTCCAACTCTTCCAAGGAATGCTCTACATCAACTTTTTCCCTTATATTTTTTTCTCTCAAATCCAATCTTGAGAGCATATAAGAGCCCTTACAGTATGAATTCATAGTAAAAATAAATAAGCAAGTAAATAAAATGCAACTGCATTACTAGATTAAATAAATAAATGTATTAATATAAAGAAAGCATCACCTTTGGTGTTAGAGAGCTCCTAAATTAATCCAAGTGACAACCATATGCACTAAACGTATATTCTGATGTACTTGTTGATATTAGTATAGCAAGAATATCATGTACCATACGTGAAAGGATCGGATATCTAAGACTTTGTATTTTCCACCACATCAAGACATATTTTTCTTTATGTTGTGCCTTTTTTCCTTTTAAAAACCTCTCAACTATACAATACTAGAATATAATCTATCCATCTTCATTACTTGCTCTAACACACTTTTTAATAAATCAACACTATCCTTACTCATAGGAGGATCAAAACTTGGCCACGAACTTTTGTCAACTATAAATGAATCATACTTCCTTTTGTAATCATCAAACAAATCAACTGAAAATTTATTATTTTTTCCAGCCAATCTCTCCCCTAATTCTTCACCATACATCTTACAAAGAGTAATCTTCAATCCTAAAAACCTCATATTTAGATCTAACATGATACCCAAGTATATAAACATGTTCATCTTCTCTATGTCACCCCAATACTTGTCAAACTTAACTTTCATTTGAAGTGCCATTTTTCTAAAGTCATCATTCACATCCATGATCAATTGATTCAACAACTCAAACATACGAACAATATCAAAGAAAATATGATTACTGGTCACATATAATGAACCAGACACCTTATCAGTCAAGTTATAAAACTCCTTCAAGAAAAAACAAGGTGCTCAATTGTATCTCAATCGTCAGTAGAGAGGGGGCCAACAACATCAACATCATTTATCAACTCTACAGCGAGGTCCATCCTACCAAAAACATCCATCAACTTCATAGCAGTAGCCAACATAAGGTAGGTAGAATTCCACCTAGTAGGCACATTAAGAGATAAAGAAGCTTTGCACTCAATCTTACACTTCTCAGCATGTTGTTTAAAAACAATCAATCTAGTAGGAGAATTTCTAATATACTTAATAACTTCCTTGATCTGATCAATACAATGATTGAGCTCCTTTATACCATCACATACAATCATATTGATTATGTGTGCAAAACGTCTCATGTGTAAGTATTTACCATCACTAATGCCATCATCTTTTTTCAACATATTTTTCATATAAACACAAGCAACATCGTTAGAACTTGCATTATCTACAATGACATAATTTTTCCTTCAATCCCCAAAAAGTTAGACAATCTTTAATTATCCTACTAACTGCTTCTCCTTTATGGCTAGATATAGGACAACAATTTAGAATTTTTTTTGCAGCCTCCACTGATCATCTATAAAATGACACATTAGACACATGCAATTAATTATTTAATTAGAATTCAATGTATTAATAGCCATAGAAACTCTATTACATGATGTACTAAGCAAATCTTTCAATCTCATTATTTCACTGATATATAACTTATAGATATCACGTGTAATAGTAGTACATGAAGGCATATGAAATTGAGGACAAGTAATAGAGATCAATTTTCTAAAACCCCTCTTTTCCACAAAACTAAAAGGCAATTCATCACCAATTCACCTTTTACCTTGTTCTTATTTTGAGGATTCTTTACACACCTTTCTGCATGTCTTTCTAAATTTTTTGTACAATTCTTGTTGGTATCTATTAAAAAAGTTGTCGAACAATACTTATATTCCACCCTTGTCGATGTTTATCATCCATATACCCCAAAAGTTATCCCAATTAGTGCCCCTCTTTCTATCTTTTCTTTTCACATATCGATGACCTTTTATTGGCTTCTTAGGTCCAAAATTTGTTACTTCAGCATTAAGTAAATCAAGGTTTCAAAAGAAAGGAAAGCAAGTCCTAAGCTTTTAACTTACATTACGTGAAAGTTGAGTTAATGAACCTATGGCTTAATAATTTTATAGTTGTCACCAATCAGCAACCATAAAAAATCAAAATTCAAATGTATAAGAATTAAGATAAAGAACAAAATAAGAAACAAAGGGAAATAATCAAAATAAGAACAAGTGTACACTATTACACTGATAATCAAAATACATCTTATAAAGTAGTGGATGATTATAAAGTAATGTCGGAGCTATATTTCAAGAGTGAATGATTAGGAGATTCAAATACAAAGTAGTGAATGACTACTTGCTAATGATATATGGAACCATTGAAAACTATTCAAAAATAACATTAACATTTGCATGAGTAAATCTTTTAAAATACTAAACTAACTTATAAAAAAATTAAATTAAATTTTAATTATTGCTATGGCTATCCTAATTCCTAAATTTATAATGCGATGTTCATAAAAATTTACTAAATGATATTTATAAGTTTTTTTAATAATTAGATATATGAGCAAGTAATATATTATAATAAATATCAACAAATAACAATACATGACATCTTAATATTTAAAAAAACTCATGAAAAAACACCAGATTTAGCTTTGTATGACTCTATGAGCTATCAACCAAGTAAAAATAAAATTAACTAAATATACATTTCTGATAAAAAGATATCAGATTCGATTACATAGATTTAACTTAAATAGGATAAAGAATAATACTTGCTATGATAAATTAACATAAAACAACCAATCGGCCATATGAATTGTGAACAAATTTCATCCTACTCATACCTGATCGATTGATCTGACTTAATATTTACCAATCCAAGTCAAACTAGGACATGTAGGTAAATGATCAATAAAGCATGGAAAATGATCAACAAATAGCAAATATCAGCACATTTAAAAGTCTAGCATGTAGCAATTAGCAAATATCATATTCAAATATAGCCATCTAGGCATTCAACACAACAATCAGCAGCATTTAACAATCAATACAACAATTAGCAGCATTCAACAATCAACAACATTCAATAATCGACACAACAATCAGCAACATTCAATAACCAACACAACAATCAGCCGTATTCAACAATCAGCACTCAGCAGCAGTGCAGCATAGCAGATTGCCAGATTCAAACAGCAGATCAACAATAAAGATATGAGGCTTGGTGAGGGGCAGAACTTGGACTCTTGGTCATTGGTGCGGTGGTGCCCGTACCTCATCCTGGTCGAGTCGTCGACGATGAGTCGGGCTGGCTGTAGGCCTGGTGTAGTGGTGCCTCGTTGTGGCTGCTGGTCAGTCTCGACTCTCGAACTGGTACCTATGCCTGGGTGGGAGTTTTGGATTTGGGCTATAGCCAGAAGGGAGGTAGGGGGATATGGTTTCTACTCTAGCGGGACAAACGTCGTGTAGGAGCCGACGGGATGAACGGCGGAACTGGGCTACCGGCCACAGGAGCAGAATCGATGAGGAGATGAGTAGGAGACTCAGAGGGAGGATGGGATTCTGGTGTAGTGGTGTTAGAGGAGACGTCGAGACGGAGTCAAGCATCCGTCAAGGAGATGAGATGAGCACGTAGCCACACAGAGCACTAAGCAGAAGAGGGAGGGAGGAGCTAGGGAGGCGAGGAGCCAGCCAAGCTTCGAATCAAAAGAAGGCGAGGGAACATCGAACGAAACCAAATGAGGAAGGAGGAACGAATGAGAAGAAGCGAAGAACAATGGAACGGAAGAAAGAAATGAGTCAAATGACCTGTGATGTGGTCGTTCATCTTGTGGAATAGTGACTGTGAGGGAGGGGTAGAGTAGGGATGGCTAGAGCCGGCAAAAGATGACCCGATCTGAAAAATTCGACGAATACCGACTCGATCCGTCCAAAATTTGATCCGATTTTATCCGAATAATTAAGAACTCAAAACTTATCCGATCCGATCCGATACATATCCGATATAACCCGAGAAATCATAAGCCCATAATTAACCCGACTCGACCCACTGCTTACCCGAAATCCGATATAACCTGAAAAATTATAAATCTGAATGACCCGACCCGATCCATTATTTATCCGAAATCCGAAATTATCCGAAAAATTATAAATTTATAAAGATTCGACCCGATACTACTCGAAAATTAATATTAACTCATTACTCTAATTTTTTAAAACTTCATAAAATATAAAATAATATATATGTGTAACAATTACTTACATCAAAATCTAGAAACAATATACTTTTTTAAAGTATATATCACTTATCATGTATATACAAGTAAAATATCTATCGATTCTAATATTGAAATATAGAAATAAAAGTAGAGGAAAAAGGAACAACTCTATTATGTCATTTAAATATTAATCCACTCTCATGTAGTATCATAATATAATAATATTGTAAATACATTCAACACTTAAAATTCAAGTTACAAATATAAAAGCTTTAAAAGACACCATATAAGCTTGGATATTAAAATATCAATACATAAGCTTGGATATCAAAATATAAACATCCACTTGATATACACAATTTACACCAAACTCATTCTCCCTCTCTGTCTTGCATACACACTTAACTCTCCTAACATTAATTTATTGACGTTGGGTAGTGGCAGCCTGGCAGGTGATTATTCAAGGCTTGCATTGGCAACTACCTTGGTCTCTCTTCCCCTACATAAATGCATAACCGAAAATTATATTTTCAACAGTTTACAATATGTGCTATGCACATACCTATATTGAGTAAACAGTTTTATATCAATAATGATCTATACAATATTTCAGAAAATGAGGAAATGGGAACAATAGGAAATAGCAAAAATAATATATATATATATATATATATATATATATCAATTAAGGATTTTCAATTTATCCTGAACACACATATTCTAATTTAATAAAAAAAACCAACTGGCCCTTTTTTCCTTGTTCTTTTCTCTTTCTCTTGTTTCTCCTTTCTCTCCCGTGTGTTGACCCCAACCTGCTTCCCTCCTCCATGTTGCTGGCCACCTCGAAGATCATCAACTTCAATTTTGGGGATCAGGTAAAGGACTCTCATTTCTGGGAAGAAAATGGCTATAAAATTAGAATCGGTTCCAGCATCATACCCATTTTCGGAATAGCTCAGAAACAAACACAAAATGACACCTGATTTCATGCGACAGAGATGGTGAAATTTTGGAGCAAGCGCATTGTAAGAGAGGAGGGTGCCTTGGGCCATATATATTATTCCCTCCCTCCCATAAAGGTAGTCCTGAGTTTTCATTTTCACATAATTTATGAAATAGCAATCAATTTGACTGGAAAATCAAAATTTAGACTTAAATTTCATTTTCATTTTCTTGTCTCAGCTTTCAAACGTGCTGTGTAACTGCTGTTTCACTCCTAACTTAGACTAAGATAATTAACTAGAGGGTCAAGCCATGCAAGCCATGCATGAAGCCAATCAAGCCATCCTCCTTTCTCATGGCTTAAGGCAGCCCAACATGGCTCGCGACCTAGCCAACAAAAAATCACACCATCCATCAAGATCAGCACATAAAGTGATCGAAAATTCCAGCCACAAAATTCAAAAATCAAGACGTTGCATAGTCAGCCAAGAAGCAACCATTTCAGCGCTTTAGACGACATAAAAGAGGGAGTTGCCAATCTCATATGCAGACTTGATTGAGTGACTTGGGGACATGCAATAATCAACTCAGCAACAAAAGTAAGGAACCAGCTTAGTAAAAATATTGTAGCGTAAAAAATTACCTCCAACTCTTCAATTAACCTCGTTGTTTGGTTCGGAAAAGTCTACAATGGAGCCTTCTTTTTCAAGATCTATGCAAATACCAAAAATATATGTTATTTCATAAAAAAAAACATAACCATAATAAAATATTTGGATTTACATATTCAAATTACCTCCATATCCAAATAACCAATTATGTGTTGTTACCAACACATCAACATTTTTTGGAAAAAGAGAATTTCTCCACTTGTTCAATATCCTACCACCCATACTGAAAGTAGACTCTGAAGCAACTGTGGTGATTGGAATAGCGAGAATATCTTTTGCCATGGAACTAAGTATTGGAAAACAACTAGATTTATCCTTCCAATAAGAAAGCACATCAAGTCTAACTAATCGCTCCATTCTTTGAATTTCATGGTAGCTCTCTAATTCAGTTTTTCCAATATTGCTAGCTCCAAGAAATATTGAAGAGTCAAATTCCTAAATAAAAAGAAACAAACAAAAAATAAGCCTATGTATATAATACAAAAGTAAACAAATAATAGGATGAATATAAAAGATATTAGTAAACTTAATATCTAATAATAATAGTTTACCCCTATGTCATCGTTTCTCTGACAAGTGTTGACTTCTCTTTGAATAGGATTAGATATGCTTGGGACACAAAAATCAACTTGGCAATTATCCTCATAATACTTGTATAAGTCAAGAAGTTGAGCATATACTTCTTTGGCCATCCGTGAACCCTTGTCGGTTCCATATAATTTTGTGAAAGCAAATGTCACAAAGTCAAACTTGTAACGTGGATCAAAAATTATAGCAAAAGCTAGAATCATAGAGTAGTCGGACCAATATTTTCCAAAATTTTCATACATCTGAGTCGCCATTCTACTAATGTCCATATCATCACACGACATTGCCTTCTCTATGCACCTTTGAATGGTCCACACATTAAAGAAGTATAGATTGGATGTCGGATATTCGGTTCCAGAAAATAAATTTGTGATATCGTAGAATGGTTGTAACAAATCACAATTTTTTTTACCTTGATCCACTCACTACTTGAAATATGCCACTTGAAATTTGGTTCATTCAACGCATAATAGTCCAAAACACGACTATAATGTAATCCTCTACTTAGCATCAAATATGTAGAATTCCACCTGGTTGCAACATCCAACCACAACTTTGCAGAAACAGATATGTTTAGCTGCACAACATATTCATAAAACTTAATTATCCTACCTTCTGATCCATCTATATACTTAACACTTTCTCGAACCTTCACCACACACTCTTCAATGTTTTTCATTCCTTCTTTAGCTATCAAATTTAAAATATGAGCTGAACAAGGAATATGGAAAAATTTTCCATCACACACCAAATTTCCAAGCAACTTGGATTTCATATTCATAATCATATTGATCATATTTGATGCATTATCCACAGTCATGGTAAAAATCTTTTTTTCAATGCCCCAATCCATTATCAATGAATGTAATAGATTATATATCTCTATACCAGTGTGGGGAGGAGGACCATGGCAAAAACTCAATACCTTAGAGTTCAATTTCCAATTATCATCAACATAATGTGCTGTGAGAGTAAGATAACCACGTCCTCTACATGCTGTCCATATGTCACAAGTTAAACAAATCCTACTGGAATTTTTTCTTAAAGACGCTTTAAGAATTTCCTTAAATTCAGCATGCTTCTCCAAACAAATTTTCTTTGCGGTATTTCTACAAATCGGTTTGACATTCGGATTCAAATACCGATGGACTTTTCTCTCTCCTTCATACTCAACATGTGAGAACGGCAACCCGTGTTTCATTATCGACTCACAAACCAACTGACTGTATACTTTTTGATCAAAATGAGATGTAGTCATGCAGGACCCGACAAGATTTTTGTACTTTGAACAACTTGCCAAATGTCTCTTAAAATTAGATGTGCCATTTTTTGATTCAGCTCTATATGATACCTCTTGGCAATGCTTACATACACCATGCAAATTATTTTGAACATCTTCATAACAATTATATTCTTTCCATACCTCGGCTTTTCTCTTTAGATTAATAGGGACCCATCCATCACCAATTGCATTGGGGATGGTAGTTGAAGTTAGCACTTGATCATTTTCAGTATATTCAGAATTAGGAGCTGCAATTTGAAAAAATACAAAATTAATAAGAGATAATATTATGAATCAAACAATAATAAGTATCAAACATCACTAACGTTAAAGATTAAAGAAAAATTAATACCTCTGCTACCAACAGATGAGAAATCATAAGTGTCAAAATGTTCTTCTTGTTGTGGAGTCCTAAAATTTTCCTCCATGAATTTTAACACTGTAATATTACCAAAGCATACATGAATTATTTATTATTAACATAACAATATATATTATTTCATACATCACAAAATTTAGCAGTTAACATAATATCTTTTAATCTATCAGTTACATAACCAAAAATGCCTTCAAAATAAATGCTACCACACCCTCAATTCTCAAACTATGCTTTGAAGTCTCATGCAACAAGTTAAACATTATTTACTATGAATAACTTGTCTGTTATTTATCAAGTAAGTAGGATTTCCATTTTAATTTTTCATCCCGTAATGTTAGAGAACGAATACCTGAAGGCGATATCTACCTGAAGCAACTATTTGTATTCTCGGTGATATCTCTTCTTGTCACAAACTCACAACTCACAACCTCGCATAATTATTTGCACTTTACCTTTTCCATCCCATAAGCTACCTGAAATGTATATAAGGGTTACAGGTTAATCGATCGATCGTTGGGTGATCAATCGAGAATAATACTATAACTGTAAGCAGCACAAGAAATCCATCCATGTCCTCCAGCACAGGCACAAGCTAAGTGCAAGATTCCTTTAAAAAAATGAGCGAAAGAAAGTTAAGTGCAAGATGCAAGGAACTTATAAGCAGCACAAGAAATCCATCCATGCCAGGGCTTCAGTGTCGCGTTGTAGGAAACTTCCAGCTCTCAATTCTCAAAACCTTATTCTCGATCCCAAATTCCCAACACACAATGCAGGGAGAAGAAGAGGAGGAAAGTGGTGGAGAAGCTGGAAACTGGGAGGGATGCGACGGGTCGGGGAGATGGATGTTGAAAATGCAGAGGGGAGGAGGCCGGTGGAGGACTGTTTGGTGAGGGAGGTTGGCTGGAAAAAAAATGCGAAAATGGCGCACAGTTTGGCTCGGGGAGGTTGGCTGGAAAAAAAATGCGAAAATGGTGCATAACGGGCGTTTGCCTGTTCACTGTTTGGCTCGGGGATGACTGGATGAGGCATGAGAGGGTGAGGGAGTGTGTGTTGGTGTCGTGCTCATGCAGGCGTAGGAGGCGTAGGCAGAGTAGCTGAAGGCTGAAGCTGAGGCATGAGGTGAGGTGATGCGATGCCTGTGTGTGGCGTTGGCTTGTTCTATAAGAGAAAAATGAAGAGGCTTACTGACATCAGTGACATGTGCTGTATTGGCGACGGCGTAATGAGTCTATGACTTATTGTGTTAATGTGCTGTAAAAAAATATAGAGTTGGTTAAAATATGTTTATTTTATATTTTTATTTTAGATTTAATTTAGGTAAATTAGGATATTAGATTATAGAATAATAATTTTAAAAAAAATAATTTGATTTAAGATAGGTTAAAAATAATTGAAAAAAGTAAAAATAATTTAGGATAAATTTCAAAAAATTCTTTTACATTACGGATCAACGGTTATTATTAAAATAATTAAGATAAAATTTAGGGGTATAAAATAAGATTAAAATTAATAGTCTAATTCTATCAAGTTTTAACCTAATTAAATTTATATCTATGCCATCATAAATTTGTAATAATAAACCTTCTAAAATAATTATTACTACTATTATTATTATTACTGGCATTATTATAATAATTATCGTTGTTGTTGTTATTATTATTATTATTATTATTATCATAAGATGATGATGATGACGACGACGATGATGATGATTATTATTATGATTGATATTATTATTATTATTATTATTATTATTATTATTATTATTATTATTGTTATTATTATTGTTGTTGTTATCCAACCCTAGTTTAACTTACACTTAATTATACATGTGCATATTGATTTAATACCAAACTAAAAATTAATTTATTGAAAAAGTATATAGCTATTTTGATGCTTAACTAAGAAAGTAAACTAAATTTTACTTACACATATCTAAGTATTAAGATACAACAATAACATATAAAATATGTGAAACAACTTTAGGTTTCTAATTAAACTATTAATTTTAGTTTATAATGAAACTACTCATTTTGATCTATAAGACTCCTATAAGGTTCTAATAAAACTACTAACTTTAACTTATGAAACTAGGTTAAGATTATAATAAAACTACATGCTTTAGCTTATGAAACTATCATTTTGGCTAATGAAATAATTCGTTTCAGCTTATAAAAGTATTTTATGTTTCTAATGGAACTATTATAAGTTTCTAAGGACATTGCTCATCTAATATTATGAAACTAGACTAACTAGTCATCATAGCATATTCATAATACTCTAAATTTCTAATGAAACTACTTGTCTTGGCTTGTTAAACTACTTAAAGTTATTAAGAAAAATACTCATTTTAGTTGATGAACCTAGTGTAATAGTTTTATGAAGCTACCATAATTGTTCTATGAAACTATTAGTTCTAAATTCTCATTAGAAGTAGTAGTTTTTACTAGATATGCCCTCAATATATATTCTTATCAAACATGGATAAAACTACTCGAGTTTACCAACTTAAATGTTATATTCTTATCATTTATTCAACTTGGGAATATCAAGGGATTATGATTTATGAATGCTTGAAAAGCCAACATCATAATTTGATTTATCAAATATTAGAACATACTTGTAATAATATATATATGATATAACTATTGTTAATATGCTTGTACTGATGAACATATCTAAAGGAACAACCACAAATATAACTATTGTTAAAAGTAGTATTATTTCGCTTACAAAACATTGTTAAAAAAGAGACGAAGAGAAGAGAGAAGAAAAATCAATGGTATGTAACCTTCATTAACTAAATTGAGTGTATAACTCTGCCAAATCTAAATGGCATAAGAAGAACAAAACTTTAATATAGAGATTCAATATATAGTTTGGGTTGAACCAAATACATATGATTTCTTTCAACCCTAGGTTGACCAAATACAATATATATAACTTTAATCCTATACAACAGAAATTGGTAAGGAGCATTTTAGCTTATAGAAGAACAATATAATACATAGTCCAACTAAACGGTTGAGACCAACTGAATACATTAACCTAAAAAAAAATAAGCTTGAATTATCAATTACCCTAACTAATTAATAATACAATATGATGTTTGAGTTAGAAATTAATCATTACAATATTAAGCCTAGTGAATATAGAATATGCCCCATGCCATCTTCAATTCCACGATCTAGTGACCAAAACCCAAACAACAACTATGATATGAACCAATTGCCATTGTAGCTTAAAACGAATATTACATAATCATAATCTATTCAATTATTCAAAATATAGTTATCAATAATACTAATTCTAATATTTGAAATATTTAGGAACAATTGTGTAAAGGTATATATATAAATAAAGATTGTATCATAAGTAAAATCCAATCAAACAAAGGAAAAGTTTTATCAATTCTATTATAAGTATACATAATAACAATTTTTAGCCTTACACACTAGATGTTAGTATATATACCTTACAATATAATACCTATAAGTAACATCATACAAAAATAAGAAAAATCTAATGTGAGGATATTAATTATTCATTATAAAAATTAAAGATTAATATTTTTGTTACATCAACTATGTTAAATAGTAAGAAGTCAATATGAGTTGGTCCTTTGCCAATAATGGTCATTATTACTTACTTTATCTAATTTTTATTTGATTTAGCTTTATATGATCAAAATAAAATATAGAAAAAATAATAATGTGTTATTATTATTATTATTTTTCCATAATTGATATTCAATAATTACTACTATTACAGTTGTCATTATTTTTGTATCATCATCATCATCATCATCATCATCATCATCATCATCATCATCATCGTCGTCATCATCATCATCATCATCATCATCATCATCATCATCATCATTATTATTATTATTATTATTATTATTATTATTATTATATTAATTACAATTATGTTGATATGATGTGATCAATCTATTTGAAAAATAAATGAGAAGTACAACCTTAGAAACCTTCATTTGTTATCAATTATCAATGGTTATTGTAAGTTAATATTATGTAAGGACTAAGGACCGTACAAAATATAAATATAATATACACTTAAAATAATATTTGAACTCAATATGATATAATCAAGCTAATAATGGAGTTGAATTATAAGTTATGCCTTAATATAAAAAGAAAAGTAATCTGATTTGAAGATATTTAAATTTAAAACATCAAATAAATCTTCAAAGATAAAATAATGACAAAAAATTCTAATGCCCCAAAACAATATATATAATAATTTGCTTTTAATTAAATAAGATAAATTAAAATAAACAATCTTAAAATAATTAGTCTTTAATAACATTTTGGAATAAAAAAAATAACACAAGGATGAGTGCATGACTCGCTAGTCGCTAGTCGCTACGCTACTGAAATGACCCGAATCCGATCCAAACTCGACCCGAAAATATAAGAATTCGAACTTACCCGAGCCCGATCCGAACCCGAACCGAAATTTATCCGAATTTGAGTCAATCCGATCTCAACCCGACCCGATCCGAAAACTTAAAATGACCCGAGATTATCCGATACCAAGTTGATCCGAATCAAACCCGATCCGACCCGATCCGATAAAATGATCCGAGATTATCCGAAACCGATATGACCCGATTATTACTTAACCCGATCCGAAAGTGACCCGACCCGTCCGATTGCCAGCTCTAGGGATGGCAATGAGTCTCGGATCCGGCCCAGACTTGCTAGATTCGCTTTATTTTTAGTGGATCTGGATCTATGATTTTTGGACCTGACGGGTCTGGATCGGGTCTGAGTCCACATATATATTAAAGGGTCTGGGTCTGGGTGTGGGTTCAGTTCTAGATCCAGACCTGACCCGTCAGATCCGTTTAATATACATATGTGTGTGTGCGTGTCTATATATATATATATACATACTAATATTATGTTTGTCATTATTGTCTTAATTTTATATAAGCTCCTTATTCATTTTTTATAAATTTTATTTTTATATACTTACTTTATAAACAATATGTATAACATTGTATTATAAAAGTTAGGGATATGAACGGGACGGATTTTACCCGAAACCCTATGGATTTTGTCCAACGGATATGGATAAACGAATATGGATGATGGAAAAAAAAATACCCGTCGGGTTCGAGTACGGATACGAGTATAGGATATCCATACCCGTACCCGTAACCATACCCGTATCCATATCCGTACCCATTTACATGATATATAATTACCTTTTTACCCTTAATTTTAAAATAAATATAGTATAATTAAAGTTAGAATTATCATTTAGCTTAACTCTAAATGGATTTATCTGTCGGGTGATGGATTTATCCATCGAATAATATCCATTAACGGGTAAACGGATAATTCGTTGAGTAACGGATATCCAACGGATACGTATATGGATATGTTAGCGGATATAGATTCGGGTACGGGTATGGATTTTCTTATCGGATACGGATACGGATATAGGTATACCCTCCCCAACCCGCCCCATTTATATCCCTACTAAAAGCATTAAAACACCATTTAGAAAATTAATATAACTATTTTAATATATTTATTTTTTCACTTATATGATTGTTTTTAACAAAAAAAATACATATTAAGTTATATAAAACATAAATGTATTTGTATTAGCATAAATTATTAATTATTTTTTTAAAAAAATAACCAGACCCGTTTAGGACTCGTTTACCTGCTAGAACCTATGGATCTGGATTTGGGTCTGAACTTCTAAGACCCGACGGGTCTGGGTCGGGTCTGGGTCTAGGTAATATAAATGGGTCTGAGTCTAGATATGGCTGGATCCGGTTCAGACCCGACCCATTGCCATCCCTAGGTAGAGGTGGCAAACGGGTCATTTGGGTCGGGTTAGGGTCGGGTCAACTTTGGTTTACTATACAATCGAGTCGGGTTCGGGTTCGGGTCTAATTCGGTTCGGGTGTGTTTCAGGTTGTGTTGCTTTGGGTCGGGTTCGGGTTCAATTCGGGTTAAATGACAGGTCGGGTGTGATTTGGGTCAGGTCGATGCTGGGTTCTTCGGGTATCTCGGGTTCGGATTTATTTTGGGTTTGACTCGGGTCTATAGAATTTAGGTTAAGTTTGGGTTCGGGTCACTACATGGGTTGGGTGTAAATCGGATCAACTAAGTGTCAGATCTATTAGGTTTTTTTAATTCGGATCTATAGATTTCAGGTCATATCAAAAGGCTCAAATTAGATATTATATATAACAATATGAATCATGATCGAGAATGAGTTATAACATAAAAAGTGGAACTTGTATGAAATAAATCAGATCAAATTATTTTTAATTTTTACAAAATTAACTTTAAGTATT